>CM039597.1:15459710-15622241 GCA_022457205.1 Saccharum spontaneum | reverse complement strand
ATGTACTCATGCAATCAGTTTGATATGCTCTTATAGGGGTCTAGAGTTGGATGATTATGTTGACAGCTGCTACACTGTATTCAAGTTTAAAGCTGCATATGAAGGTTGGATCGAGCCTATGCCAGATAAGACACAGTGGCCACAAGTGGACTTAGGATTCAAGCTATGGCCACCAGCGCTCAAGAGGGCAGCAGGCAGACCAAAGGTCATGGAGGATCAGAGCAGCTGAGGAAGGTGGAAGCAAAAAAGGAAGAAATGCAAAAGATGTGGTCAGTTTGGACAGATACAGAAAACATGCAATGAGATTGTGTATGACTCTGATGCTCCTCCACCAGCACCACCAAAACCTAAGAGAAAGAGAACCAAAAAGCTGAAGGAAGTCGTAACAGGTGGAGCAGCCAGCTCAAGTACACCAAAACCTATGAAAAAGAGAGCCAAGAAAAATAAGGAAGTCATAACAGTAGTACCAGCCAGCCTGAGTACTCCACTTAGGATGCAAGAATTGCCATCAAGCCCATTGGACCTTAACTATAGTCCTGGAGCACTAACTAGGAGGTAAAATGCTTTCAACTAACCCTAATCACTATCAGACTTCACTTGATATTTGAACTAATTTTTTTGTTTTTACTTGCTTACACAGCCAAGCTAAGAAAATTGCAAGAGACCAAGTCACAGGTCACGAAGTACCAGCCAACACAATCAGTACACCACTCAAAATTCAGCTAGGACCATCAAGCCCACTGGACCATAACAACAGTCCTAGAGCATTGACTAGGAGGTATACAACTTTCTTTGAACTGATATGTTTCACCAAGTTGATATTTATCACCAATTTTTGAACTGACATGTATCTTTGATATTTATCACCAAGTCACTGATATGTATCTTTGAACTGGACTCAAAATTCTTTGAACTGATATGTATCACCATTTTTTTCTTAACAGCCAAGCAAGAAAACTAGCAATGGAGGAAGCCGAGGTGCTTGGTACAGTAGCGCTGGAGCAACTCATGCAGCCCTGATGTGTGTGCAAGTAGTAAATCGGTGGAAGGCTTTTCACATGTCAAATCAATGTAAAATTGCAACATGTTAAGTTACTGGTCCCTGTTATGCTAATTAGGTTGCTGTGTGACATGCTGGTCACCCATGGAAGACTTTCTGTAAGCCCAAACCAATATTTTGTGTGCAAACTGCAAACGCATGTGTCCAAATAGTTTAATTATGCCAGTGACTTATTAATGTAAGCTGACAATTTATTAGTTTGCATATGCGTGCTGTGTGAGAAATGGCTTGATTCTACCTGCAAAGGCATAATGGTCTGTTTACCCAGGCGTCTCTGTCCTCCCAGGCTGCAGAATCTTTTTTTATTTGATGCAGTGTGTGATCCATCTTCATAATGTTCAACAGGCAAAAATGATGAGTGCGGTGTGTGCTATACAAAACCAAACTTTCTGGATGTCCCTGAGACAAAAAGCCGGTTCTCTAGAAGACGCCTTTGAAGTTTGTGATTTTCACTGGCACACTGGCAGTTGATAAAATCATCAGTACTAATGTTCTGTGTACTAGTGATAAGTATGTGGTCTAATTTTATTTCAAATCGTCCGTAATTTCTGTAGCAATGCGCGGAGTATGCTTCTTATTCTCTAAAATGAATCTCACCTAAAAAGACTGACTACTTAGATGTGATAGACAATAGAGATCACATAGCAGTAGATCTAGCGGTACATCTCTTAGATAAAAGGATGACAAGTCCTAGTACATGAACTAAACAGAGAGAGACTATAAGAGGGAGAAAGGAGAAGAGAGGGAGGCGGATGCGCAGACCGACTAGTGGGGGGCACGGCGGAGAAACTGGAGCCGTCAGCCATGGCGGTGATGTCGGTGAAGAAGGAGTGGCACAATGAAGTCTGGTGATGCAATGCAATGGTGGCGGCGGAACACCGGTGGTGCTTCCCGTCGCTTCAGCGCTCCACCCTGTAGGATCCGTCGCTTTGTTGGGCGCACCACCCTGTAGGATGACTGAGCCGTCATTGTTTCAAGTCGGTTTGATCCGAAGGCTATGGTTTATCCCTCCGAGCTATATAAGCAGGGGCAGACCCCACCCTGAGGCATCAATCACAATCATCATTAGTTGATCTATCATTCAGAAGGCCAGAGAGAAAAGCTAGAGTTTCCAATTAGAAGATTAGAGCTCTACTTCAAGTTTAGGATCAGATCTAGCTAGATACAAGTAGAGTTGAGCGCAGTTCAAGATTCCGGATCGATGTCAGGAGATTTGGTAATTCTATCATTGTATCTTGTAATTATGACTTTGTTCTACTTCAATATCATTATGTTCTTATCTATTTCCTTCTTAGTTTATTCTAGTTCTATCTTTGATATAGTCTTGATTGATAATAAGTTTAGGCATAAGTTCGTAGAGCGCCTGGTTCAACTCCGGATTGGATTAGGTGGTAGAAGTAATGTAGACGTGGTGTCTAGA
This sequence comes from Saccharum spontaneum, assembly GCA_022457205.1. Classification (NCBI taxonomy): domain Eukaryota; kingdom Viridiplantae; phylum Streptophyta; class Magnoliopsida; order Poales; family Poaceae; genus Saccharum; species Saccharum spontaneum. The sequence goes on along the minus strand of CM039597.1, from coordinate 15,619,761 downwards.
TTATATTTACCTATGAATGCACCCTATTTTCTAGGCTATGTGGTCGATCGCGAAGGTGACTTCTATAGCTTCGTTGAGTCCTCGGTAGTCCACTCCCCGAATCTAGGACAAATAAAACCCGGTTACTTGGGAAAGGATTGCTCTGTTCTTGAATTCCCTAAAGTAATGTTCCTTATGTTTAGATGGAAGATTGATTATGCTATAGATGATAAGGAGTAGATTAGAAAACCCTAAGACTTGGTAGATAGGACATAACCCTAGGAATTAAATCTCTAACTGTGTCACTTTAGTCTATATCCACTTCATCCTACGAGTTCTCTCTAATTATGGATTCCCTATCTTATCTCATTATCATTATTATCAATATCATTTGCCTTACACATATTTAGATAGAAGTGGTTAATTGATTCATATCTATAGTATGTATTTGTAATTCTTATAGCCATATCAATTTTCTCTTTTAAACCCTGTTTAGAAGCTCCTAGTGGTAGAATTATAAATAACGATACCTGGAACTTTTCTGGGTGAAATGCTATAACGGGAGTATTTTATCTGTGCACTTTGTGGATAACTTTTTATATTTTATAAGTGCCATGATTATAAGTACAATCGCATTTCTTACGTCGTGTTAGGGATGACAACCTAGCGAGTGCGCCATAAGAGATGCCAACAAGTATTTCTGGCGCCATTGCCGGGGAGCTTTTTACAGGAATTATTTGTATGGCTATCAGATGAATACATCAAATATATACTCATAGACAAAAATCTTAACCAAGTACTTTTATCTTTTCAGGTTTACCCTTGCGCTATTTTTGTTTATATCTTATGCAGGGTAATTCAGGTTCAGTTGTGATCAATCAATATCTAATCAGAAATCAACTCAACCTAGAGATCAACACAAGTGGTGAAGACAATGGCTGAAAAGACTTTGCAAGAGTTCTCTGCTCCAAGCCCCGGGAACATTCGTGTTGGGCCCACACTCCAAACGGATAACTTAGAGTTTGAACTCCAACCAAGCCTCATCAACCTAGTCCAAGCTACTATATTCAGCGAAAAGGCACAAAAAGATGCTACTGCCCATCTACAGGATTTCCTAGAGATTGGAAGCACCATCATCATCAAAAATGTTGCCCAAGACATCATACTTCTTCGGTTATTCCCATTCTCCTTGGAGACATCATACTTCTTCGGTTCTATGATCATAAAGAAGACATCAATACATGGGTCAAGTGTTCAAAAGCCTTTCTGTCAAAGTTCTTCCTTATAGGCAAAACCAATGCCTTAAGAGGAAAAATCTACAACTTTCAGCAGCAAAAAGAAGAAACCATTGCAGAGGCATAGGAACGTTTCTAGAAATATGTCCTAGAATGTCCACACCATGGAATGGAAGATTGGTTGTTCATACAAGGATTCTATAATGGACTTATTTAGAAATCTCATGAGCAATTAGATGCAACTACTAGAGGATCGTTTATGTCACTCACACTTAGAAAAGTTGAAATTCTTTTGAAGAAGATAGCCAAGAATCAGAGCTGGAAACCAGACAATAATCAACGCTGTCAGAAGATTGAAGAAATTCCAGAAGAAGTTTGTGCACTAACAAAAAAGATGGATGTGCTGTTGGATTGGCTTAATCAGAGAGATGTTTTGGAGAGTGCTGGTTTCTCTCGTTCTAATCCATACCATGTTGTCCAGCAAGGAAAGTTAAGTTACTCACGTGGTCGTTCTGTCTACCTAAGAATATATTATATCCTCAAATTATATCTGTAGGTTTCATCACTTACCCTTTAGTTCCAAAGTTGGGAGGTGCCAGAAATACTATAGCATTCCGTTTGTATTTGTCAATTATTATTCAAACATTGACTAATTAGGCTCAAAAGATTCGTCTCGCAAAGTACAAGCAAACTGTGTAATTAGTTATTTTTTTACCAATATTTAATACTTCATGTATGTGTCCAAAGATTTCATGTGATGGTGATGTGATAGGGAATCTTTGCACTTTTGCATTTTGGAGGGGACCTAAACAAGGGCCAGGCTGACATGATTACTCCCCCAGCCGCCGGTTGACAAGGACTTTGAACTTTTCAAGAAGAAATCGAGGGAAGGCTTGGGGTCAAGCCACTGAAGACAAACAAAACTAGTTGTAGCTTGTAGCCGGTAGCCACTGGCTCACCGGTTGTTGGTAAAGATGTCTTCATGCTCGTGCCTAACATTTTCACGCCACAACCCTGTTCACTTATGCTAAAATTTGGCTTATGCTGATGCTTATGCTGATTTGTTGTGAGAGAAAAACATTGTTCGTTGGCTAAAAAGTAGTTCAAGCGAACAGGGTGATATCTTTTATTCAGCTGTTTAGTTTTTTGCCGTCTATGGCAGGCCATACTCTGAGTATCATGTTCCACATGTTGTAGATTCATTTTCTTGACAAACTTTGCCACAAGTATAGCTTTAATTTTATTCGCCATACTTAATTAGGTTTGGGTGTGTGGCAAGGTTAGTCACCAACCAACCAAGCAGTAGTGCACAATTTGCTTGGGTGTGGCTGTGCGGCTAAAGCTTACCTCCTCTAATCACTCTCCCCCCTAAAAGCACTTATGACTAAAGGACAGAAACATTCCTCCCATATTCACTTTACTGGATTTTGAAATGAATATTTGGGACCCTAGATGAATTCAAATGAAAAAGATCTGAACTATAAAGTTATATAGGTATTATCAAGCACTACAACTTTGGGTTTGGTCGTCTCTGCATGTGATGTTGTTTGAATTTTTTATATTTTTAAAATGTGATAAATTCAAACATAATTTTCCTGGGATACATGATTTCAAATGAAATATTGTTAAATACAAATTGTATAGCTCATTGAGATCTACATCTTTGGCTTTTGTCATTTCTCCATCCGTGGTTGTTTGAAAATTTTGAATTTAAAAACTTGAGTAATTCAAAGATGATTTTTCTTGGATAAACAATTCCAAATAAAAAAAGTTGTCAACTGCATAGTTGTATAGCTCTTTGAGATCTACAACTTTGGATTTTGTCGTTTCTCGATCCGATGTCATTCAAAATTTGAGCACTTAAAACTGAATTTTGGGACAATAGATTATTTCAAATGGAAAGGTTATAACCTGCAATGTTTTAGATATTTTTGAGATCTATATATATTGGTAACCCTGACACGTGGCATGTAGCTGGCAAACTCTCTCTCGGTTTGAATGAAGGCCGCTCGTCATGAAATCCAGCCCAGCCCAGTCCTTTCTCGCGCCACAACGCATGAGGCCCAACACTTACGACCCACGCCGATTAGGCCGTTCCCATTTGTCGGCCCACTTGAGAGACAAACGCTCACGCTCACGCGGCACACGCCGGTTCAGTTTCTGACCGTTGCGACCCGAACCGAAGGTTCCAAATTCCAAATCCGCCGCCCGGCTCCCCAGCCGCCTCCAACGTCTCCTCCGCCGGCGCTCGTCCCCTACACATCCCCCCTCCCCCTCTCCAAGCCTTCAAACTTGCAGAGATCTGCAGTCCGCACCCCGTCTCCTCGACCCCTCACCAGCGAGCACCCAGCCACGCGCACCGAGAGAAGAGAGATCCCCCTTCCCCACGGCATGGCGGCGGCGGACGGGGACGCCCCGATCGCGGCGTTCGCGGTGGCCAAGGGCGGCGTCGTGCTCAAGCACATCTTCCTCAACGCGCCCCCGCCGGAGGCGGCGGCGACGCGCGGGGCCGCTGGCGGACGAGCGGTGGACGACGGGGACGGCGAGGAGGATGAGGACCCGCCGGTGATGGTGGGGCGCCACCCCGACTGCCACGTGCTCGTCGACCACCCCAGCGTCAGCCGCTTCCACCTCGAGCTGCGGTGCCGGCGTCGGCAGAGGCGCATCACCGTCACCGACCTCTGCTCCGGTGAGACGCCGGCGGCTCTGTTTCCGTTTTCCCCCTTCCTCTGCATCCGCGTGTTGAGCTCGTGATCGCGGCGCTGGCACGGTTGATCCGATTCCGCGGACTGGGCTGGCCTGTTAGTGTTGATTTCAATTGATTCCTGCTCGTTCAACTGTGGTGTATGGTATTTGGGGGCTTTTACTAGGACTTTAATACCTATTGCACTTGGATCAGTTCGGGATGGGATCAACGCTGCCTTGTCCACTGCGGATTTGGATTCAGATATTTTCCCCGTCGAAATTTCCTACAGAGTTCTAGTGTCGCAGCCTTCCAATCTTCGATTGAAACGATGTGGAAGTTAACTCGGCGTTTTCCCATCGTTGGGGTCTTCATTTGATGCAGTGCACGGGACATGGGTGTCGGGGCGACGGATCCCACCCAATACTCCGGTGGATCTGGCCACCGGTGACACGCTGCGCCTCGGGGCCTCTAAGAGGGAGTATAGGCTGCTCTGGTTATCGCTGCGTGAGGCATTTGAGATGGACGATCTGCTGTATATGCCATCGCTGCCTGAGGAGGACAAAGAGGAGCCCCATGTTAAGGTAGCCACTACCTAATTCCCGTTTATATGCTCGTAGAATAAGTTGCTTTGTTGTTTTGGCACTAGCTGTTGATTCCTTGTGGTCTAAGTGTTTGATGAAATGTGCAGGAACCAAGCATCCAGTTAGTGCCTGGGCACAGGGATTCAGTGGACATGGAGACCCATCAGGTTTGTTCACTGCAAATCAGTATTACTGAATACCGGAAACATTGTATGAAATGCTTATCAGTATAGATGCAATCCATGTTTATTGATTTGATAGCCTGAAACTGCAAAGTGGCAACTGATGTAGTTTTTTTTATTTTTTGGGTATTAGTATGGTTATGTATGATCTTCTTTGCATCTAAGTAATGGACCTGCTAGTTTGCAAATTCAAATGCAGCAATGTGGATTGCCTCAATTGTTTCCAGTATTTGATGTGTTGACTAGTTCTTCCACTGTAGTAATCCTTGTATGCATGTTCTATGAAGATATAACTTATTATTTTCAGATCCACTCTGTGCTAAAGGATTTCCTACATGCCACTTAAACTAGATTTGTTCTGTTAATCGTCACTGTTCAATCAACATTTCTCTTCTTAGTTGTTTACTGCATTGATGCTCTCATTTGACGGTACCCAGTTGCCTAATAATTCCTTTAAATATTATCAACTTTTTCCCATGCCTTGTGAATGCTGCATGCCTGCCTAGTGCTAAACTTGATTGAAAATAATTCTGTTGCCTAAATGAAATTTGTCATGCTGTACTGCTGTAGATTTGTTATTATTTGGGCACTTCATGCCAGTCAAAATACATTGCACATGTGCATAGAGCCATAGAATAAGTGCGCACACTATTTGGTACATATTATTTTCTATGCTCCTGATTCTGTTGTAGTGTTGTGCTAAGTTAAATTTCTCTGAGATGACATTCCAGTTGTTTGTTTGCTTAGTTTGACAAATGATTTTTTTAAAAGCCTGGGGGTGGTTTACACCTGAGTTTTTCTTTCTAGCTTAACAAATGACTTTTTATTGGTAGGTGTGCGTAATTTTCAGCTTGTGTCAAGCAACCGTTTGTGCACATATGAATTCGCTTGTCTGCTTCTCTGAATGTTGTATTTCACAAGTTAAACACTCTGTTCTTGCATTTATTTTGTACTCCACATGTTGAAGTCAATGCGTATCAACACTTAAATGGGCTATCCAATATATAAACCAAATTTTGTGACCTTAATTTAGTGTAAACTAAGTCAACTATAGATTGCATCAGCACACACTATGTGATGAGCTGACAATATATATCCATTATCCAATTCCACTTGTAAACATGCATATCAGTTCTTTGGTTTTCAATATCTTTGGGTGTTACTGTTCTTTTCATGTCTTCAATTGTTTACATGAGTTATATTGTTCTGTTGTTTTCTTCCTTTTTTGTCATAGTTTTTCAACTTTGGATCCATTTTCTGGAAATGATTGCTAACTGTCTGATCTAATATCCAGGATACAAGTGAACAAATTGTGTCAGAAGACATTACATTTCCAGGCAAAGTGGCCCCCTCAGCACCTCCATTGTCTGACTTAGTTCATCCCTTTTTTGCGGAAGAGCCTTCACTTTCCCAATTTCATGAGAAAAGTGACAGAGTGACAGAGGAAAAGTTGGTTGACAAGAATCAAATTTCAGAATCTTTTGGTTCATTGATCATACAGGAAATGCCAGGCACACTGATAAGTGCTGGAAAATCAATCCACTCAGACAAGCAGGATGCCTCAAACAAAATGTCCAAGAGGTCCAAGTTGAAGTCAGTCAAATCACTTCGTGTTGACACAGGCAGGAGCAGGGATAGAAGCAGCACTCTGAGCCATAGCATTCAGAAGGGAGACCAAAATGAGATTCTTGTATGTTCTCAGAGCTGTGGGACAGAATGCGCTGCCTGTATAGCTTTATTTGGTATTTCTGAAGTTGAAAGAGCTGAAGAAAAGGAAGAGTTGATTGCCGAAGATAAGGTTGACATGAATCCCCCAGCCAGCATGATCATGGAGGGAAGTATGAAAGAGAGAAAACCTGAGAATTATATCACACAAGATCCAGTTGATGCAAAGCTGCAGAAGAATCTAGGCTTGTTAGATTCTGCTCTCCCTTTGCATTTCAAAGATGATGCATTCACTAACAAAGTAATTCCACAAGGGAATGGCGCTACTGTTCATACTGAATCTGAGCTTGTTTCAGAAAATCTTATAATGCCAGAAATGAAGCATGATGGTTTGAACCATCTTAACTTGGAGGGAGATCTCTCAGAAAACGAGAATATGGACCCAAATAACATTGCTGAGGGTCCTGGGAACTGTACGTTTGAAGGCACCATTTGTGGGAATCTATTTGACAATTTGGATACTGAAGGAATTGAAGAACATGAAGAGATCTGCCCACTGGACAAGGATGAAATCACCCCCAATGTATCAGGTAACTTAATAATGGAAAGGAGCCATAGAGGTCTGAAGCCTACCATTTCCCAACAGTTGATGGATTCCATTTCCCCTCTCAATTTAGATCAAACTGACTTTTCTGAAAATGAGAACTCCAAGCTGAACACTGGAGATCAGATGAAATCAAATGAGCCTGTCTCTGAGAATCTTAACCCATCAATGCCCATTTCACATCTGGAATTCAAAGATGACATCCTTCTGGATATGGAAAACTCAGTGCCGGCTCTGGGAAAGTCTGAGGCTATGTCGTCCCCTGTGAAGCAGGAAAATGTGTTCTCAGACAAGGAGAATGTGACTCTAGCCTCTAAGGTGAAGACCAATGTTAGGAGAGTTCTTGGTACAAGGATGGATAATTCAGTGTCAGCAGCAAATGCTTCAAATAAGAAAAAAGTTCTTGGGTCGAGGGTGGATAATTCAATGTCAACAGAGAATAGTTCAAATAAGAAGCAATGCGGTGAATTATCATCAAAGTCCGAAAAATTCCACACAGTAGACTTTGATGTTTTCTATTCAGATAAGGAGAATTTGACCCCTATAGCATCAGGAGGCATGAAAGCAAGGAAGTGTTTTCCCAAGGACCTCGCAGTCGACTTAGATCAAGATCAGGAAGCATTCTGCTCAGACAAGGAGAACTTGACACCACTATCTTCTGCAGCTCAGAAAACAAGGGATATGTCTGGAAACTGTGCACGAGTTGAAAGTGCGATCAACGCGAAGAAAAGGGTTGCTGATAGGCTCCCCTTCCAGACTCTTCTGTCAAATTCTCCTTTGAGACCTGCTAGCTCGCATGATTGTACCTGTGCTGTTGCTGGGCCAGCTGACATTGCTGCTGGTGACTTGGTGATCAAGTTGGAAGATAAATTCAACAATCTTTCAGTAAGTTATTGGAGTGATTATATCTGTGTGCTCCATATGAATGCCTTTCCATTTTAGTATCGCATCTGACATGACCAATCTTTATTCTGGGCAGTGTAATAACCAAGAATCAGGTAGTGCTCGACAAGGCATGAAAACCTGGACCATGGTGGCTAATACAGACATTCTTCTTGATGACGAATCTCGGAAGGCTATTATGCTGTTGAAAGGCTTAAAAGGAACTCATCTGTTCATACCAAGGATTGGTAAGTTTAGAGAGAATACAGCTATTGCAATTTCATTCTGTTATGCTCCCATTAACCAAAAAAATGTTTTGAAATTTGAACAAACGTCTGCTTGCATGCATCATTAATTATGTTGTTTGCGTGCTTACTGTTGCCTATGATACTGAATACTGCATCGCAACAGTCAACCTATGCTTATAATGTTAGCAACTTAAAGGGCTGCTAGCTTCTGCATTTTTTACATCTGAACTATCTTTTCAGGCTGTTAACTGATGCTTCACGGGTTTTGAATGCTAATTCCTCGCATTCTAATAATTGGTTTAGTCCATCTTGCCAGTGATAATCTGCATTGTGTGCCCCTTGATTGTGACACAGATCCACTTGCACACTTGCCGACTGAATTACTAGTGTGTGCTACTTCCAGTTGCTAACCGAAGTACTGCGCTTCTCTTGATTGTCTCCACAGTGATCAGGGAGTTGGATTCCATGAAGCAGCGGGAGGGCCTGTTCAGACGGTCAACAAAGGCGACCTCCATCCTGCAATGGATCGAGGAGTGCATGGCAACGGAGAGCTGGTGGATCCACGTCCAGAGCTCGGCCGACATGTTCCCGGTGGCACCAACCCCGCCCGCGACCCCTTCCGCGCAGCGCATCGACGAGGAGATCGAGATAGGCTCCGGCTCCGGCTCCTTCAACCCGATGGCGGCGCTCTTCTCCCCGCGAAGCTCCGCGCTTGCGGACATCGTCTCTCCCAGGCCCGAGGACCGCGTCCTCGACTGCGCCCTCGTCTTCAGCAGGCTCCGGAGCGGCGAGAAGGTCGTCGTCCTGTCCAACAGCGTCACGCTCAAGATCAAAGCCATGGCAGAGGTACGGTCAACCAGCGCCACGCTCCGTGAGCCTTCATAGTAGCATGCATTCTGATAACTAACCCTGTCTGAAAAAACGGTGTGCTGCATACGCAGGGATTGCCCTGCGAGGGGGCGAAGGAGTTCCGCGAGTCCCTGATGGACCCGTCGTCCAGGCGGTTCATGTGGGCGGCCAGCGCGCCGCGGGGGTCGGCGTGGTCGTGCCTGGACGCGTCCGCGCTGGCGGAGAACTACTACAACAGCCACCACCACGCGATGAGGCGGAGGGTCCCCGGGGCGGCGAGGCCCGCCCAGGCCGCCAAGGGCCTGAAGCTGATCCTGCGTCACAACTCCCTGTACGCGCAGGCCACGGACGCCGCCGTCAACGAGACGCCGCTGCTGGCATCGCTGGCCTCTGTGGTGTGAGAGTGAGACCCTCGGGACCGGGGGCAGCATTTTCGCTTCTGGGTGCGGAATGACTTTTTTTTTTACCATGGAGCTATTTTGCCGGTGGTGGCGTTTTTGGCTGGCATGATTTCCATGCCGAGCGAAACCGTGGGCCGTGCAGACTTTGAACAGCACACTGTCAGAGGTTTGGTTTTGGGCCGTGTTGAGGCCTTGGTTAGATGCCTTTAAAATTCTAAATTTTTACTTTTCGTCTTATCACATCAAATTTTTGACACATGTATGAAGTATTAAATATAAATAAAAAAATAACTAATTATATAATTTGGTTATAAATCACGAGATAAATCTTTAAAGCCAAATTAATCTATAATTAGACACTAATTACGAAATACAAACCTGAATGCTACAGTAGCCGTGGCCGGCGCTAAAGCCTGCGGCTGCGGGATTGCAATGGCAAGGGCTGCTGCCGCGGCGCACGTGGAGATGTCTGTACGGTTTGGTTGTGACGAGGACGGGCGGCAGTAGAATAATGAATTGGTCCGGATATCGTGTTGCTCCGAGAAGAATCTTACTGTCGAGGAATGTTTTTCCGTGTAGAAAAATTGGCGTGCCATTCCTTGAGCTGGACCTGTTGGGGATCACGTGAAGCACCGCAAAGCTGGACGCAAGTCCGTGCGTGTGCCGGAGATCAATTAAAATCGCATCTGGATTGGGGTATGAATAGCCTAGCCCCAGGCAGGCAGTGTCTTTGTCTTTCGTCCCTACCAAAGTGTTCGTTGATGTTGAACGGGTCAGCCGCACAATTGACACCCACCCCCCACGCAGCGGCTAAGCTACGGTCTATCGGGAGGCTAGTGAGCGTGCAGACATGACTCGAACCTGGCAGTCAAGTCAACCCCTTGATCCGGTCTGCCCCCATCGCATTCGCATGTGTAGCAGGGTAGCAGCATTTGGTCACAGATCACGGTCACAGGCCACCTTTCGTTGCCCACGGAAGGCAAACCCCTCTCGTGCCCGTGCCACTTGTGTTCTCCCCAATTTCGCATGGGACAGGAGTAGGGAATTTAGTGCTACGTGGTTGTTATCAGCCGTTCTTTTCAAACGAGGCCTCGTTTAGATTCTAAATTTGGGGACCAAATTTTGTATAGTAAGTGTCCCGTCATACTGTAGCAATTTTATTTTTATTTGGTAATAATTGTCTAAATATTGATTAATTAGGCTTAAAATATTCGTCTCGCAAAGTATAACAAAACTGTGCAATTAGTTTTTGATTTCATCTACATTTAGTACTCTATATATGTGCCGATATTTTGATGTGATGAGGAATCTTCTTTTTGCATAGTAGAATTTGGGGGTGAATTTGTGTATCTAAACAAGGCCCGAGAAGACTGGTAGTTCCATGTGCGCCTGTGACCCTGTCTGACATGCTTACTGCACGCTCATAGCATGAACCGTGAATCTTGTAGGAGCAGGAGTCCCGTGTGTTATCGCGTGGATATATTCTCGTCCCGGTAACAATGTTTTCCAGCTTGGATGTAAACTTGGATGCAGTCTGCTGCAGCCACTAGTGCCTGGTAGTAATAATAATTGTACTAGTGCATAATGCATTACGCAATGCAAAGGAGTACACACGGTTTTGACTGTGATCAGGGACCGGACTGCATGCATGGAGCTTTCTTGGTCAACGGATCCGACGACGACTTGACTTTGGAAAACCTCCCTCCCTCTATCCGTCTCTCAGTTTCCCACTCGGGCCATGTTTAGATCCCAATTTGGGAGCCAAATCTGCACAGTGCACAATAAATACGCACTGTAACAATTCATTTATTTTTGATAAAAATTGTTCAAACTTTGACTAATTAGGCTCAAAATGTTCGTCTCGCAAAGTACAACGAAACTGTGCAATTAGTTTTTAATTTCATCTACATTTAGTACTCCATGCATGTGCCGACATTTTGATGTGATAGGAATCTTTTTTTTGCATAGTAAAATTTAGGGATGAAATTTGGGATCTCAACAAGCCCTCGCATGTCGTTGTTTGACCAAGTCGTGTGTGTAGCGCGACGCGGAAATCGTAATCGATAGGTCAGCCCCGGAAAGAGCGCGCGCTAACCCGAAGCTTCTGATGACTGATGAAACAAGTTGACCTCTTCGTTTGTACGGGCTACAAAATATATAGACGCTAATTTTACGTGTAAAGTAAAAATAAATCTAATAATATATTTTAATTTAACATGTCTAATAATTATCAATAAACAATGTGGATTAAAAAATAATATATTTGTACATGTCTAATAATTATCGAGAAACAATGTAGATTAAAAAAGTAATATATTTGTTTTATTTTCTTAGCCTCTAACAAATGTTTCTTAGGTAACATCCTAAGATTCTAACACCTAAATTAGAAGAAAAACATGATTATATGAGTACAAAGTACTAGAAGTCTGGAATACTATATAAATAATTAATTTGGATTAAAAAATAAAAAGAAAAAAATACCTTGGGTCTAAACAACTGATCGGCGATCGTAATTCACAAGAAGCCAAGAATCAAGATGCCGTCGTCGTGGAGCCTGCCTGGTCGCCGCCGTCGTGCATCGTGTCCGTGTCTCTAGTAGTTCAGCTCCACGTGTGTGCGTCGGCATGTTGTGAACTCACAATCAGAGTGTGCTATGTGCAATGTAGCTCCTCGCCTCCTCTCTGCCCGAGAGCCGTAGGGAAGGAAAACTAGGAAAGAAAGGCTGATGTTGTCTTCTTGGGCCGTCTGGCCAGTTATATGCCTCTCTTCTTATTAGTTTGCTATTGTCTAATGAACTATAGGGCTTGGGGTTTGTATACCTGTGCTTGGGCCCTCCCCGCCGCCTGGGCCCTCGGCCGTCGCACCCGGTGCCCTCCCTCCCCGCCGGCGTGTGTTCTCGCGTGGATATATTCGTCCCGGTAACAATGTTTTCCAGCTTGGCAGCCCCCATGTAAACTTAGATGCCGTCTGCTGCAGGCACTAGTGCCTGGTAGTAGTAATAATTGTACTACACGGTTTTGACTGTGATCAGGGACCGGACTGCATGCATGGAGCTTTCTTGGTCAACAGATCCGACGACGACTTGACTTTGGAAACCTCCCTCTCTCTCTCTCAGTTCCCACTGGCAATTGTTGTTTGACCAAGTCGTGTGTGTAGCGCGACACGGAAATCGTAATCGATAGGTCAGCCCCGGAAAGCGCGCGCTAACCCGAAGCTTCTGATGACTGATGAAACAAGTTGACCTCTTCGTTTGTACGGGCTACAAAATATCTGTGCTGTGCTACGTACATTCAAGACGGTCGCTGGTACATACATAGGAGTACACTTGCCTTTGGTTTGACATCAACTCAATGCAATCAACAAAAAACGCGCGTTTTGCCTAGTCTCTGTATTTTGCCTTTGAGTAATGAAATTTTGCCCTTTAAAAAAATACAATCATTATCACAATTTACACACGCTCTATTCTTTTGCTGCTTGCATGCATATATACATGCAACGAGTTGTTGCAAGTTGCAACTTCTCGTAGAAGAGAGGAGGGTGCACGACTAAAACATGCACGATGCTCTCGTGCTCTTGCCCTAGGTACGTGCTGGTAGACAATAAAGGTTAGGTTAGACAGGTGCTTAGGAAATTATTAGAGACAATGGACCATGCATGTCGAACAGTTACACCCACCGTGATTAACTGATTATTATACATTTTTATACTCCCCGGCCTGGAGCCGGAGGAAGGTTTGGTGAGGGAGGAAGATTTTGGTGCTGACGGTGTGCGTTCGTCAGGACGGCGACAGCGACGTGCGCACGCCCTCACAGTCTCACTCACTGATGACTGATCCTCCGAGCATCCAATCCAACAAGCCCTTCTTCCCTCGTCCCTCCGATCTCTCTCTCGCCTGTGTAGGGAAACGGGTAGGCTACGCTAGCTAATCTACCGCGTACATCCAAGAAACTTGCGAGTAGAAGATCATAGATCGTTACCACTAGACGCACAGCGCAGCGGAAGAAGTCGCGCGTCGGTGTGGATGAAGTAGTCGATCACGTCCCACGAACCGAGCTCCTCGTCCTTGATCCCAGCAGCCGATCAGCGCAGCAGTCGCAGCAGCGCCTCTACGGAGTCCACACGTACGGGGATGGAACGCCGGGCGTCGGTGTGCTAGCACCATGCGCACGGCATGGGCGGTGGCCGAGAAGGGAGGGTGCGACTAGGAGTGGAGGCGCGGCAACTGATCATCGGCGCCCCTAGCCCCTCCCACATATATATAGGGCGTACAAATGGGCTTCTATCTCATAGGCTCATTAGTAACCCTAATCCCTTTTTGGATCAATATCCTCTTGGGCCTTTAATCCGTATTGTGATGATGGGCTCTCGGGCATATCACCAACAATCTCCCACTTGCACTAGAGACAATCATCTATGCAAGTTTTCCAACATTCCAAACCCCTTAAGTGTGTGACCCGTTAGGTTCATGTGTAGATGGTCGTGAGTGGAAACCATTTCCGAATCACTAGTCAATAGCGGCACCTAGCAGGGCATAGTGACTCACAAATACACATAAAGATCATATCGGCCGAACCTTAGATATACTCATACACTGATCCTTTTGCCACACGATACCAGTCAAGCTCAAGGCGAGATGCGTGCCACCCTTGTGATAGCTCGACCATTCTCTCGATCTAATAGTGGATTCTATTCATGACTAACCTTTAGTCATTATGATTAACTCTTTAATCACTTTGGCATGGCCATGCACTTTCTAATCCATCTATCTCGAGGGGCCCAGAGATATCTCTCCTGTTATCTAGGAGGGGCAAATTCCATCTTGATCCGCACACATCCCATTCCATGTTTCATGATACACCTGTAAGCTACTTTTATAACTACCCATTTACGGAGTAGCGTTTAGCAGCCCCAAGATGCACCACTACACACAGTGAGAAACAATGGCAATCTCAGGTCTAAGGATCCAGTAGGTATAACACTCAAGAACAACTGATGGCACATTCAAAATAACAATCCCAGTATTGTCTTGGAGTGGGTCAATCCAACACCATGTTCACTAACATGTGTCCACATCATTAATCAGATATCTCCATATCTATGATCCGTGAAACATGATCATCAATTAATGCATGTGCTAGTCTCTACGTCGTTATTGTCCCACATAACGACATAAACTAGGGATAATTTAGAACAACATCATTACAAACAAAGAGTTTCACGATCAAGTCACGTACTTGATAATCAATATAAATGATAATCATCCATGGAACAAATAACAATTATTTATTATTACATAAACATACTCATGACATAACACTCTCCCACGCACAATAGAATCACTTATGTAAGTATCTAATACCCATAGACCACATGTGCGCCTCATGCTTTGGTTGTGGGAGAGGCTTTGTCAATGGATCAGCAACGTTTGAATCCGTGTGCACCTTGCAAATCTTCACATCACCTCTCTCAACAAAGTGACGGATGAGGTGATACTTCCGTAGTATATGTTTGGACTTCTTGTGTGATCTAGGCTCCTTTGCAAGCGCAATGGCACCATTATTATCACAATAGAGGTCCACTGGACTGGACGCACTAGGAACAACACCCAACTCAGAAACAAATTTTCTGATCCAAACTGCTTCTTTTGCAGCTTCGGAAGCTGCAATATACTCGGCCTCTGTCGTCGAATCAGCCACCGTATCTTGCTTGGAACTCTTCCAGCTCACTGCCCCACCATTGAGGCAGAAAACAAATCCGGATTGCGATGCGGAGTCATCTTTATCTGTTTGAAAACTAGCATCGGTGTAACCCTTTACAACGAGCTCATCTTCGCCTCCAAATATTAGGAACATATCCTTAGTTCTTCTCAAGTTCTTAAGGATACCCTTTACAACTGTCCAGTGATCTTCACCGAAGTTTGATTGGTACCTGCTCGTAACACTTAGAGCAAAAGAGACATCTGGGCGCGTACAAAGCATAGCATACATGATGGATCCTATGGCTGAAGCATAAGGAATCGCACTCATCCTCTTTCGCTCATCAGGTGTCGTAGCACACTGACTCTTGCTTAGAGTAACGCCATGTGACATTGGCAAGTAACCTTTCTTGGAATCTTGCATATTGAACCGATTCAATATCTTGTCAATGTACGTGTCTTGGCTTAATCCAATTAGCCTTTTTGATCTATCTCTATAGATCTTTATCCCCAGAACGTAAGCCGCCTCTCCTAAATCCTTCATCAAAAAACTCTTTTTCAATGAGGTTTTAACGGCTTCAAGCATTGGAATATCATTTCCGATCAGCAATATGTCATCTACATATAGGACCAGAAACACAAGTGCGCTCCCACTAGCCTTTTTGTAAATACAAGGCTCTTCTTCATTCTTGATGAAGCCAAACCCTTTGACTACTTCATCAAAACGAATATTCCAACTCCGAGATGCTTGCTTCAATCCATAAATAGACCTGTGAAGCTTACATATTTTCCCAGCATTTTTAGGATCAACAAAACCTTCAGGCTGTGTCATATACACATCCTCGCTTAGATGTCCATTAAGGAAAGCAGTTTTGACATCCATTTGCCATATTTCATAGTCATAATACGCAGCAATTGCTAGGAGAATCCGAACAGACTTTAGCATTGCGACGGGCGAGAAAGTTTCCTCATAGTCAACACCTTGAATTTGTCGGAAACCTTTCGCCACCAATCGTGCCTTATAGATGTGAACATTTCCATCCATATCTAACTTTTTCTTAAAAATCCACTTACAATCGACAGGTCTCACACCGTCAATTGGATCAACCAAGTTCCAAACTTGATTGTCATGCATGGATTTTAATTCGGATTCCATGGCCTCAAGCCATTTGTCGGAGTCGGGTCCCATTATTGCTTCCGTGTAGGTCATGGGCTCATCATTTTCCATCAATAATACGTGGCGCTCCTCCGTGATAAGGAGGTTGAGCTTGTCAGTTGCGCGACGTGCCCTTATAGACCTTCGTGGGGCTGGTGCCTCAACTACAGGTTGTGCAACATCTTGCACTTTCCGTGGCTCTTCAGTGGGTGCTGAAACAGTTTCGGGTGTTTCCTGAATTTCTTCAAGCTGCACCTTGCTCCCACTAAATCCTTTTGAGAGAAACTCCTTTTCTAAGAAAACACCATTGCGAGCGACAAACACTTTGCCTTCCGCTTTATTGAAAAAATAGTATCCTTTGGTTTCCTTAGGATACCCCACAAAGAAGCATTTGTCTGACTTTGGAGTGAGCTTATCTGACATCAAACGTTTGACATAAGCCTCACATCCCCAAACTTTGAGAAAAGATAATCCGGGACGTTTCCCAGTCCATATCTCATATGGTGTCTTCTCAACAGACTTACTTGGAACCCTATTCAGTGTGAACGCAGCAGTTTCAAGAGCATAACCCCAAAATGACAATGGAAGATCGGCTTGGCTCATCATCGACCTAACCATGTCCAACAAGGTTCGGTTCCTCCGTTCGGATACCCCATTCCATTGAGGCGTTCCAGGCGGAGTTAGCTGCGGAACGATTCCACATTGCTTCAAATGATCACCAAATTCAAGGCTCAAATATTCACCTCCACGATCCGATCGCAGAAACTTAATTGTCTTGCCTAATTGATTTTGTACTTCACTCTGAAATTCTTTGAACTTATCAAACGATTCAGACTTGTGCCTCATCAAGTAGATATAACCATATCTACTAAAGTCATCAGTAAAAGTAATGAAGTACTGAAAACCACCTCTGGCTATTGAGCTCATTGGTCCACATACATCGGTATGTACAAGTCCCAACAAGTCACTTGCCCTCTCACTATGACCAGTGAAAGGCGCTTTGGTCATCTTCCCAAGTAAACAAGACTCGCACGTGTCAAATGATTCAAAATCAAATGAGCTCAACAAACCATCTTTATGGAGTTGTTCAATGCGCTTCTCATTTATATGACCTAAGCGACAATGCCAAATAAATGTGGGATTCAAATCATTTGGTCTAAGCCTCTTGGTATTAATGTTACAGACAGATTTATCCTCAAGATCAAGAACATATAATCCATTCACCAATGGACAATGAGCATAGAAAATACCATTGCAAAAAATAGAACAACGTTTGTTCTCTATTACAATCTTAAAACCATCAACTTCTTCCAAACATGAAGAAGAAATAATGTTCTTGCTCAAAGCAGGAATGCAATAACAATTATTTAATTCCAAAACTAATCCGGAGGGTAGAGACAAGTGGTAGGTGCCGACCGCCAACACCGCAACCTTTGCGCCATTGCCGACACGAACGTCCAACTCGCCTCGTGCAAACCTTCTAGTCTCACTTAGACCCTGCAACGATTTGCAAGTGTGAATCATCGATCCAGTATCAAATACCCATGATTCACTAGAAGATAATGCAATATTAATTTCTATAACATTTATACCTGAAGTGGAAGTCTCACTTCCCTTCTTCTTCTTCTTTTCTTCTAAGTACTTCTTGCAGTTCCTTGACCAATGTCCCTTTTCATGACAGTGGAAGCATTCATCCTCAGAAGTGGGGCCAGGTTTGGCTTTAGGTGCTGGCTTTTGCTTAGAGCCCGAGGACTCACCGCTAGGAACCTTTTCCTTGCCTTTACCCTTGGGAGGCGTCCAACGCTTCCTCTTTTTGTTCCCATTCTGAACCATCATCACATGATTGGGATTCTTCTTAATGCTCTCCTCTGCTGTTTTTAGCATCCCATGCAATTCACTCAATGTTTTCTCCAAGCCATTCATCTGAAAGTTCATGATAAAAGGCTCGTAGCTCGCCGGGAGCGACTGGAGAATGACATCAGTAGCCAGGTCATGGTGAAGTTCAGAACCAAGTCTGTCCAAAGTCTCGATGTAACCAATCATTTTGATCACATGAGGACTGACCGGACTACCTTCTGGCAGCTTGCACGCAAACAAGGACTTCGAGATGTTGAACCTCTCAGTCCTGGCTTGGTTCTGAAACATCCCACGTAGCCCCTCGATCATAGTGTGAGCATCCGTATGCTCATACTGCTTTTGCAGATCAGAGGACATAGTGGCGAGCATCAGACAGCTGACGTCAAGTGAGTCATTGCAGTGTTTCTCATAAACTCTGCGTTCAGCAGCAGTGGAACCATCAGGGAGATCATCAGGATATGGTTGCTCAAGAACATACTCCTTTTTCTCTTGCCTGAGAACAATTCTCAGGTTGCGGTACCAATCAATAAAGTTTGTTCCATTCAACTTTTCTTTCTCAAGAACAGATCGCAAATTGAAAGTGGAATTGTTACTGGCAGACATGATCTACAACATTAAAATAAAGCAAGATTTTAGCACTATGTTTATGTAAAGACTTTCATTAACTAATTTAACAAAAGACAACCTACTATATCAAAGTCATCTTCCCTCTAATGACATATAGTGGTTCAAGATCCATAATCACTAAAATCCTAGTGAGCTTTGGCATCACGGCTAGAAAAAATAGTGACACAGGTAAGCAACAGATTGCTAATTATATCTCTATACGACTCTTGTTTGTCGGGTGGCATCCAATGCCCCGGCCCCAACACTATGCCTTAAAGCCCAAAACTATTTTGATAGCTTTGCTGAGTTAACCAATACTGTGCTTGTAAATGTCCGACATCCACCCTATACAAAAATGATAGCTGAGGGTACTCTACTTTGGTAAACCTACCACACAGCGATCAAAAAATTATAGGTGTAGCTATTGGTAAAAGGCATGAAAAACTCAACTTTTCTGAGGGGAGCTATTCTACCATGACAAAACATCCACCATATGTAAAGCATGAAAGAATAGTATGACAGGAAAGTAAACATCACAGGCATATAATCATATTATATTGTGAATAGTATGGCCTCTTTCATCACAATGGGCTCCATCGCCATGGCTCCAATGTGACCTCCATTGCCATCCGTCCTGTCTTGTGGTGATCAACATCGCCATCATGCTCGAAGCCTCCATGGATAGATACTAAACTATTACATCTAATAGCTAGTGAAATAATTACATGAGGATTCAAACATCACAAGTCGACACGCAGGTCGTTATACAATAATGGTGCAACCTCAACCCGATTGTGTTAACTTGCGACACGCAGGCCGCACAAATTATCACATACATCATCACATGACATTGAGGCCATACCATTCACATCACACCCTGCAAAAACAAGTTAGGCGTACGACGTGTTCTACCAAAGTAGCGCTTAGGAAGCCGCTATAACCGGAAAGCAACGGCGGTCCCTATGAAAACCTCACAGAATTACATAGATCGCATCTATGGAATCCCTATGAAAATCTCATCGGAGTGATCGCATCACCTCAAATCCGAGCCATTCATAATGCCTCAATTTTCACTAGGTCAATCACATTGACCGTGCAACTTTTGCACTTGAGAAGACTGCATCTACACATGACCTCGATTTGTTGGTTCAATCTACTGACTATGCACACAGTTAGTCCCTTGTGGTGATTCCAGCCGGTAGGGACATGTCGTATGCACAACAGAGAATGAACACAAACTAATCTTTTTGGTCACATGCCGCAATCAACTTGCTCCAATTTTAACCCCTTATGACCAATTGATCCAATCAAACCGTGCAAGAGTAATAGATCCAATCTACTACAACAACATATCACATATATGCTAATGATCCAGACCAAAAACTACGCAAGATGGCTTTGATACCACTGTAGGGAAACGGGTAGGCTACGCTAGCTAATCTACCGCGTACATCCAAGAAACTTGCGAGTAGAAGATCATAGATCGTTACCACTAGACGCACAGCGCAGCGGAAGAAGTCGCGCGTCGGTGTGGATGAAGTAGTCGATCACGTCCCACGAACCGAGCTCCTCGTCCTTGATCCCAGCAGCCGATCAGCGCAGCAGTCGCAGCAGCGCCTCTACGGAGTCCACACGTACGGGGATGGAACGCCGGGCGTCGGTGTGCTAGCACCGTGCGCACGGCATGGGCGGTGGCCGAGAAGGGAGGGTGCGACTAGGAGTGGAGGCGCGGCAACTGATCATCGGCGCCCCTAGCCCCTCCCACATATATATAGGGCGTACAAATGGGCTTCTATCTCATAGGCTCATTAGTAACCCTAATCCCTTTTTGGATCAATATCCTCTTGGGCCTTTAATCCGTATTGTGATGATGGGCTCTCGGGCATATCACCAACAGCCTGCAGACTGCACTGGGCGCCAGGATTCATTTCACCGGCCGACTGCCATGATTGGGATCCCTTTTCAGCAATTTAGCGACAAGGCCACGGCCCACCTTTTCTTTTCTTGCTCCCCTCCCCCTGTGGATCGAAAACCCTACGTCAAACAGCCCCCAATCGACGAATTATCGCAACGTCACACTTGCATGCATGCATGATGCTCTCGCGCTCTTGTTCTAGCTACGTAGTAGTAGTAGTAGACAATAAAGGTTAGGTTAGGCAGGTGCTCAGGAAATTAGAGACGATGAAGCATGTCTAACAGTAATTAAACACCCACCGTGATTAACTGATCATTATATCCGTTTATATCCCCCGAGCCGGTTGAAGGTTTGGTGCGGGAGGTACGTAGGTGGGTGGGCACCTAGCTGCTGACGGTGTGCGTTCGTCACGACGGCGACAGCGACGTGCGCAGGCTACATCCGAGCCATCCACGCTCTCCTGCAGTGCAACGGCGGCCATCCGTGGACTGTGGGGGCGCCAATGATTCATTTCACCAGCCGGCTGCCCTCTTTCTTCGTGGCCGCCATGACATGATTGGGATCCCGCCCGTTACGTCCTTTCAGCGACAAGGCCACAGGAGAGGGGAGCAAGGGCATGTTTAGTTCCCGAAATTTTTTGGGAAATGCTACTGTAACAATTTCATTGTTATTTGACAAATATTATCCAATCATAGACTAACTAGGCTTAAAAGATTCGTCTTGTGAATTTCGTCTAAACTGTATAATTAATTTTATTTTTTATCTATATTTAATGCTTCATGCATATGTCTAAAGATTCGATATGACGGGGAATCTGAAAAATTTTGCAAATCTTTTTGCAAACTAAACCGAGCCCAAGAAAAGAAAAAGGTTCCCTGCCGGCTGCCTGAACAAGTGAACAGTTGAGTCAAAGCTGTCACAGGCCCGTTCGGCTAGAATTATAAACCGGCTAAAAAAATACTGTTAGCTGATTTTTTATTAGAGAAAAATACTGTTCCGGCTAAAAAAATAAGCTGAATAAGACGGATTATAAGTCAGATGAACAGGGCCACTGTATCCCATCAACAATTACAGCCCTCGCACCGTACGTGGATGACATGTAAAATTGGCAACTTGCACGGTTTTACTGTTACAGTATTATGATTCCTACATTTCAAATTATAAGACGTTTTATCTTTTTAAGATACATTCCTTTTAGTATGTATCTGGACATAGTGTATATCTACGTGTATAACAAAGCTACGTATTTAGAAAAGCCAAAACTTCTTTATAATTTGGGGCAGATTGAGTACTATTTTTCCTACTAGAACGCGCGTCAGGGCTTTAATCTGCGACCACCGGGCCACCACTCTTACCAGGATTTGGAAGACTTGTCATTTTGATCGGCTAGACGGTCAGAGTACGAGGTGAAAGACAACGTAGAGTCACTAAACTTTTTGTATCGATCGAGTGGTTCAGCTCGGAAAATGTTTTTAGTGCACAATTTGAATCTATGCATATGTCCACGTCAAGGAGTTTATGTTTTTTGAAATTTAGATGGTGACATATATATATGGCGTGGCGTCATATGTTTTATTTATCCGGTCTTGCCCGGCAAAATCTTCATACGAACTGTAGCACGTAGTACGATAGATACCTAGTAAACCACAGGGACCGGTGCTACAGATTCAATATCCTGCATATAAAAATGATGGAATGGTTGGGATATCCATGAATTGCACTATTCATGAATTGCACTATTCAGCAACACTTAAAACGTACTACTAGTACGTTGCGGTCTCCATCTTTATGCATATAAAAAAATTATCTCTGTGTACGTACGGTGCTTTAAATCTCCCCGTGGCTGTCGTCCTCAGCTCCGGCTATGCAATCCAGGATGCTCATGGCCTACTACCAACTGTTACTCCCTCCGTCCCAGAAAGTGTCGTTTTATGTTTTTCAGACATCGTGTTTGACCGTTCGTCTTATTCAAAAAATTTTAATAATATTTTGTTATGACTTATTTTATCATTAGAGATACTTCAATAATGATTTATTATTTTATAAATTACATAAATTTTTTGAATAAGACGAACGGTCAAACACGATATCTGAAAAACCTAAAACGACACTTTTTCTGGGACGGATGGAGTACTTTTATACTAATAGTTTTATACATCTGACTGAAATGGTATATTTAAAAGGGAATATGCAAATTCCCAAGGAAGATGCGTCTCTCTTTGTCCAACGGAGTGAGTCAAGACAGTACAAAATGATGGAATGGTTGGGCTATACAAACAAACAGATAAAGGCCATGTTCATCTAGCTTATAATCCGTTTTATTCGGCTTGTTTTTTCAGACGAAACAGTATTTTTCTCTCATAAAAAAATTAGCCAACAATATTTTTCAGCCGGCTTATAATTTCAGCCGAACAGGGCCAAAGTCACGAACTCACGGTGAGGTGTAGAAAACAGCCAAGTTATTTTGGTAATTCAAACGAACACGTTTGGATTCATCGTTCCAGGTGGTTCCCACTGCCATCCTTGTCATTAAGGGGTGTTTGGTTTGAAGAGTTAAAGTTTAACTCGCACTGTAACACTTTCGTCTTATTTAACAAAAAGTTTACAATCATAGAGTAATTAGGCTTAATAGATTCGTCTCGTGAAAAACCCCTAAATTGTGTCAATATGCATGCAATTAGTCTACATTTAGTGCTCCATGCATGTGCCGCAACATTCGATGTGACGGGAGTTAAAATTTAACTCCCCAAACAGGGCCTAATTTGTTGCATGTGCCATAGTATGAACCAACACAATCCAGGCCTTATTTAGTTCCTCTCAAACTTCTGAATTTGACACTATGCAAAAAGAAGATTTCCCGTCACATCGAACTTGTAGTACATACATGAAGTACTAAATGTAGACGAAATCAAAAACTAATTGCACAGTTTAGTTGTACTTTGCGAGACGGTTTTGAGCCTAATTAGTCAATGGTTAAACAATTATTACCAAATACAAACGAAATACTACAATGCACTACATTGCGCTACAGTGAATTTGGCGGCGCCGAATTCGGCCAACTAAACATGGCCCCAGTAATAATTAATGCCACTTCGTTCTGTTTTCACAAAATGTAAACAGCTGAGTTTTTGACTGACGTAGACTATCGCATTTTTTAGCTATACCAGGATTAGTTGCAAAATCACCGTTACTCTCCCTGGAGCTGGAGTGCTGCACCCATTGTGATTCAACTTTAGTACCGTGTGCACATACCACGTCGCATAAATCCTGTACTGTACCGTGTTTAGTACGTACTCCATCTAACTGATTTTTTGAGGTTTATCCTAGTGAAGCTATTTCAAGTTTGACTACATGCGAGTACAGTGTGTAGTGTCTGACGACGGTGCAGAGCTGCATGCTGTACGTGCATACACCTACACACGGTATTGGAGTTTTGACTGTCATGTGACGAGGGAAAAGGAACAACGACTTTGACTTGGAAGGTCTCCGTTCCCATTTGCGTTCCCACTCGCAGCTGTCTGACCAAGCAAGCATAGCCAAGGTGCTGTGCTGTAACGCGCAAACGTGTGTTTAGTTTCCAAAATATTTTGGTTGCGGGTATCGTAGCTTTTTTGTTTTATTTGGCAATTATTGTTCAATCATGGACTAATTAGGCTTAAAAGATTCGTCTCGTGATTTCACGGTGAACTGTGTAATTAGTTTTTTTTGTTTCGTCTACGTTTAGGGCTGGTTTAGTTCGCGGAAAATTTGGTAAAATGACACTGTAGCAGTTTCGTTGTTATTTGGTAATTAGTGTCTAATCATGGTCTAATTAGGCTTAAAAGATTCGTCTCGTGCATTTCGTCTAAACTGTGTAATTAGTTTTATTTTTTATCTGTATTTAATATTTCATACATGCGTCCAAAGATTCGATGAGATGGGGAATCTTGAAAATTTTTGGGAACTAAACAGACCCTTAATGCTCTATGCATGTGCCACAAAATTCGATGTGATGTTTTGGGTGAAATATTTTGAGAACTAAACACATTACAATTAATCCTGCAACTGTACGAAATAAATGCAGCACTCTGCGTGGCTGAAACTTGAAAGCCTCAAGCTGACCCCTTGGAATGGTATCGTATCGTATCAGCCCCGACAGGAAAGGAAAAAGTCTACCCTCAGCTATTGGAGGTGGTCTACTTTACCCCCAAACTATGAAATGGTCTAATTTACCCCCTGAACTTTGCAAAACCGGTCAAATCACCCCCTCGAACGGTTTTGGGCGGTGGTTTTGCTACAGTAACAGGGGTTTTGCTACAGTAACATAGATCTATTCATGTGGAGTCCAATAAAATTGGATTTTCCATTTTATGATTTTTCTGTGATTTACTATGTTTTTTCAAAGATTCAGACGAAATAAATAAAAAAGAAAAAGACAAAACAACTGTTACTGTAGCAAAACCGCCGTTACTGTAGCAAAACCACCGCCCAAAACCGCTCGAGGGGGTGATTTGGCCGGTTTTGCAAAGTTCAGGGGGTAAATTAGACCGTTTCATAGTTTGGGGGGCAAAGTAGACACCCCCTAATAGTTGGGGGGTCAAGTAGACTTTTTCCGACAGGAAAAGATAGCCGAAGCTTCTGAAACGCTCGCTCGTCTTTGGCTTTCCTAGGGCCTGTTTAGTTTTTAAAATTTTGCAAAATTTTTTAAGATTTTTCGTCACATCGAATCTTTGACGCATGCATGAAACATTAAATATAGATAAAAAAATGAAACTAATTATACAGTTTAGACGAAATTCACGAGACGAATCTATTAAGCCTAATTAGACTATGATTGGACACTAATTATTAAATAACAACGAAATTGCTACAGTATCATTTTTCAAAAAAAAAATTGCGAACTAAACCAGCCCCAGTTGTCACAGCACACCAGCAACAGCAACGCGTCGACCTTATTAGTGACACACTCACACACGCCTCTTGCAACGCAAACGAGCTGTTGACAAAGGCTGCCTGGCATGACTGAAACAGGCATGCTTGCTTGCGTTGCGAATCTTATCCTTGCAAAGGTTAGGTACGTGCTGACAGTGTTCTTGGTCACAAATATCCCCATGTCTGAACTCTGAAGAGTGAGCGAGTGCATTCGCATCTCACGGTGCCTCTTTTCTGGATTTTGGGATGAGCATGAGCTCCCCCTTTTCTCCGTGGCCATAATTGGGACCCCCTCTTTTCTGCTGACTCATCTCATCCCTCCTCAACAATTTCAGCACTCGGCTGCCTCTACTGTACCGTCATCCTGCTGGACTGCTTGCTCTCTCTCTCACCCGTCATCCTGACATGTAAAGTTGGCAACTTGCAGGAATTTTCCCCAACATAGGGCCTGTTTAGTTGAAGTTTTTTAGCACTTTTTGTTTTATTTGGCAATTTGTGTTCAATCATGAACTAATTAGGATCAAAAGATTTGTCTCGTGATTTACAACTAAACTGTGTAATTAGTTTTTTCTTTCATCTACATTTAGTACTCTATATATGTGCCATAAGATTTGATGTGACAGATACTGTATCACTTTTTTAGATTTCTTTTTGGGAACTAAACAGGCTCATAGTACAAGACTTTTCTCTCACTTTTTACCACCACGATGTGGTAGCTTGCCATTTCATTTTATTTTATTATCAAATGGCACGACAGCACACTTATTAGGCCTTTGTTTGTTTAGATTCAAAAACTTTTCATGAAAAACTACAGTAACAAATCTTGCGGCACATGCAAAGAGTATTAAATATAAATGAAATAAAAAAACTAATTGCATAGTTTACGTGTAAATTGCGAGACGAACGTTTTGAGCCTAATTAGTCCGTGATTTGACGCTAAAGTGCTACCGCAACAAATGTGCTAATGACGGATTAATTAGGCTTAATAAATTCGTCTCGCAGTTTTCAGGCAAGCTATGTAATTATAAATTTTATTAGTATCCGAAAAACGATTCTAACATTTGCACGGAACATCTGATGTGATATTTTCCCCCAAAAGTTTTTCACCAACTAAACACAGCCTTAGCTGAAATGGTACGGCACCACAGTTAATTACCTGGCACATACTGTATCTGTACTTTGTAACGCCTTTCTTCTTCTAGGGGCTGTTTAGATGGTGAAGAAGTTTGGCTTCGGCTACTGTAGCACTTTTCGTTGTTATTTGGCAAAATTTATCCAATCATAGCCTAACTAGACTCAAAAGATTCGTCTCGACATTTACAGACAAATTGTGTAATTAGTTTTTTCTTTCGTCTACATTTAGTACTCCATGCATGTGTCGCAAGATTTGATGTGACAGGTACTGTAGCACTTTTTGGGTTTGCTTTTTGGGTGCACAAGGCAACTAAACAGGCTCCTAATAAAAATACACAGAGCTCTTGCTGTCCTTTAATAATAAAAAAAACCATACATGCTTACGATTGTATCCGAGGGTGTGTTCACTTCCCATGCAAATCTAAAATATTTCCTCTTTTATCTATCACATCGAATCTTTTGAACCTAATTAGTCCATAGTTAAATAAATTTTATCAAATAACAACAAAATATGCTACAATAATTTTTCACCCGCTTTTCACCGACCGAACAGACCCTGAGTGGCTGAGGGCACGAAATGCTTCTGCCAAGCTTCTGATCTACTGGTATACATGCTTGTCCACATCAAAAAGATCTAAACTGGAGTACGTGACCACCTTGCTAGATTTTTTTATTGCCTCTCTATCTTTATAGAGCTTAGGGCTTTGAATTCTGGCCGTGTTTAAATCCATTAAAAAGTGTACTATGTAAAAAAAGATTCTCCGTCACATGAAACTTGCGATACATGTGTGAAGTACTAAATGTGGAAAAAAATCAAAAACTAATTGCACAGTTTGGTTGTACTTTGCGAGACGAACGTTTTGAGCCTAATTAGTCAATGGTTAGACAATTATTACCAAATACAAACGAAATGCTACCGTGTATTTTGGCACTCCAAAATTTGGATCTAACCACACAGCCTCTACCAGCTCCACCTCATCACAACTGTACTATAGCACGCGGTACCATTGTACCAAGCTACTGTAGAGTGGTTGATTACAAGGACCACCAGCGCTACAAAGAGACAACCGCTGCAGCCACTCCACTCGTTGGTCCTCCGCTGGGGCCCAGTGGAGCATCTCACGCCGCTCACTGCTTGGTCAATGAGGACGAGAACAGTGCCGAATTCCAGCAAAGACGTCTTAGGGATTTTTAAGATAGATTAGAAATACTCAATCCGACTCAGAGAAGGAACGTTTTAAAATTTTAATCAAAGTCAAACAGTTGTGAGTTTGACTAAGTTTTAAAAACATATCCATATTTATGATACTAAATTAAAACCATTCAATTAGCGAAGGAACGTTTTAATACTTTGACTAAAATTTTAAGGTCTTTCTTTTTGGTAAATGTCTCTATTATTATGGACTGTTCTAGTTTTCAAGAGTTATGGAGGTTAGAGGTCATCTCCAACAGTACCTTAGAGCATCTCCAAGGAACTTTGCAAATGAGGTTTGCATTTGAAAATTTGCCAAAAACCTTAAAAAGAGGGCTTCAATGATTTTGCATATTAGTTTTGCATTTGTGCAAACTTTGCAATTCTCAGGTTCGGTTTTGCATTTATGCAGAGTCCGCTCGACTTGGCAAACGCGACTCCCGCGACTCTCGCGCCTGGTCCTCCCTCTCGCACGCGCCAAATTGAGTAATTGCCAAGTCCATTTGCAAAGTCCCTTGGAGATAGCCTATTTTTAGACTTTGCATTTTGGTTTGGGACTTTGCAAACAACAACAAATGCAAAGTCCATTTGCAAAGTCCTTTGAAGATGCTCTATTAGAGGATGGGGGAGTTGATTTCGGTTCCTTTGGTAGATATTCCTGTATCACCTCTCATCAACAACTGCTAGATACTCCTGTATTCATCAATAGTTCAAAAGTACTACTCCCTCCATTCAAAAAAAAAAGATTTTTTGGGACTGAGGGAGCAGTACGTTGTGGTCTCCATCTTTTGAATTTTTTTTAAAACAACTGTTACTTACGGTGCTTTTTAATCTCCCCGTGGCTGTCATCACTCAACTCCGTCTATGCAATCCAGGATGCTCGGGGAGTCAGGGCTCAAGAAGGCTCACCACGATAGCCAGGCCCACTGAATTAGGAGAGACCGAATCGATGTGAGGGAGGACACGCACGACCCCACGCGGCTGTCTGAATCGTAAACAGTAATTGAAACAGTAGTCAGAGCTCTCTCGCTGTGCGGATTCTAGGCTTCGGGCAGAAGTTTAGCCATGTTACATCGAATCTTGATACCGATTAGGAATATTAAATATAGGCTAATTACAAAACTAATTATATAGATTGAGGGCTAATTTGGGAGACGAATCTATAAGTCTAATTAGTCCATGATTTGATAATGTGGTGCTATAGTAAACATTTGCTAATTATAGATTAATTATGCTTAATAGATTCGTCTCGTGAATTAGTCTACTCATGTACAATTAATTTTATAATTAGTTTATTTTTAGTCCTCCTAGTTAGCATCCGAATGTCTAAAGTGACGCGACTAAACTTTAGCTCTGTATGTACGATTGTTACTTTTTTATAGTTTTTCATCTGACTAAAATGGTATATATATATATATATATATATATATATATATATATATATATATATATATATATATATATATATATATATATCTAAAGATAAGAGAACGTGTGGCCAAGACGCGTTCCTAGCGTGTCCACGGTAGCAGAATTTTTTCTGTCCGTTGTGATCTGGATCGATGCGTGTGTGCGCGCTGACTTCGGTTGGGAAACAGGAGTTCCTCTGCTCTGGTCTACGGCGCCGTACGCGCGCTGTCGAGCGCCCGTTGGCCGGCCAAGCTCGTTGTCTGCTGCCGGTTGGCTGCCGTCGTCTGGGCCCGCTTGCAGTGGTGTGCGTTTGCCGCTGCCTCGCCTCGGGAGCGTCGTGGGCCGCCCGTTGGGTGCTCTGCCCCGTTCTGGCTCGTTGTCGTCCGCCCATTGGCTGGTGGCGTCGACGCGCATTCCATGGCGCCGTGCGTGTGCTGTGCTCGGTGGTGGCTCAGCGAAGGTCCTCGAGAGACAGGCAGGTGGGTCCTGTGTAGCGGCCTGCTGTTGGGTCCCGTTTATCGGTGCCCGCGGTTAGGTGTGCTGCCGGGTGACTGTGGTTCTCCTGCGCTCGGCCGAACAGGGGAAGGGGTAAATCCTCACCCCGGCCCTCCCTTCCGTTTCACTGCCCTCCATTCCGCCGTCACCCGTCGATACGAGGTGTGTGGCTCCGTTCGGCTTCTTCCTCCTCGGCGTCTTCCTCCCCTCTTTTCTCACCGCGGGCGCTGATTCGTGGTTTATTGCGGGACACGGCGCCTGGGGTTCCGCCGATTTGTAGGTTTGCGGCGGCGTCCTGTTAGATCTGCGTTTTCGTCGGCTGGTGCTGTGGCGGCGTGGGACCAGCAGTGACCGTCCGGGCGGCTGCGGGTAGGTGGAGGAGGCCGGGGGGCGCTTGTGGGTTCCCGCTCGGCGCCCGTCGGCGTCTTCCTGTTTGCTCCGTCTGCACACGCAAGGTATGCGCCGTCCGCCTTCGACTTGGCTAATATAAATCTTTGGGCTGTCGAACTGATAATGCTACTCGGTGGCTGCCTCTGACCGACGTTGGTTTTCCTTTTCCCTTTGGGGGTGGGGTGTTTTTACTCGGTTTTTTTGCGCTGCGGGGCTCGCGGTGCGTTTTGCCCTTCCTCTCCCCTTTTGCGTGCTCCACAGGGGCGGAAGATGTTTGTTGTGGGGGCGTCCTATCTATCGCTACTGGAGTCAGTAGCGGTTAGGTGTGGGCTGCCGTATGCGTCGGTGGTGTTCGAGAGGGGAGACGACGGCTCTCCTATCTACGGCGTTGAGGTGGAGGTGCCCTGCTTCGGAGCCGCTCTTGCAGGCCGTAGCTTTTTCTTTTGGGCTCCTCAGGCTGAGTTTCCTGATGCAGGCTATGAACAAGCTGCTCTGCAGGCCATAGCTTTTCTGCAGAGCCTTTATGGGTTTGTGGTGGTTGACTACAATTTCCAAGGAGTTGTGCTGTGTAGTAGAGTCGCGCGTAGCGCTCTTACTGTTGCGACGAGAGCTGCTGGAATTCTTGGTAGGGTGGCTGCAGACCGCAAGGATCTGCTTGTACATTCTCAGCGTTTGATGAGGGAGGTGTCCCTGCTTAGTCTTCTTGTCTGAGGTTGTGGATTCAATTTTTTATTCTTGTCCGACATTGTGGATTTCATTTTTTTATGAAGAGGTGTATGTCTTTGCCCACCATGCCTTCGTGTCCTTACGCCATGATCGAATTTTGTTTCTCCTGTTAAATTAAGACCTGTCAGATTGTTCTCTTGCGCCCTGTGGTCCAGCAGATGAGTCCTCCAACAGATGACGCCGTGCCGTCCATTGCGGTTCCTGGCGACGTAGCCTGTACGTTGTTCCGTCCCTACGTTCTATCTGTGTTCATCTTCTCTGTAGACTCACGCACGCTTGTTGCTTCCTATTGTGTCCTGCCTAGCTACTTTGCAAACTGGCAGAAGGAGCGCGAATCGGCCTCGCAGAACGAGGACATGTATGTACTGTGTCCTGGACCTGCCGTGCCTTCCTACGCCTATACCGCTTAGAATTGTCCACATCTAATTGTTCCTTTGGTGTAGCGGAAGGCGCATGCTATGCGCCGCCTAGGCTCCCGGCTGGTGAGTGTCGTCGTAAACGGAAACGGTTTTTGGACCAGCGGAAGATGGTTAGGAGAGGTGCCTCTTTCTTATCGCTTTCCTTTAGCCTTCTCTGTGCTGGTAGTGCCAGGCTATTTTTTCTTATGCTCAACCACTGTGTGTTAGGGCTTGCCAATGCCAATGAGGTGCTGGTGCCTTGCGGTCGGTTCACAGAAGAGTATATTGAGGCGTTGAAAGGTTTGCCTACCGTGGATGTGTCTCCAATTTTCTGCTAAAATTACCTCGGTGAAATTATAGCCTTCTGGTTCTGCGTTGCTTTTCTGATCACGTGTTTTTGCATGTCCCCCCTGTTGCTGTTGCTTCTGGTGTAGCTTCTTATCCTGGCCGTTCAAACTACGGTCTACCAGAATATGAGTGTAGGCACTGCCGCGCTACGTTCTGGCTCCGTGAGTGTGCTATGGGACAATCAAACCTAAGAGCCGGTAAGATAGTCTACAATAAATGCTGTAGAGATGGAAAAATTATCATACCTCCTTTCAGAGAACGGCCCGAACCGCTTTCCTCTCTAGCTAGATTCGATGGTGATGCTCGGTGTAAGCGTTTCCTAAAAAACATAAGGCAGTACAATTGCTTGTTTGCTTTCACTTCCATGGGTGCGAACATAGATAGATCAATGAATGATGGCTGTGGGCCTCCTGTCTTCAAAATATCTAGTCAGGTTCACCATCGCATAGGATCGCTTCTTCCTAGCGACGGTGCCCCCCCTAAATTTCTCCAACTGTACATATATGATACGGCGAATGAGGTGAGAAATAGGCTGCATGCCCTCAATCCAGGTGCTCGCGGTGCGTTATTGGTTGATGCCAGGTACAAGATTTGTTTCATGGCCCTGGATGGAACAGGTGAGGCAGAAATGATATGCTTCGGAGACGTTGCGCGCCGAATCATCGGGAAGCCAGTGCAGCAGATTCTTAGATCAGCTACGAGCCCCACCAGATATCCACCAGAAATTACAAGGGTTGTTTCGCTGAGGTTCACCTTTGCCGTCGCTCTATCACAGCAGAGCTGCTATAGGCAGCAGAAGACATACCAGGTTATCTCTGTGGTGACAACATTTGGTAACCAGCCTGCTACTCCTAGTGGTATCGGTAGTGGTAGTAGTGGCTCTCCTGGTGGTGGTGTTGCTGCTCAGAGCTCCTCTCATAATGATTCTGAGGACATCGAAGAAGCATCCAGCGCTGCATTCTCTTCCCCGCTGCTTACAGCTGTAAGATACCGCTTCCTTTTCCATTTACAGCAGCTACGCGCATCAACTGCACATTTTCCTAACAGAACTCATATACATGCATGCTCCAGACGCCTCCTCCAGCTTCTCAACCTGATGACCCACCGTCAGTGAAAAGCTCCGCATGGTAGTAGATCTATTTCTGTTTTTTTATCAGAGCTAAGACATGTTCTGCTCTTTTGGGTTGCAGTCTTTCTTAGCCAACTGCTTGTTTCCACAAAGGAAATATGTTGCCAGAGTGATTTTGAGTTCTGTGCTTCTCGGTGCCCTTCTATTATTCTAAAGCTCTATTTTTTACCGTTCTACCAGCTCTGGACTTGCAAGGGAAGCCAATTCTTCTGCGAAAAAGAGGCTCACTTTTGACGACAACGCCGCTGATCAGGTATATGTCATCATCTTGGATACAGTGTGCTTTACATTCTCTGCGAACTATCTACCGTGATCCATCACCTATTCTATGATGCTTACCACAGCTGGGAGCGAACACATGCCCACATAGAGGACCGGCCCCTGGACCAGACAGCTACCACCTCTACCAGTATGTGCCAGGAAAGGTATATAGCGCCGTAGCTCTTCATTATCCCTCTCCACAGACGCCATTTACAAATGCGATGCTTCCTGTCTCTGTTTCTACAGCATTCTAGGTGACAAAAGTGTTTCTGGTGAAAAGCGCCCTCGTGTGGATCAGACTCTGATTCAGGAGAGTGAGTAGACCAGGTGAGTACTAACAGTGGGACCACCAATGCTTTCTCTCTTCACCTGCTGCCGCTTTGTCTAATGCCACTTCATTATTGCAGGATATTTTTTTTGAGATCGTGCCTAGGCACGTTTTTCATTAAGCAGGAAGGAGTTTGTTACAAAGAAAAACACGACGGCAGTAACCAAGGTTACCGAACTAAAACAAAGAGAGCTACAACTCGCACGCGATTGTGATTACGCTAAAATCAAATTGCGACTAGGCTTGTGCAAGTTCACAAGAGCGCCAGCAAGGGGCTCAGCTGTCTGTATCCGGCTGCACACCAAGCATCGGCTTCCTCCTTGATCAGGACGCTGAGCTGAGGTGCTGAGGTTGCAGTTCTATTGAAAGTCCTTGCATTCCTCTCCTTCCAAAGCATCCAGCCGATGAGGAAGAACAAGGAGTCGAAACCTTGCCGGATAGGCTTGGGAATGAACTTCCTGCTACGAAGCCACCACTCCATAGCAACTGCTTCCTGCACTGTGATGTCATTTGCAAGGTGCAGACTTCTCAGCCATGATACCCAAACTTCACGACTGAATGTGCAACCCAACAAGATGTGGTCCATTGTCTCGGCCTCTTGGTCGCAGATGATGCAAACGTTGGAGTCTTGTAATCCATGTCGAAAGCGCCACGCTGGTCCAGATCTTTTGCTTGGGTGGAGAGGCTGCATTTTGCCATCCAAAGGAGACTTCTGCCTGATTTTGCTGGTGTCCTTTCAACCGTACTGGAAACTCCGCCTGATGATGTTGCTGCACGCCCAGGATCGGCACCAAGTGATGTATGCTGTGGCCTTGTCTAGGCCTGTAGGGACGAAGAACTCCTCCCCTTACCACATCATCAGATTGTGCCTATGTATGATTCTCGTGCATCTAAGCACGCCGGTGTTGCTCCGTGGTAGCAGTAGCCGTGTACCGGCGCCTAGTCTCAGGGCAGCAAGACTGCGTGACATGGCTGCCCGAACTACTGAGGGTATTTGTGCTGGGGAACTTATTCCACTTGGGGAAACTATGCACCCTTTTATTCACTGGCTGTGACCAGCCTGTAGGCATGATCATGGATTTCGTTGTCCTATGTGTTGCTCGGTCTATTCACTTTGAAATAGTAATGTGCCATTTCATTTCCACATCGTGCATGACCAGTGTTCCAGTTATGCTTTGTCTGCCTGCTTGTCTTGCGCATGGAACGGCGTGCGTCTTCTAAACATGTTTCGCCGTTCGTGTCCCCAGGTCCAAAATAGCGCGGCTGCCTTAACGTGCATACACCTCTACGATACGTGTTCAGATCGGACCACTCACGCGACCCGAATCAGCTCAGTACACCCGTATATACGGAGGCCACCGCTACAGCACCTCCTGACACCATCGACCAGTCACCGTTTGACAACGGCCATCCAGAGCAGAGCTCTATCCTCTCTCCGATCTACAATACACTGCATCCTCTCCATCGCTCCATACCTTTCTCCCTCCGTGAGCACATCTAGCGCGCTCTCTCTCAGCGGCCAGCGCCGGCGGCGGCCATCTGCTCCCTTCTCTTCCGATGGACTCGGTGGAGTTTGTGGAGGAGAACGACGACATGCTTCCAAAGGTACGGCGCCTAGCCCGTCTTGATGTTGAGTCGGCGTTCTCACAGCTTCCATCGCTTCCCTCTTTCCAAACGCGCTGTTGCCTCATCTCTTTTCGCCCATCGCATGCAGGTGCCCGCGGTTCTAAGGGTGGACAAAAAGGAGATCTTTGCTCTAGCAGCAAGAGCGTTGGGACTGCTCATCGAAAAAGAAGAAACCTTTGAAATCGATGATGATCTGTACATGACGAAAATTAAAATTGGCAACGCTCCATGCACAGAAACGCATGTCAGAGGCTTGAAAGAATTTACTGGCAAACCTACGCTTACCAAGAAACTATCGGTCCATAATGCTTTTAGTGCTGCGCTAAAATATCTTGAAGATGCAAAAATGATACAAGTAGATGACTATAATGCTGATAATGTTTCACAGCTCAAAAGAGACCTCTTTTCATCTGAATCTTGGTCCATGCTATTTGAGCACAAGGCAAAAAAACTCATCGATGTTGTCGGTGCAAACAACACAAAACTCAATGACTTCATTGTCTCCTTTGACGCCTTCTATCAAGATGCTTCGGCTGCGTTTGGATTCCTTGCCGACACTGAAGATGCAGCGGCACCCAAAAAGAAGCGCCGTCGGCAAGCTGTGCCTCCTGCAGGAAAAGAAGATCCAGCCCCAACTATCAACAAGCTTTCCCATTGTCTCTTTAAGCTGCATGCTCAGCTTCACTCCATTGCTGTCAAGAAGGCCTAAAGCATCTCAGTGGGATCGATTTGCATGTGCTTAACTGTAGGGTTGAATTGGCACTTTCTTTTGGCCATCCCATGTATGTTCGGTTTTTATCTCGCTTTGTCAGTGTACCATGTATGACTTCATATGCAGTTCTTCTCCTATATTCTTACTTGGCCTACTTCATCTTCCTCATTTCCTTTCTTGCAAAACATACTTTATCTTGTGCATGCTGCTAGCTGCCGTTCCCCTCTTATCCGTGATTCAGTTACGATCACGCTCACATACTCAACAGAAAAAAAAAATCAAAACCCTCCGTCCTCCTTCAACGACTAATCAGGCCCGATTTGCGCCTATGGGCCAGAACCGTAACAAACTATCTACCAGCCCAGCTACGGCCCACCAGACCATCAGCCCGTCCCTGATAAACATGCACGGTTGGATCTCCCCGCAGGCATTGAACGGCCGAATTTCGCCCTCGTCACGGTATATATACGGCCATCCCACACAGAAACCCTAGCCCTCCCAATCCACTCGATCCCCAATTGCACAGACAAGAACCTCGTCACGCAGCACGGCAGCAGCAGAGCGACGACGGAGCTCCTTCTAGAGAACCAGATCCTCCTCCAAGAGAACCAGGTCTGTCCCCATAGATACTCGATTCTATTTTTCCCCGACCAAAAAATAGATTCATAGAGCTAGATACTCATCGCACTCATGTTATTTCTCGCATAGATCGTGTCCATCCACTCTGTCGGCTGTCGGCAGGATCCTTCCTAGCCGCAGAAGAGATGGTATGTCCCTCGCACGACCCTACACGTAACCGTACTTAGCATGCCGCTTACGAGTTCGTTGTGCTGCAGGCTTTGCACGCGGTTGATGGGCTCTCGCTGATAGAGACCAGCGAGCAAACAGACATCCTCGAACAGCAGTTAGCCAACGCGGTTGTCGCCACCGATCTCAGCCCAAACACCGCCAGCATTACCGTTGCAGACATCCGACTGGCTATCTAGACCCAGTTCGGTGACCAGGCCCTTCCTCTGACCATATCGAAATTCCGCTCAGATTTCGTGGTGTCCTTTGCTTCCCAGCATGAAAGAGACCTGGTCGCATTGGCAGAAATACTGCAGGGCCAGCATTTTCACATGCTGCTTCTGCCCTGGAGCAATCGATATGGCGGTAGGATCGTGGATTGGGACACTGCGGTCACCATAGACATCACAGGTTTCCCCACCCATGCCTTCCACCCATCTGCTCTAGGACCCCTCCTTTCACACCACTGCAGCATCCAGACCCACCGTTTCATTAGCTCCAAGGGCATATGCCGTGTTGATGCCTATGCGCTCAGCAAAAGCTCCATTCCACAGTCTGGCACCGTAGGCCTCCACTACCAAAAGAGTGACGGCGTGCGCAATGTCGTCTTCCCTGTTACCATGAAGACATACCTCTACTCCGAAGCACCAGAGATTGAGGAGGAAACTCCAGCCTACCTAACTGATGACGCCGCTTCCCTTGACACGGGTACTATCCACATGCAACATCTGTTTGTGTTCTACCATCTACATTTTCTCAGTAACTGTTGTGATGTTTTCGCTAGCACTGACAACATTTTATATACCAGCTGAAGAATTCGGCTATGACAGAGAGGTGCTTCAGGAGGCCTATGCAAGACAAATAAAAGGTAACATTCACACTACGCCTACCTTTAGTGTCGTCAGAACTTCCTTGTGTTTGCAGCCACAAATTTTAACTGCTTGTAACTAAATCTGAGATCCAGCCAATGATAGACTTGAGCGTGGAAACTATCACGGATGTGTGTATGCTTCGGACATCAGCTCCTCTACAGACAGCGTTTCTTCCGACGACCCCCTATTACCTGCCCAGAGGTACAATATCATCAGCAGATACGAATTCACAACCATACGTTAATAACAAACTGTATACTGACATCTCTGCATGCATTTCCTAGACTACTCACCGGCCGGCAGCTTCGAATCGGATCGAAGCTGGCACTACCATTAGCGCTACCAGGATGGTTGCAGCCTCAGCAAACTGAGAGTATTTTGCTAAGCTGTCTGCCTACTAATCGACCAGTGTGCCTTTTGCTACCGGCTGGGTTATGTGCTGGACCGTCCAGAGGCCATTTCCGCCCACCATCATGGCCCTAACCTCTTTTATGTAGCACTATGTACACTTTGGACCTCTATCCGACTAAGAACTCCATCATGTGTGTATCTATTATTCCACGTCTGTATGTATCGTTCCCACGTCCTATATTGGACCAGCTACTTTCTCGTATGAACTGAACGCGATGGCTAGATGTTTTCACCAGTATACTACTCCGTACATGTTTGTTATAATATTATGTTCCAATGGTCTTACACATGACCAGCCAATACCCCGCGCGCATGGACGCGCGCAAAAGGACTAGTATATATATATATGGGAGATGCAGATTCCCAAGGAAGATGCGTCCCTCTTTGTCCAACGGAATGAGTCAAGACAGTACAAAATGATGGAAAGGTTGGGATATAAACAAACAAATAAAGTGACGGCGAGGTGTAGAAAACAGCCAACAAGTGCTTCTTGGAGCAATTCATTCAAACGACCACGGCACCGTTTGGTTGCCAAATTTTTTTTGGCAAAACGTTACTGTAGCGTTTTTGTTGTTATTTGACAAATATTGTCCAATCATGGTCTAATTAAGCTTAAAAGATTCGTCTCGTCCATTTCGTCTAAACTGTGTAATTAGTTTTATTTTTTATCTATATTTAATGCTTCATGCATATGTCCAAAGATTCGATGTGACGGGGAATCTGAAAAATTTTGCAAAATTTCTTGAAACTAAACAGGCGGCACGTTTGGATTCATCGTTCCAGCAGGTGGTTCCCCACTGCCGTCCTTGTCATTTAAATTTGCTGCGCCATAGTATTCCGTATGAACCAACACACACACTGACGTGAATCCAATAATAATTAATGCCACATCTGTTTTCACAATGGCCTCGTTTAGATCCCAAATTTGGGAACCAAATTCTGCATAGTAAATGTCACGTCACACTGTAGCAATTTTGTTTTTATTTGGTAATAATTGTCCAAATATTGATTAATTAGGCTTAAAATATTCGTCTCGCAAAGTACAACAAAACTGTGCAATTAGTTTTTGATTTTATCTACATTTAGTACTCCATATATATGCCTATATTTTAATGTGATGGGGAATCTTCTTTTTACATAGTGAAATTTAGAGGTGAATTTGGGTATCTAAACAAGGCCAATATGTACACAACTGAGCTTTTGACTGACGTAGTAGTCTATCGCATTTTTTAGCTACGTATGTATTAGGATTAGTTGCAAATTTACCATTACTCTCTCTGGTGCTGGAGTGTGCTGCACACATTATGATTCAACTATTAGTACCGTGTGCACGTACTACGTTGCATAAAAATCCTGTACTGTACCATGTTTAGTACTCCCTCTATAACTGACGTTTTTGGTTTATCCTAAGGAAGTGTTTAGTTGGTGGGGTGAAAAATTTTGGAGCGTCACGTCAAATGTTTCAAAGAATCAGGGCCGGCTCTAGAGGAGGGGCAGCCGGTGCGACCGCCAGAGGCCCATGGGACAGAGGGGCCCATCAACATATATCTAATTAGTAGGTATATATTAGGCTCCACTAAAAAGGATATAAATTAGGCAGATTTCATTTTGGAGACTCAACAATTAGCGCCCAGTGCATTGCCGACGGTTTCTATTCCTGTAGGTACTACGCTAGCAAGCATCGACATTTTATCTTCCATGCCGCGACATCTAATTGCCGAGCCCGATGCGGCATGCGGCGACGCTCTGCCTTGACGCGACTCCTCTCGCCTTCTCAGCTCTTGCCATTGCCAAATGCAGAGACCTCGAGACGCCGACTTAGCTTGGCACTCGATATCTCAGACCGACCCGACGTAGCTACGAGCCCGATACGAGATCATGCGAGGACAGGTTTAATGGCTTGGCTATGTGTAGCATCATAAGGAAATTTTGGACAGTATACTTGATACTATTCTTGAATATTTTGAATAAAAAAATACACGAAGACAATTTTTTTACAAATAACTGAAGCATTATTGTTTTATTTGAGATAATCATAATAGTTATCGTATCTTTTATATGAACTAAATATACACTACATGTTATATTACTATGTAATTTAGCTATCATATAAAAAAATTAGCTTAAAGGGCTCTTATGTCTTATTCGCCCAAAGACCCTCAAAATTGTAGGAACGGCCCTGCAAGGGATGTCGGAAGGAGTGTTCGGATACTAATAAAAAAATTAATTACATAACTCGTCTGAAAACCGCGAGACGAATTTATTAAGCCTAATTAATCCATCATTAGCACATGTTCACTGTAGCACGACATTGTCAAATCATGAATTAATTAGGCTCAAAAATTTGTCTCACAAATTTATCGTAATCTGTGTAATTAGTTATTTTTTTATCTATATTTAATACTCCATGTATGTGTCTAAACATCC
This sequence comes from Saccharum spontaneum, assembly GCA_022457205.1. Lineage (NCBI taxonomy): Eukaryota > Viridiplantae > Streptophyta > Magnoliopsida > Poales > Poaceae > Saccharum > Saccharum spontaneum. The sequence goes on along the minus strand of CM039597.1, from coordinate 15,579,664 downwards.
GATGTGATGGGTTCAAAATTTTTTTGGGAGGAACACATCATCAAGTCGAAGCCATTTCAAGCTTGACTAAATGCAGAGTACAGAGAGTGTAGTGCCCGATGGTGCAGATCTGCATGATCTGTGCATACACGGTATATATTGGAGCTTTGACGGTCACTGTCACGTGACGAGGTAAAAGGAACGACTTTGACTTGGAAGATCTCCGTTCCCATTCGCGTTCCCACTCGCAGCTGTCTGACCTGTTGCCCCTTGCGCCGTGTTTAGATTCCCAAATCGGGAGATGCCAAATTACTGTTTATTACTGTAGCACTTTTGTTTTTATTTAGTAATAATTGTCCAAACATTGATTAATTAGACTCAAAATGTTCGTCTCGTAAAGTACAATAAAACTGTATAATTAGTTTTTTATTTCATCTATATTTAGTACACTATACATGTGCCGGCATTTTAATGTAATGAGAAATCTTCTTTTTGCATAGTAAAATTTGGGGCAAGGTGCTGTGCTATAAGGCACAAGTCAGAGTTAGTATTTAAATGCAGGGTTAAAATTTTAAGACGTCATATTGGCTATCACATCGAAATGTCACATATGAGTGTTTGTATAGTAATAATAAAATAAATTATAGAAGTCCTTGTACTCTGCGAGACAAATTTATTAGCCCTAATTAATCTATCATTAGCACATGTTTACCGTAGCATCACATTGTCAAATCATGAATTAATTAGGTTTAAAAGATTTGTCTCGTAAATGAATCACAATCTATACAATTAATTATTTCTTTAGTTTATATTTAATACTCTGTCCAGACATTCGATGGTGGGACAGAAACTCAGCAACTGTACAAAATAAATGCACCCCTCTGCGTGGCTGAAACTGAAAGCCTGAAGTTGACTAGCTGAGCGGAGAGAGATGTCCTGGATCGTGAGCAGCAGATGCCAGATGGTCATCTATGAGCCTGTTTAGTTCCTCCTCCAACCCAAAAAAGTTTGCGCAGTATCCGTCACATCGAATCTTTAGACGCATGCATGGAACATTAAATGTAGGTAACAAAAATAATTAATTGTACAGTTTGTCTGTAAATATCGAAACGAATCTTTTGAGCCTAGTTTCTATAATTGGATAAATTTTGTCAAATAAAACAAAAAGTGTTACAATAGCCGAACCCAAACTTTTTTACCAACTAAACAACCCCTATCAACTGAAGGAATCGTATCGTATCAGCCCGCCACGACAGGAAGAGAGAGATCCATAGCCGAAGCTACTGAAACACTTGCTTTCGTCTTTGGCTTTGGGTTGTTGTTACAGCACAACAGCAACAGCAACAGCAACAGCAACGCGTTGAGCTTAGTGACACACTCACACACGCCTCTTGCAACGCAAACAAGCTGCTGCGATATGTTATTTGACAAAGGCTGGCTGGTATGACTGGAACAGGCATGCTTGCGTTGCGAATCTTATCCTTGCAAAGCTTAGGTAGGTGCTGACAGTGTTCTTGGACACAAAGTAGAGTGGAGAGATGATGCCTGAACTCCGGAAAGTGATAAATCTAGATGTAAAGTCTTGGGACGTCACATCGGCCGTTACATCGGAGTGTCACATAAAAGTATTCGGATAGTAATAATAAAACAAATTATAGAAGTTCTCAGTATTATGCGAGACGAATTTATTAAGCTTAATTAATCCATCATTAGCACATAGTACTGTAGCTTTATTGTAGCACCACATTGTCATATCTTAGCTAATTAGGCTTAAAAGATTCGTCTCACAAATTAGACGCAATTTGTGTAATTAGTTATTTTTTAGTCTATATTTTATACTCAATGCATAAGTCAAACATCCGATAGAACAATCACTAAACTTGGAGAGGAATTAAACGAGGCCACCTTCGCATCTCACAGACGGTGCCTATCTGCATTCTGCACTACTGTATATGCACAGCACGCCCACTTGGATTTGGATCTTGGGGGTCATCATGGGATGAGCGTGAGCTCCCCCTTTTCTCCACGGCCATAATTGGGATCCCCCTCTTTTCAGCTGACTCATCTCATCCCTCCCGAGCCCTAAACAATAAGAGCATCTCCAAGAGTTTGCCAAATGAGATTGGCATCCTTTCAATTTTGGCAAAATGAGAAAATTTGGGTTCCAACAGCTTGGCAAATGAGGTTGGCATTCTTGGCAACTTGCCATCCACCGGCCTCGCACGCGCAAATATGCGCGCGCGGAGCGGACTTGGCATCCGTATGTACTGAGAGAGGTGGAAGGGCACAAATATAATTTTGTTTCTCTCTCAGGGTTCCTGATGTAAGTTTTTAAGAGGTGGAAGGGCATAAACATAATTTTGTTTCTCCCTCAGGGTTCCTGATGTAAGTTAGCTCTGGGTTTGGCAAGTGAATTATACCAAACTCTTGAAGAGAGACTGTTTTTTTACTTGACATATAGTTTTGCGAGTTGGTAAATCTTGTGATTTGCTAAGTAGAATTTGGCAAACTTTAATTTCTTCCCAAAACTTTACATCTAATGATGTTTGGACATATGTATGAAGTATTAAATGTAGACTAAAAAACAAATTACACAGATTGTGTGTATTTTACGAGACGAATTTTTTAAACCTAATTAGTCTGTGATTAGACAATGTCGTACTACAGTAAACATATGCTAATGATGGATTAATTTATCTTAATAAATTCGTCTCACAGTTTTTAGATGAGTTCTGTAATTAGGTTTTTTATTAGTATTCGAATACCCCTTCTGACATTCTATAAAACATTCGATTTAACCCCCCAAAACTTTACGCCCATATACCTTGAGAAGGCCAAGCTGTCCCTACGTCTACATCCCACCAAGAACTTCAGCACTCGGCTGTCTCTACCCTGTACTCTACCCTGTGGAGACTGCTTTGCTGTTGCTCTGATGCTTTGCTCTCTCGGTCTCTCTCTCACCTATCACCCTGACATGTAAAGTTGGCAACTTGCAAGAATTTTCCCCAACATAGTACCAAACTTTGCTCTCACTTTTTACCACCACGATGTGGTAGCTTGCCATTTCATTTCATTTTATTACCAACATGATCAAGTTTACGAGACACAAAATAAGTTAGGACCAGCAGGTACGTAATAACCTTCGCTTGCTTTCGGTTGTTGGGTCAACCCGAGAATTACTAAAATGGCATGCCACCTAGTCAACTTATAAAATTGAATAAAACAATTAAAATGGCTCGACAGCACATTTTTTATTAGCTGAAATGGCATGTCGCCACAATTAATTAGTTGGCACATACTGTATCTGTACTTTGTATTGCCTTTCTTCTTCTAATAAAAAGACACAGAGCTCTTGCTGTCCTTTTAAAAAAAACCATACATGCTTACATTCTTCTGCCAAGCTTCCGATCTCTACATGCATGTCCACATCAAAAAGATCTAAAAACTACGTGACCACCTTGCTAGATTTTTTTTATTGTCTCTGTCTTTCTAGAGTTTAGGGCTTTGAATTCTTAGCTCCACCTCATCCTACTGTTCTGTAGCACGCGGTACCATTGTACCAAGCTACTGTAGAGACAGCCAGTGCTGCAAAGAGACAACCGCTGCAGCCACTTCACTCGTTGGTCCTCCGCTGGGACCCAAATAATGGAGCGCCAAGATATCCCACGCAACTCTCACTGCTTGGTCAACGAGGAAGAGAACAGTGCCAAATTCCAGCAAAGACGTCTTACCGTCCGCACCGGGGTACGCTATGCGTTACTCCAGTATGCGAATGGCGGAAAAAGCGCCGCAACGCAGTCCTATAAAGCATCCGCTATCCTCAGCTTCACGCGTCCGCCAAATCCAGCGGCCTTCCCGTTCGTCCGCCATCGGACAGCGTGGCGTGGGGCCTGCGCGCGTCCACGGGAGAGCACAGGCGGGGCGAGACAAGGGGAGGCCGGAGCAGGGGCGGGGCGAGGAGGTGTCGCGCTGCCTGGGTCTGTGGTGCGCCGGCGAGGTGCTAGAGGTCACCGCCGCCATGAGCATCTGGGGAGGAGGTGCTAGAGCTGTTGCTTGGTCGTTGCAGAAGGCCCGCCTCTCCCGAGCTCCACCGCGCCGAAGCTCCCTCGCTCGCGCGCGGCCGACCGGCGGTGCCCGACGAGCCTGCCTCGCGGCGGCGCGGGCAGCCCTCGCGCGCGGCCGCGGTGTAAGGTCCTAGATGGCTAGAGGGGGGGGGTGAATAGCCTATTTAAGAATCTACAAGAACCACTAAGCAAACTTGTTAGAATAACAAACGGCGTAAAGCGAGTTTTGCTTAGCCAAAGGTTGTGATGCAAGCCTCCTATCCACAAGTCTAGTAGATTAAGATCTCTAGTTCATACAAGAGCTATGTCACTAAGGTTACACTAGAGAACAAGCTAACACTACTAGCAAAGCTACTACTAGAGCTACACAAGATAAACTAGTGAATGTAAATGCAAGAGAGAGGATTGTGATTATTATACCGACGGTGAAGTGAAGATGTTGCCAATCACCAAGATGATATACAATTGTCCTCTTGGATGTCATCTTGGCCTCTCTCTTCTTCTTCTCAAACTTGTCCTTTTTGTTCTTCTTTTTATCATAAGGACATTTCGCTTGAAGGTGCTCGGTGCTATCACAATTGAAGCACTTTCTTTGTTGCTCATTTCTTTTCTTAAAGCCTCTTCTCTTGATGAACATGTGACCCATCTTTTTGACTACAAGAGCAAGTGCCTCATCATCAATTTCAAATTCCCCATCTTCATTGTTGTCTTCTTCTTCTTCAATGATGGTAGCTTTGCCCTTGGAGGAGGTGGCTTTGAATGCTACGGTCTTCTTTTTCTTCTCATCTTCCACCTTCTCCTTGTCATCAACATCTTGATCATATTTGTCATAGGTCAATACTTCACCAAGCAAATCATTTGGCTTCATTGCTTCAAGCCCATCTCTTTGCAACATCATGATCAACATCTTGAATCTTCTAGGTAAGCTCAATAAGAACTTGTGACAAAAATCTTGATCTTGAGTCTTGTGCCCTAAGCTCTTGAGATCATTGACTATCACTTGCAATCTATGAAACATTTCAATGATTGTTTTATCATCCTTTTTCTTGAAGTTCTCAAACTCACTCTTGAGCCCATATAGCTTGGCACTCTTCACAACCTTAGTGCCCTCATATGTTTCACTCAACCTTGTCCATACTTCATTTGCCAAATCTAAATCCTTGATGCCCTCAAATACTTTTGTGTCAATACCATTGTAAAGTGTATTGAGAGCCATTCTATTGCATGTTCTATTTGCTCTATCTTCATCGGTGAGATGATCGGGATCAATGATAGCAAAATCATTCTCGGTGACTTGTAATACTCTCTCATGAATAGAACCAAGGTACATTGTCATTTTTCTCTTCCAATGAGCAAAAGAACTAACACCATCAAAGAACGGTGGCTTGCCCCCAACATGATTGAACACAATTTGAGCCATTTTTCACACCGAAGGATGTTAAGCCTTGATTAAAACGGTGACCACGGCTCTAATACCACTTGTAAGGTCCTAGATGGCTAGAGGGGGGGTGAATAGCCTATTTAAGAATCTACAAGAACCACTAAGCAAACTTGTTAGAATAACAAACGGCGTAAAGCGAGTTTTGCTTAGCCAAAGGTTGTGATGCAAGCCTCCTATCCACAAGTCTAGTAGATTAAGATCTCTAGTTCATACAAGAGCTATGTCACTAAGGTTACACTAGAGAACAAGCTAACACTACTAGCAAAGCTACTACTAGAGCTACACAAGATAAACTAGTGAATGTAAATGCAAGAGAGAGGATTGTGATTATTATACCGACGGTGAAGTGAAGATGTTGCCAATCACCAAGATGATATACAATCAATCAATATTGACAACAACACAAAATGAAGACCAATCACCGGGAGACAAGAGACACAATATTTGTTCACCCGGTGTTCACTTGTGCACCGACAAGCTACGTCACCGGTTGTGTCGACCAACACCTAGATGGTTCCCCGGTGTGACCCTCAAGTCACTTGCCCCTCAAGGCACGCCCCGCAAGGCACCGTAAGACACCACTCTCAAGTGAGGTAACTCAATGACACGCGGATTCCACTAGAGTTGCTTTTGGCGTCCCGCCGAGGAAAGCACAAGAACCTCTCACAATCAACCGGAGGTGGGCCAAGAACAATCACCTTCTCTTGCCAACGCCTCCAACAATCTCCAAGCCGGCTAGGAGCGGTACTCTCCAAGAGTAACAAGAAATCCACCGGCTAAACCACCCACAAGTGCCACTAGATGCCCTCAAGCTATGCAATGCACTTTGGGATCACTCAATCTCACTTTTGATTTGCAATCAAGCAAAAGAGATGAGTGGGAGGAGTAGCTCTAGCTCAAAGGATGCACAAGAGTGTTAGAAATGCCAAGAGACCTCCCCAAGGGCCGGCCAACAAGTATTTATAAGCATCCCAAACAAATAGAGCCGTTGCAACTCCACTCACGTTTTTCGCGGGACCACCGGACGCGCCGGTCGTAACTGACCGGACGCGCTCAACCGCGTCCGGTCGCCCTTCGACGACCACGTGTCCTCTAATTTCAAATTCGTCCGTTAGATCCTCCAACGGTCACTGTGCGCCAACGGTCAAACGAGCGACCGGACGCGCTGCTGCAAACGACCGGACGCACCGGTGTGCACAGAACCCGCGCCCGCGAAGCAACGACCGGACGCGCTCCTCGCAACGACCGGACGCTACAGTACCAGCGTCCGGTGGGAGTCCAGTAAGCTCCTTGGACGACCGGACGCGTCCGATCGTGTGTGACCGGACGCGGACCGCGTCCGACGTCCTCGGTTCCCTCAGGGCGCATGACCGGACGCGCCGGTCCCGTGGGTCACCGGACGCGCCGGTGGCAAACCCTAGCTCGCGCGCCTGACCCCGACGCTGTACTGACCGGACGCGCCGGTCGAAACTGACCGCGTCCGGTGCAGCGTCCGGTGCAGCGTCCGGTCACCTCTGTGACCGCGTTCGCCTCCGTTCCTTTTCCGACTTCCGGCGCAATGGAAAATAGGCATTTCATTTCCCCGAAATCGCCTGAATCCCGCGCTCGCGAACCCAAACCCCTCTCTTCCCGCAAACCACAGCGCGACCAACGCCACCTTTGCAAATGTGCCAACACCATCAAGTGTACAACTCTAAGTGCTTGTGTGTTAGCTTTTTCTCGATCATTTTCAAAGGTTTTCCAGTTAGCTCACTAGGCCCTACATGCAATGCACTTCATGAATTCACCTAGTGGCACCCGTGCATCGAATAACCGATAAGACTTCCCCTCTTAATAGTTCGGCTATCGACCCTAAACCACTCACACCCTCTATGGTGTCTTGAGTGTAAAACAAAATGGCCCTATGGTTATACCTTTGCCTTGAGCCCATTTTGTTTCTCCAAAGGATATGTTCCACTTCATATCATCACATGACCGTCTCGATCCATCGACCTTGATTTCACTTGCTCTTCACCGTTGCATCGGTCCGTCGGCGCCAAGTCTTGCTCCAGCTTCACCATTGCATGGTCCTTCGCTTCGAAGCCTCGACTTGCCCTTCACCTTCACAGCCGGTCCATCGAGCCAAGCCTTATCTTGGTCTTCACCATCTTGGTCACATGAGTCAATGTCATGTCTCATATTCAATGACCACCTTTATCTAAATCATCCACTTAGATACAAAGGTTAGTCCTGGGTTTCATCAATTAGCCAAAACCAAACTAGGGACTTTCACGCGGCTCGCAGACGGAGAAGTGCCCTCGCCGGAGCCTCGGCGCCCTCGCTCGCCGGCGAGCAGAAGTCAGAGGAGGAGCATGGCGAGGCGCGGGAGGGAGAGGCCAGGCGCGGGGAGGAGGTGGAGGCCGGGGAGGAGGGAGAGGCGGGGCGTGGTGAGGAGGAGGCCAGGTGCGGGGAGGAGGTGGCGGCCTCGCCGTGCTCCACGCAGAAACAAAGTAGTACTAGGAGATTGGACGGGGACGGATTGACCGAGAGGAGACAGTTGAGAAAAAAAAAATTGACACGTGGATACCACTTTTTGATATAGAGGAAGATATAGAACATGGATAAGTGTGTGAGAAAATGGTATAGAGGAGATAATCTTGCTGACCAGGAGAGAATATTTTTTTAAAGGATGGATTTAGAGTATGACGAGTGCAGGTAGTCTTAGGGATTTAAAGATAGGGCCTTGTTTAGATTGCTCCTAAATTCTAAGTTTTTACACTCTCTCTCCATCACATCGAATCTAGGGACATATGCATGGAGCAATAAATGTAGATAAAAAATAACTAATTGCACAGTTTGATTGTAAATCACGAGACGAATCTTTTGAGCCTAGTTAATCCACGATTGGACAATATAATTGTCAAATACAAACGAAAGTGCTACGGTGCTAAATTTTTCTAACTTTAGCAATCTAAACAAAGCCTAGGTTAAAAATATTCCATCTGACTCAGAGAAGGAACGTTTTAAAATTTTAGTCAAAGTCAAACAGTTGTGAGTTTGACTAAGTTTATGATACTAAATTAACACCATTCAATTATATTATATATAGTAGTTCCGTATTATTGTGCCTATTAGGTGTCATGAATGTATGTTAATTATTTTTCTCTATGAACTCCGTCAAGCTAATAATAGTTTAACTTGGGCTAAAATTTTAAGGTCTTTCTTTTTGGGTAAATGCCCCTTATTATTATGGACTGTTCTACTCCCTGTTCGCTTGTCTTATAATCTGTACTTTTCAGTTTGTTTTTTCAGCCAGAGCAGTGTTTTTCTCTCATAACAAATCAGCGAACAAAACTTTCAATCATGACTTTTCAGCAAAGCGAACGGGCTCAGTTTTCAAGAGTTATGGAGGCTAACTGTTGGATGATGGGGGAGTTGATTTCGGTTCCTTTGCTAGATACTCCTGTATCACCTCTCATCAAGAACTAAACGTGTCATTAGCGTTAACATATTTTGTGGAATAAAATTATAATCATGGAATTCTAAGATGATTTTTGGGGCAAATCTTTATACCTCTTTATTTTATTATCTCTACTTTATGTGTACGACAGTTAGGACAAGCTACTTGCTATACTCTTATTCCAAAAAAGATGAACTTCTAGAGTTATTCATACTATTTTAGGTTTGATCAAATTTATAAAAAAAGTACATCAGTCTTTGTGACACCAGATTAGTATCACCAAATACATTTTTTTACTAGTTATTACCCATCTTGGTTTCATGGCCCTGTTCAGCCGGCTTATAATCCATACTTTTCAGCTTGTTTTTTTCAGCCGGAACAATGTTTTTCTCTCACACAAATCAGCCGGAACAGTGTTTTAGATTGTTTTTCAGCATAAGCAAACGGCGCCTATGAGTGACCTGATTAGCCTTTTCTAATCTTCACACATTAAAAAATGTAGGGAACACTATGCATAATATGAGTGGGAGTGTCCTTAGCTATCACTACTGAAGTTTGGCTATGCAAAGGTGCTCATGTGCTGAAAAAGAAGGTATATTAAAATTGTGCAAGTCCCAAGGAATATGCCTTTCTCTAATTTGTCCAACAGAATGAGTCACGGCAGGAATAAACAAAGTCCACGAGGTACAAAACAACCAAGTGCTTGATAATTCCAAAGATAACGTTTGTATTCATCTTTCATCGTTCACTTCTCACTGCCGTCCTTGTCATCCGCTGGCTCTTTACGAACGAAACAGTGAAACACACACCCGTGAATCCATATGTTTTCTCGCCATTTTTCAGCTGTTACTAGGACCGTCAGGATGGGTTTAGTTTGCGAAAATTTTTGATTTTTTTTTTGCTACTGTAGCATTTTTGTTTGTATTTGTTAATTAATGTCTAATCATAGACTAATTAGATTCAAAAGATTTGTCTTGTGATTTTCTACCAAACTGTGTCATTAGTTTTTTTCGTCTATATTTAATGTTCCATGCATGTGTCCAAACATTCAATGTGACGGGAAATCTTGAAAATTTTTAGAAACTAAACATGGCGTCAGTAAATCGCTTTGCCTTTTGAGAGGAAAAATACTTCTCTCAACATTGGCCATAATCCCTGTTTTGGCCCCATAATTACTGGCTTATGCTACAATATTCAGATGCATCAACTGCTTATTATGAAATACTGTCGGGGGAAAGTTTTCATGGCGTAACATCATTGTGAAGAAAACTTGATAATTTTCAGCATTTTAGGAACTGTAAGGATTCTTAGGGTGTGTTTAGTTCCCCATTTCACCCAAAAAAATTTTGGTTTTGGCCCATTATTTTACAAAATGGAACTAAACACCATACAAAATTTTTGGTAAAAAGATATCAATTCTCTATTTTGGATTTTGGCCTCTCGAGGCAAAAAAAAAAAAGCCAAAAAGCCCTCACCCACCCCATGAAAAATTTGGTATTTTGGATGGAACTAAACACACCCATGAAAATTTTGGCATTTTACATTTCATCATTCTAAAGTAGTTGGCATTTTGCATTTTGCATTTCATGAGGAACTAAACACAACCTTAATTAATTAATTATAACAGGGTGGTTAATTTCTGTTGTCCTGTAAGTGCTCTTTTGACTAGCTAGTCTCCCCCGAGAAAAAAAAGGCACCAACTTTGTTTTATGTGAAGACAATGTTAGTGTCCACGTAAAAGATGTCATGTCTCATCTGGCCAAACTTTTTCTAAGCCAAAAAGTTGACTCCGTCTAAGCCAAAAAGAACGTTTAATTTTTTTTTTTGACCTTGCACTAAATCCAACGTATACGTTAGGAACACGATTTTATTTTGAAGAAGAAGCAACATAAGGAAAGTAAAATCAGTCAGTTTATTTTTAATTGAAACTTTACCCTAGGGTAATTTTAAAGTTCTAGAACATTACCATTGAAGTCTCCTGGAATTATAGAACCTGCCACTCACTTGAAGACTTGAAGCAGACTTGAAGACCTAGGTCTTGTTTGAACGCGGAATTTTTCACTATTTCTATGTTTTTCATATGAAAATACATTGAATCCTGTGAAATTCCCGTATAATTTCTGTAAATTTTTTGCGTTCCAAACAGGTACTTAAAGTTTTTGAATTTCCTTGCAACTTAACTTGGAGTGTTTTGTGTTCAAAAAGAAAAACTTGGTGTGTTTCAGTTTCTCTGTCACTGTACATAATTTTTACCAGAAATGGACCGTTGCGTGATTTACAATTTACAAAAGGAGAAAAGTATATAAAAATATTAAAAAAATGAAAAACAATGGTGACAGCGTCGTCGTCTCCTTCCTCCCTCCTTCCTGGTCGGTCACCCATGGAGAATTCCTTAGATACGACCTAGCTGCACTGCGACACCTCCCGCATTTCCCTTCCCCCAATCCTCCCCTCCACCAACTCGCCCTCCCTTTTGCCCGTTCCCAACCTCGAACCGAAATCAAAAGGCAGATTTTTGAGCTCTCACCGTCATCATCTCCTCGCCCCATTGGAAGCCGCCGCCTCCGAAATTCCTATAAAAATATGGGTGGAGCCATCACCCACGCCGCCAAGATCATGTCCTCTTGCGCGGCCAGCTTGTAGCTCCACGCCGGATAGATAGAAGAGGCTAATCTTTTCCCCCCGCTCCGCTTGCTCCCCCTTTTCTTTTGGCAGGATTGCACATCTTCCCCCATGTGACACCTGAGAAAGTGAGAGCACAGATTTCTTCTTCCCCTTGCCGTTTCCGTTCTGCTCTGCTTGTGGGTTTGTCACAGATAAACCTCGCATAAAGCTTCGTTCCTCGGCTCTCGATCTCAATCGGCAGAGCTCCTCCGTTTCCCCGCTCCAAGATCTTCTCCCTGTTCTTCCGTCTCCAACCAGCCCACGCAAATCGTTGGAGGAGTTGCAGAAATTTGTACCGAGAGAGGTGGATTTCTTCCCTTTTGACCGGTTCGTCATCGCCGTGTTCCCAAATTTCTCACTTTTTCTCCGGGTTTTCCGGTTTGTTGTTCAAGAACAGGCTTCCGTTTCCTACGGCGGCGGCCTCCGTGCGGTTCTTGATCCGGGGGAGCACACCTGTGGCGCGCCAATGCAGCCGGACCCGAGCGGGGACGCCGGCAATGCGAAGGCGAAGCTGCCGCTGCCGCAGCCGGTGACGGCGCCGGCGCCGTCGTCGGGGCGGCCGGCGTCCGTGCTGCCGTACAAGACGGCGAACGTGCGGGACCACTACCGCATCGGCAAGAAGCTCGGGCAGGGACAGTTCGGCACCACGTACCAGTGCGTGGGCAAGGCCGACGGCGCCGAGTACGCGTGCAAGTCCATCCCCAAGCGCAAGCTGCTGTGCCGGGAGGACTACGAGGACGTGTACCGCGAGATCCAGATCATGCACCACCTCTCCGAGCACCCCAACGTCGTCCGCATCCGCGGCGCCTACGAGGACGCGCTCTTCGTGCACATCGTCATGGAGCTCTGCGCCGGCGGCGAGCTCTTCGACCGCATCGTCGCCAAGGGACACTACAGCGAGCGCGCGGCAGCGAAGCTCATCAAGACCATTGTCGGGGTCGTGGAGGGATGCCACTCGCTCGGCGTCATGCACCGGGACCTCAAGCCGGAGAACTTTCTCTTTGCCAGCACCGCCGAGGAAGCCCCACTCAAGGCCACTGACTTTGGGCTCTCCATGTTCTACAAGCCCGGTATGCGTGTTTCTTTGCTTTTACATTGCTCAGTTTGGTAGGTCAACTGCTGCTGTTTGCTTTTACATTGCTGTGTTAGATTGACCATTTTAGTTTGTTATTAAAACAGTGACACTTGATATGATGTCGTGGTCAAGTCTGATGATTTGGCATTAGAGCTTTCTGCTCGTTTGTTTTCACAGAATGAGAATGCTATCTATCATATTGATGACAAGTCATTGATATTATTATTTGATTTGACCAGAATAGTAAGAGAAGATACAAAACCATGTTGAAGCTCCCAGTTTCATTTTGGAATGGGAATGAGTTACTGAAACTGTTAATAGAAGCTTACTAGAAGCCATTTGTGGTTTCGAGATAGTGATTTATGAGCTTCTATTTTGATGTGTTTGGTACAATGGTACTTGCATCCTAAATTGTACTTGGTTTGACTCTGGTGTTGCTAGATGTTCTCAGTGCCCCTTGTGCTAAGATTCTTGATGATGCAAGCTGCTCATTTCCATTTCCTCAGGTGATAAATTCTCTGATGTCGTTGGAAGCCCTTACTATGTCGCACCAGAGGTACTTCAGAAATGCTATGGTCCAGAAGCTGATGTGTGGAGCGCAGGGGTAATTCTGTACATTTTGCTTTGTGGTGTCCCCCCATTTTGGGCAGGTAATGTATCTGTCATTCAAACCATCAAATTCGTTTGTCACTGCAATTCACATGTTTCCCATTCTGTTATATGATTTTCTTCTTTCAGAAACTGAGGCTGGAATCTTCAGGCAGATTCTGCGAGGCAAACTTGATTTTGAATCTGAACCCTGGCCTAGTATTTCTGATAGTGCTAAGGATCTGGTCCGCAGTATGCTTACTCGGGATCCTAGAAAGAGATTTAGTGCTCATGAGGTTCTCTGTAAGTACATTCCTTCCCTCATCTAGCTCATGTAGCTGGGGTGTGGATACATTTCCTGGGTGCTACATGGGATATCCATTTTTGATTCCCTCATAATAATAGCATTGTCTATGCCACTATGTCAGGCCACCCATGGATTGTTGATGATGCCGTGGCACCTGATAAGCCTATTGATTCTGCTGTTCTGTCAAGGCTGAAGCATTTTTCGGCAATGAACAAGCTCAAGAAGATGGCATTAAGGGTATGTATATTTACTTGTCCTTATTCGATGTGATATCTGATTCTCTACCATTTGGTTTTATGTGGACCTTAATAGTTAAGGCATCATGATATACGTTACTGTTAGCATGATCTCTGTTTCTTGATATACCAAGGTCAGTTCCATATGGCTCTATTTTCCCGTTTTATCTGAAAGAATCTTACTGTTTGAACAGTAGTGGATCCTCTATCATGATCACTCTGAAGGTGGTGCTTTATTCTCTAACCAAATACAATCTAGTAGAGCTCAGACAGATTGATAGTCATACTCATATGTCTGATCTCATGCTTATTTACACCCCTGCTTTCTTGTCTGTGTCACAATGCTCACTATGTTCCATCCAGGTTTTCTGATTCATGCTATCAAAGAAAAACATTATAGATATTGGATATGATGTTCTGGATTGCCTTTGCTTTTCCCCCATTTTACTTAGTAATTAGTAGCTACAAATTTATCAATTTGGACTATTGCATCACGGGGATTGCAGAATGCTTCTAATACTCAGTACATAACATGAAACCTGCAGTGGTCATCTTAAAAAAATTGACATACTGTAGACATCTTTTCAATATTCAGGTTATTGCAGAAAGCCTGTCCGAGGAAGAGATTGGAGGCCTCAAGGAGTTGTTCAAGATGATTGATACTGACAATAGTGGGACTATAACATTTGATGAGCTGAAAGATGGCTTGAAAAGGGTAGGCTCTGAATTAACGGAGAACGAAATCCAGGCTTTAATGGAAGCAGTAAGTGCTCCTCCAGCCTTTTACTAGTTCAATCATAATTCCTTGCAGATATGCTCTGTGGATGTTGATTTTCCTTTTGGTACATTTGTTTCAGGCTGATATTGATAACAGTGGAACCATTGACTATGGTGAATTCATTGCAGCTACGTTGCACATGAATAAGCTGGAGAGGGAAGAAAACTTGGTTTCAGCATTCTCATTTTTTGACAAAGATGGAAGTGGCTTTATAACCATTGATGAGCTGTCACAAGCATGCCATGAATTTGGTCTTGATGACGTCCACCTCGAGGATATGATTAAAGATGTTGACCAGAACAATGTTAGTCCCTTTTATATTTAATCTACTCTCTCCGTCTCTATGTTTTAATTGCATTCATAAATCTTGGTTTTGATTGTTGGCCACTTAATTTTGACATGGTTTTCCACTTCAGGATGGTCAAATTGACTACAGCGAGTTCACGGCGATGATGAGGAAGGGCAATGCTGGTGCAACAGGAAGGAGAACCATGAGGAACAGCTTGCACTTGAATCTCGGCGAACTCTTGAATCCCAGCAAAACCTAGCGCGTATTGGAAGGCCTTGTCGGGTACATTCTCATGGCATCTGAGGTTTTTGGATGTGTTGTCGATCTGCTGGCCTATTATGAGATGTTGAGTGGTCGTCCTGTGGTAGTACTAAGATGCTGGAGAATTTTCGTAGTACTGGTGGTATCAGCTAGAGAAGAGGGATGGTACAATGTGGTTACTATGATCAACTGGTTATTATATATGTATGACTGTCGATGTAGATTGAACATGGTCTAAACATTACTTCCCTAGAAGTACAACTTCTCTGCTGTTAAGTGTCAGTTTAGTTGATATTATATGGCAATTTCTTTCTCTAAATTCCTCGATAACTTTTTTTACACCTTCGTTCATTTTCTGTACGACCTATATTCTTTTTAACTTTCACCATCAATACCTATAATTAATAGATAACAATCAACATCTATAATTAATATTGGTTGATAGCACACTACACACGGTTACATTTCTAGAATTATTGTAAAAACTACTACAATATGTACAACTCTTTAGATTTATGATAACTAGATAGTGCTGGTCAAAGCTATATGAAATCTATTTTAGGACAAACTTTAGATGGACTTGTACTTGTGATGGGAGGAACTATATATCTATATTGATCAGAAAATTAGAAGAATGGGTATAAAAATGCGACGCCGAGAACAATAATAACCAGTAAAATGAAAAAAATTGGTATGCCTAGATGAACCAGATATATAATATAAAATAATTAAGTCAATTGTAATCTGCATTGTTTAAAGATAGGAGTACATTTTTTTTCTTTTACAGTGGGTAAAAAATACAACTGATATGTGTGTTGGCTGTAATAAAATACAGTATGCGTGCCGTTATGGGCCTCCACCGAGGCCTACTAAGACATTTGGTCCAACATCAGACCTGTCTAACCTCGTCTTTTATGCTTTCTTGTACTGGAACGGTGTGCTTACGGCCGATGTTGAGTATTTTGAGCTTTTATTTAGTGTAAGTACGCTGATGAGAAGCTAAAAATGTGTTGTAAAAGCTAATAGCAAAAATCCGACAACCAGAAGCCAAATGTCAAAAAAAAAAATCAACTTTTAGAAACCAAACAAAAGCCCCAAAACCGCAGCTCTGATCGAGAAATTAGAGCAGAGCGCACTGATGGAGAGGTCGTTCCAGAGCTTGACCTTGTCCTTACTTGTCGCGTGATCAGCCGCTATAGCCTGCCCCTGTATCGGCGATTTTTGGACGGCCGCTGCATCACCTTGGTCCACTGGCTTGTTCCCAGCCGTCGCGGCCATGCGTGGTCGACCGTGACGACGTCCTGGTCAAGCCAGTGCGCTCGATTTGTCCACTGCGACGACCCCCAGCCGGCGCCGGGGTCACGAGCTTCCCCATCACATGTCCGCCGATCGACGACGCGACGGCCTTGATGCCGATGTGGTCCGCATGCATTGAGCACCTTTTTAGTTTTCAAAAATTTTCAATATTTTCCGTAACATCAGATCTTTA
The DNA here is from genome assembly GCA_022457205.1 of Saccharum spontaneum. Taxonomy (NCBI): domain Eukaryota; kingdom Viridiplantae; phylum Streptophyta; class Magnoliopsida; order Poales; family Poaceae; genus Saccharum; species Saccharum spontaneum. The sequence goes on along the minus strand of CM039597.1, from coordinate 15,563,054 downwards.
GACGTATGCACGAAGCATTAAATATAGATAAAATAAAATTAATTACACAGTTTAGATAAAATTCATGAGACGAATCTTTTAAATTTAACTAGACTATGATTGTGCACTAATTATTAAATAACAATTAAAGTACTATAATATTATTTTTCAAAAAAATTCGTGAACGCCTGAATGCTGTTGCGGACTGCAGTATGGTAACGTGCCCGGCCTTTTGCGTCAGCCTGGATGACGGCGCGCAAGGGCGAGGGAGGAAACGATCGCTGGAGGGACCAAATCGTTTCGGCGTCCGTTGATTTATCTTCCGTTGGAGTCCTTTTCTATGGTTGCGTTCCGCATGTGGGATTTTTTTCGTTTTTCTTGCGTTAGTTTTTTTTCACGGTCGCCGTTCCACCTAGTTTTTTTTGTGTGTGCATATTTTAGTATTTCTCCTTTTTAACATAAAAATAAACAATAAGTAAGTACTTGAACCCTTCTTTTTTTCAAAAATAAATATTCGCACCGCTAAATTATGGATGTATTTTTTTATTAGGAATACAAGTTATTTTTTTGTTAGAAACTGGATGAGCCGATGATCCAACTAATCAAATCATGAACTGAAGTATATTGAGCACTTTGTTATACAATACACAATATAGTCCAAGCTATTCACATATAAATTAAAGTATGTTGGGCAAGCCCAACTAATATCTCATGTCGCAATACGTTTTGGCGCCCGTTTGTTCTCATTCCGTCTTCATGTCTCCCACGTTGGAGTCCTTTTCTGTGGTCGCGTTCCGCACGTGGGATTTTTCGTTTTTCTTGAGTCCATTTTTTGTTTTCGCATGTTGGCTCTGTTTTGTTTTTTTTTCTTGCACCCGTTTTTCACTGGCACCGTTCCACCTACCTTTTTTTTTAGTATTTTTAGTATTTCCCCTCCCCCCCAAAAGTATTTTTTTAGTATTTCTCATTTTTTCTTATGTAGACATAGAAACAAATCATAAATGTAATATCATAGGTACTTGAATCCTTGAATTTTTTTATAATAAATAAATATTCATACCATTAGATTATTTATGTAGTTTTGATTACGAATATAACTTATTTTTGTTAGAAACTAGATCAACCGATGATCCAACTAATCAAATTGTGAACTGAAATATTGAGTACTTTTTTATACAGTATATAATATAAATAAATATACTCCAAGTTGTCCATGTATATCAGTGCAATCCTCGACGAGAGATGCCATGTGGAAAATCGAAAAAGGTCTTCATCATAATCATCAACGAACAGACCAGTCCCTAATATGTCGGCAGTTAGCTGCTTACCGCTTGAATAGATATTAGAATTGTAGACTTTCATGGGTTTTCAAAGGAAGTCATGGAACTTAATATTTATCTATACCAATAGTATGAAAATTAAAATTATGATATATCTACGAGTAATATTCCTGTGCTTTGAGATAGGAGAAAAATTATCAAGACTGTATTTAATATGATATATACTTCTACATTGTCATATTATTGCCTTGATTGACCTAAATTATGGATGTTGCAGTCTTAATAAAATAAATCAAAGGTCTTAAATTTCAAGGAAAGGGGAAAATATAAATAGGCATATAGCATTTTCCATACTCGTTTCCCATGAATATATTTGATATTTTGTTTTTCTCCCGTTGCAACGCACAAACATATTTGCTAGTATATATATAAGAGATCTTTAGTGAAAATGCAAGACTTCATCTTCTTTTTTTGGATATAAAAGAACAAGTACCGGTATCTATTTGAGAATACGGGATAAGTTAAAATTTACTCTTTGGACTTTGGTATAATATGATGAAAAAAAAGTTAGACATGCAGCTTGAATGTTTGACAACTCACTTGTCATCTTCATCTTGTTTAAGGATCACTTGTCACCTGTGATAAAAGCCCGTTCAGGAATTAACACCCAGTTGTTTTGGGGAAAAAGTCTATTTTTGGTCCCCTAACTATCGCGAAAGTTCGCTTTGGTCCCTCAACTCCAAAATCGGACAAACAAGCCCCTCAACTTTTGAAACCGCGCATATTTAGTTCCTCGACTGTTTTGTCCGGTGGGTGGCTACAGTAACCACAGCTTTGCTACAGTAACCACACCGATTTATTTCGGTTGAATCTTTGAAAAATCATAGTAAATCACAGAAAATTCATAAAATAAAAAATCCAATTTTGTTGGACTCCACATGAGTAGAGCTATACAGCGAATATATAATATGGTATGCTTTAGTACAAAGTTTTTACTATGATTTTTCAAAGATTGAGCTAAAATAAATAAAAAAGGTAAAAACTTTGTACTAAAGCATACTATATTATATATTCACTGTGTAGCTCTACTCATGTGGAGTCTAACAAAATTAGATTTTCCATTTTATGAATTTTGTGTGATTTACAATGATTTTCCAAAGATCCCACCGAAATAAATCTATGCGGCTACTGTAGCAACCCGTGGTTACTGTAGCAACCCGCGGTTAGTGCAGTAAAACCATCCGACAACACGGTTTCAAAAGTTGAGGGACTTGTTTTTTCGGTTTTGGAGTTGAGGGACAAAAACGGACTTTCGCGATAGTTGGGACCTATGAGTAGACTTTTTCCTTGTTTGGCGTGCCGTTTGGGCCGGCCCACGAAGAAATTTGGTCCATCAATATGCACGAGGCCTATCCTGCCGGCCAATCTTCTTCCTCCCCAATGCCGCCGCCGTTTCCGCCGTCTCCCCTTCCCCCGCGTCTCCTCGCCGGCGGCGACCACCACCCGCCCCCGACCTCCGCCTCCTCACCAGAACAGCCCTTCCTCTCTGCACATCTCGTCCTCCCCTCCCCGTCTCCGTCCCCCGCCGACCTCTCCTCGCCGCACCTACCCCTCGCCCTCGCCTTCGCCTTCCTCACCCAGCCTTCCCCGCTCCCGCGGCGTCTCCTTGTCGTCCTCCACGCCGCCGGCGCCCGCTTCCCCGCCTTCTACCATGCCTTCGCGTCCGCTCTCCTCTCCCTCCCCTTCCCCCTCCTCCTCCCCCACCCGCGCACCCGCCTCCTCCTCGCCGCCTCGGAGCTCGCGCGCGCGGCGGCGCCGGGGTTCGCGCCCCTCCTCGCCTCCCTCCTCCGCCGCGTGCCGTTCCCCGGGGACGCCCGCCTGCTCGAGGTCTTGCACGAGCACGCCGCGTTTCTCGCGGACGAAGAGCCCCAGCTCCTCGCCACCGCCGTGTTCGCCTTCCTCCGACTCCTCTCCAGGAACCGCCTCGCTCCGGCCGCAGGCAGCGTGGAGTGCAAGGATTGCGAGGAGTGCAAGGGTGCCAAAAATCTGCAAGAATGCAGGGGAAGGCTGGTGTCTTTCTGCGTCTCCGTGCTGCGGGATCACTTCCAAGAGTGCGCACTGCTCGGAAGGGACCTTGTGAGGTCGCTCCACGAGCTGGCACTCGTGCCGGAGTTCCAGTTGCTGTGGCGAGACTTGATACTTGACCGAGCTGCCGATATCTGTCGGATTGGAACACCCCGTTGGTGCACGGCCATGGCCATCACGTCAGAGATGGAGATGCAGCTGTTGTTCATGATGAACAATGTGAAGTGGGGGGATCAGAAGAGGTACCAGCTGTGGTTCGCAAGGAATCACCTGATGGTGCCTGGAGGGGAGGAGAGGATCCCCGACATTGTGCGGTTCATATGCTGCGGGTACCACCCGACCAATGAGGTCATGCAATCTGGTGTCATTGCTCGCTGGGCGGTTGTAGGTTGGCTGCTGACGAGTTGTAGCAAGGGTTATGTTGTGGCGAATGCGAAGCTGGCGCTGTTCTATGACTGGTTGTTCTTCGAGGAGGGGAGGGGTAGTGTCATGAATATTGAACCTGCTATGCTCCTGATGGTGAACTCAGTGTCTCAGTACACGGATATCACAAACATGCTGCTTGAGTTCTTGTTTCTTCTGATTGACAACTATGATGTGCAGAGGAAAGAGGCGATTGCGCGCTGTGTGAGGAGTGCGTTTGGGGTGCTGGTGAAGAAAGGAGTGGTTCCGTCATTGGAGCCATTGACAGGTTGTGACAAGTTATCACCACTGCTCAGGCAAAAGCTTCTGGCATTTTTATCTAATACTTGTGAGGCAGCTGAAGAAGCTTGTGGGAAGCCAATCAATGAGGTTTCTAAAGGAACAGAATTGAACAAGAGAATTTGCTGAAGCATGCAGGTAATTTATGGTTGTCATAGCCATCTCTTTGAGGACTGAATTCAGCACCTATTCATCAGGATTTCCTTGTTTTGGAAACTTTCATAAACCTGTAAAGAGGAAACAGAAGGTGCTTTAGGTTTTGTATAAGGACAAGAGAGAGGTGAAGAAAATTTTGGAAGCGGCAAGCATAGGGAATGTGAAATATGGGTTAATCTTTGGCTTGCCCTGTTACCTGCGTGCCAGTTTCTTGATTGACATTTACAGGCAGGCATAAGGAATGTGAAATATGGGTTAATCTTTGACTTGCCCGGTTATCTGCATGCCAGTTTCTGATTGATATTTACGGAGATACATCCAACAAAGATTGCGCTACTCGTTCAGATGCCAACCTCTTTGGTTATATATGCCATAGTACTTGGCATGAATTTACTGCCTGGTGAACCTATGAAGTAGTTGAATTTGCTCAAGCTACGGTGCCTTCAGTTGATGCTGAAGATATTGAGTGTGTGAAGGGATTATTTCACTGGTTGTATGTTCATCTAAAGGGATGGTTACATTTATCTCAAGGATGAAATTTGTGCTTGTTGTGACTCGATTTCCCATCAGTTCAAAATATTGATAATTGGAATACAGCAGAAAAAATAGGTCTTTGTGCAAATTTTTCGTCATCCATAATTGAAAGCTGTGATGACTGATGAGCTTTTCCATGCTTCAAGTTGAGTTACACAATATAATAAGATTCTGTCAGCGAGGCATTCAGATCCAATGTTTGGGTGTGTTAAAAAATGGTATGCATAGCATCTTGGTGAAACTGTTTTTTTTTGTTTTGTATTATACTATTATTTCTTTTCATTGAAAAGTTCTATACACATCAGCCCTCAAAGTGATATTTCTCCGAAATCTGGAGTTGTAGCGGTCCATCCAATTTTTTATGTAATTCTGAAATCCCTGTCAGACCAAAATTATGTGCTTGTAAACATTTTGTAGCTATTCAGTGTTTCTTATGTTGTCATGGAGATCATTGTTATTCAATAGCGAAATCACTTTCATGGCACTTTGGCACTTTGTTTCTTTCGTTGTCATGGAGATCATTGTTATTCAATAGTGAAATCACTTTCATGGCACTATGTTTCTTTCGTCGTCATGGAGATCAATAATAGGTGCCATATGTGGCCAATTTGCTTGCTGGTATCAAATAAACTTTTTTGCAAGTGTTGTAATTTCCTTGTCTCCCATTTACTGAACGCAACTACTTTTACTATGCAAAGTATGATATTTGTATATTCTTTCTCTATTATGTCCTAGCTGGTTTATAATAATTTTCATGGTATGGCGATAAACAATGTCAGTTCTCTTTTGTAAGGCCATGAGAAAAGAAAAATCTCTGGAAAATCATCACAAATGATCTTCCAGAATTCTATACTGCTGTACGCGGAATATACTCATGTTGGCATCTTGGTTGGGAGGTTTCAAAATTAGTGGTGGTTGTCCCTTGTGCAGCTAGGCCCAAGAAGCAGCACCATTAATTCTGCCTTTGGGAGCTAGGAACAGAAGTGTGTCACAGACGGAACCCTGCAGCATCCAGCAAACAGCTCAGAGCTGGAGTTTGTTACCACCAAAATACTGACTGGAAAATATAATGTATTTCATGGAATAACTGAAAACTGGGCAATTTTGACGGATGCAATCTCTCAGGACATCTATGCCGTTGGTAGTCACGAATGGGCAACAGTTGGTGGTGAAATCCACCCACAGAAACCCAGATTTTCTCATGAGGCAGGATCCATCTTAAGGTCAAGAATGCACATCCGATATTTTTGGACCATGTTGTCATCGCTCAAAGAGAAAAATGTTTCTTTTGCAAGTTTTACATGGTATATACACAGAAAAAGAGAAGGGAAAATATATATGTGCCAGAAACAGGACAAAAGAGAGGGTGGCAAGAGGATTGGCTGATTGCAACAACCAAAGCACAGCCATTCATTTCCAGAAGGCCAGTCTCCACCACACAGCTCATATCCCTTGTCCTTGTGTGCCCCCAGGTGCACGACCTTATATGCCAGCTGTTGCACCACTTCTCAAGTCTCAACGACTGTGTGTCATCAAAGAGAGGGTAGCACCTGATCTCCTCGTTCACCTTCAGAACCAGAGCAATGGCATCTGCTACTCTCCTCAAGTCATCTTTCCTTCCCAAGAAGGCTGAATGGGGTGCCACACGCCAGGCTGCTGCTCCCAAGCCGGTGACTGTCTCCATGGTTGTCCGTGCTAGCGCCTATGCTGATGAGCTTGTCCAAACCGCGGTATTGTTTCTGAACACCAGCAGTAAAATTATGCGCTTATTACCATGCTAGTTTTATGTTATTAAATTGCAGAAGCTTGTTATTATCAATAGAAAAATGACATATGGCCCTGTTTGAAACAACTTATTTCGACCATGAAAACTTTAGTTTTGTTTATCATGATTTAACTTATGCAAGTTTTAGGATTCATTAGGAAAGGTAACCCATTTGACAGTTTTGATCCAAAATTTATTACTCATTTATGCAGACACGCTAGTCTAAATCAGCATTCTCTCCTTGTATTGGTTTAGGATTGCAATGTTCTGCAGGAGATGAATTTGTGAACTAGACATCTAAGAGTATGTATACTGGGTTGGTACATGTCAACACCAGTATAGGCCAAGGAGCAGTATAGCCACACATAATTTTGATAACTACAAGCTAGCTAGTTCAATTACATTTTAGATTACTTTGAAAGGTCCTGCTTAAGTTCTGTGATCCATCTGAAAGGTCCATAATATGTATGACATGCTATGGTCAACTTTTGAGAGCACATTTCATCAACTTGGAAAAAGTAACTGTTCTTTTCTATTGAGAAAAGAAAGGTATTATGATCATTTCAGTTATGGTTCAGAATATCATAAGTTATACTTCTTGCTGCAGAAAACCATCGCATCACCAGGAAGGGGTATCCTTGCCATGGATGAGTCGAACGCTACCTGCGGCAAGAGGCTCGACTCCATTGGCCTTGAGAACACTGAGGCCAACCGCCAGGCTTACAGGACCCTCCTTGTCAGTGCCCCAGGCCTGGGACAGTACATCTCTGGTGCTATCCTCTTCGAGGAGACCCTCTACCAGTCAACTGTTGATGGCAAGAAGATTGTTGACGTCCTTAATGAGCAGGGAATCATGCCTGGTATCAAGGTTGACAAGGTATGTTGTAGACTCCAAACCGACATGTGACATGCGTTGTAGGTTTTTAGAAACTAGATTTGTTGGACTTGTGACAAGTCTCTTTCAAGATCGAAAGCAACAGCAAACCTCTGAAGTTATGCTCAATCTCAGGGTCTTGTGCCACTTGCTGGCTCCAACAACGAGTCGTGGTGTCAAGGTCTTGATGGCCTTGCTTCACGTGAAGCAGCCTACTACCAGGCTGGTGCCCGCTTCGCCAAGTGGTGAGAAATGTGCCCCCTGCTGCATTGGCAGCTACTTTCTGTCGTTATGTACATGGTGACATATAGATCCCATGTGTGAGTGTGATGTGAAGTTCTGTGACAGGCGCACTGTTGTCAGCATCCCCAACGGTCCATCTGAACTTGCTGTGAAGGAAGCTGCCTGGGGCCTTGCCCGCTATGCTGCCATTTCACAGGTATATATATATCCTACCATTTTCAAAAGTCCGGAACTCTCAGCAGTAGAAAAATTAAAGGACCATCATATTGGTTTTATTTTTAACATGCATGTACACTCCTATATAAAAAGTTAAAAACACCTTATATATCTGTCGAAATGAAATGCTAGGAAAATGGTCTGGTGCCAATTGTGGAGCCCGAAATCCTCCTTGATGGTGAGCATGGCATCGAGAGGACCTTCGAGGTCGCACAGAAGGTGTGGGCGGAGACCTTCTACTACATGGCTGAGAACAATGTGATGTTTGAGGGCATCTTGCTCAAACCCAGCATGGTTACCCCTGGTGCTGAGTGCGACGAGAAGGCGACTCCTGAGCAAGTAGCCGAGTACACCCTCAAGCTCCTCCACAGAAGGATCCCTCCTGCCGTTCCTGGCATCATGGTCAGCTCTCTCTTCTTGCTAACAAGTTTCTCTCCCCGGATGCACATGGTCTTTTGATGTTCTGAACTGTAAGTATTTGTGCAATGCATGCAGTTCCTGTCTGGTGGGCAGTCTGAGGTTGAGGCGACCCAGAACCTGAACGCCATGAACCAGAGCCCCAACCCGTGGCATGTGTCATTCTCCTACGCTAGGGCGCTGCAGAATACCTGCCTCAAGACATGGGGCGGCAGGCCTGAGAACGTGAAGGCAGCACAGGACGCGCTGCTGCTGCGTGCCAAGGCCAATTCCCTGGCACAGCTCGGCAAATACACCAGCGATGGTGAGGCCGCTGCGGCCAAGGAGGGCATGTTCGTCAAGAACTACAGCTACTAAGACGACGATACCATTGCTGCTAGTACGTTCCTCGAGGGCACTGTAGGCAGTCTGCCATTACAGGTTCAGCTGGAAAAATACACTGCAATTTCACTACTACCTTGAGGCCTGTTTGGATCCTTCATTTGGAGGAATTGGAATCTACTTAGTGGACTAGGTTATTTGGCTTGAAATTTGACATTCCACAACTTTCAAAGTTGATATATAAGCCTATCTCAAATTTATAGGGTCAGAGGTAGAATTTGATTCTATGGATCACAGAAACTTGTAGCACGCTCTTTGGCTCACTCCCCTGCTACAGAAATGCAGCACATAGGTATCTTCCTCCTATGGCCAACAGTAGTATACGATAGGGAAATCACTTTGGTGGCACTTTGTTTCTTTCGCTGTGATGGAGATCAATAGGTGCCATGTGTGGCCAATTTGCTCTTGTAAACATTTTGTCACTATTCAGTTTTTGTTATTCAACAGTGAAATCACTTTCATGGCACTTTGTTTCTTTCGTAGGTTTTGTTATTCAATAGTGAAATCACTTCCGTGGCACTTTGTTTCTCTCGCTGTCATGGAGATCAATAGGTGCCATGTGTGGCCAATTTGCTCTTGTAAACATTTTGTCACTGTTCAGCTCTTGTTATTCAATAGTGAAATCACTTTCATGGCACTTTGTTTCTTTCGTTGTCATGGAGATCAATAGGTGCCATTTGGCCAATTTGCTCGCTGGTACAGTTTTTTTTGTTTTTTTTGTTTTTTGTTTTGCAATTGTGATAATTTCCTTTCTCCCATTTACTGAGCGCAACAACTTTTATTATTCAAAATATTATATTTGTATTTTCCTTTCTCTATTATCTCCTAGCTGGTTTATTAATTTTTATGGTATGACATTAGACAATGTCAGTTGTCTTTTGCAAGCCCACGAGAAACAAAATTCCTTGAAGATTGTAATCACAAATGATCTTCCAGAATGTTATACTGCTGTACGGTTGGAATCCTCATGTTGGCATCTTGGTTGGGAGGTTTCAAAATGAGTGGTGGTTGTCCCTTGTGCAGCTAGGCCCAAGAAGCAGCACCATTAATTCTGCCTTTGGGAGCTAGGACCAGAAGTGTGGTGTCACAGAAGGAACCCCGCATCCAGCAAACAACTCAGAGCTGGAGATTGTTACCACCAAATACTGACTGGAAAATATAATGTACTGTAATTTCATGGAATAACTGACAACTGGGCAATTTCAGTGATGCAATCTATGACGACACAGACACGAACGGGCAACAGTTGGTGGTGAAATCCGCCCACAGAAACCCAGAATTCCTCATCAGGAAGGATCCATCTTGAGGCCAAGAATGCACACCCCATATTTACGGTTCACGTCGTCGTCGATCAAAGAGGAAAATGTTTCTTTTGCAAGTTTTACACAGTACACAGATGAAGAGAAAGGGAAATATCTGCCAGAGACAGAACAAAAGAGAGGGTGACAAGAGGATTGGCTGATTGCAGCAACCAAAGCACAGCCATTGATATTCAGAAAGGCCAGTCTCCACCTCACAACTCATATCCCTTGTCACCTTGTGTGCCTCCAGGTGCACGACCTTCTATGTCAGCTGCTGCACCACTCCTCAACCCTCTGTGGGAAGACTCTGTGTCAAAGAGAGGGTAGCACTAGCACCTGATCTCCCCGTTCGCCTTCAAAACCAGAGCAATGGCTTCAGCTACTTTTTTTTTTCTCGAATACGCAAAAGGTTTGCGCATCTTTGTATTAAGATTAAGAAATAGTGAAAGTTACAAAGGTACGCCACGAATAGCACACTAGGGGATAGTGTTATACAATCGGCTAAGTCCTTCCTAGCAGAAGAAGATTATGGGCTATTACTCGCCAATCATGCTACTAGCCATCACCGGCATCATCTACTCTCCCCAAGTCGTCTTTCTTCCCCAAGAAGGCTGAATGGGGTGCCACGTGCCAGGCTGCCGCTCCCAAGCCGGTGACCGTGTCCATCATTGTTTCTCAACACCAGCAGTAAAATTATGCACTTATTACCATGCTAGTTTTATGTTATTAACTTGCACAAGCTTGTCAGTATCAATCTCTACATCTAAAAAGCGTGAAATGATTCCCTCTACATCTGGCTTTGTGCACACGCTCTCGACCGCCGGACAATACTTCCCTGCCGGTTTTGATATTCAGATCACAAAAATCACGGTCCCTTTCTATCCATCGTGTGCGAAGATCAGACGTGAATGTCCACATCTCGCGTCAACATCCACCGATCTCAGTCATAGTCACACGAGCACAAGGCAGCCACCCGACGCCTTCACCAGCCGTTCCAGTCTATGTCCACTGATGGCTCCGATCGTGGAGATGAAATGCTGTCCACCTACGGCTTAATTTTCAGAAAAATATGTTTGATTTTAATTTGAACGGCTCGTTCAGTTTGGGCAAAATGTCATCAGGAATCAATCCGGCTAGAGAAAACTTATATAAATTGACTAACGATTCCGGCTGGAAATTCTTCCTGGAGTGATTCCGTAGGAGACGAACGGGGCCTAAATCATGCAGTAAGCGTGATCATTTCTGCTACTATCAATTTTCATTTTAAATCATGTACTTAAGGCATTGTTGAGATAATGCATCATTAGTATTGCACCCACCGAGTAGTGTAGATAAGCATATAAGTTTTCTTATTTTCTTCTTTTATTTATGTCTCTTCTCTATATATCTCTACACCTAAAAATTACGAACGATCGTCCTCCGGTCGATCCAGCACCTCCCTCCACAACTTAAATTGAAATGATACTCTAACGCACGCTCCAATTAGAAACCAAATCAGAAATAAGAACGTCTAAAAAAAACGAAACGAAAGCGCTCTGACGAAAAAGAGAAAGACAAAGCTAGTGGCTGGACATTTGGCTCCAGGCCCACGTCTGGACGTAGCTCCTGTGCCCCCATGCTTGCATCGCATCCCACACGCTCTGTCCTATTCCCAACCATCGCCAGCGTCCGGAACTGTGGCCCGCGCCCATCCCGAGCCCCACACAGCGGAACCGCGCCCCTGCTCCCATCCCGCGTCCGCACGACGAAACCGCGACTCATGCCCACCTACCCCGCCTGCAAATGCATGCCGCGGAGGCGTCTGCAGGCCTTAGACGCTGGCATGTGAACCACGACAGTGCAGCAGCAGTCGGACAGCGACCTGTAACGCAAGATCTACTTTTGAAACATTCAGATGAAACATTTGCAACATATATCTGAAAATAGATGAAATACTTATAACATACGTTTGAAAGATGTATGTATAACCATTACAACATGTGCAACACCAGATCAACTTTTGAAACATCCAGATGAAATCATTTGAAATAAATGTCTAAAACACCTGAAACACTTAAACATAGGCTTGCAACATGCCTATATTGCCATTGCAACATGTGTAATATCCCATATCGACTTTTGCAACATTCAGATAAAATCCTTGAAACATGAGTCTGAAATGCCTGAAACATAGCTTCAATTGCGGCCATGTCCTACCTGGTGGGGTTCGACCGGTCACGGGAGACGAAGCTCGGAGCAGCGTCGACCTCCTCCTGGTGGCGCTGGGGTGGTGGTGCCCGCCATGGCCGCGACAGGCGAGGTGGATGGGGGCGCGCCGTAGGATAGGGGTGAGCCGCAGGATGGTGGAGCGGTGCAGCTGGTGATGGGGTGCGGCGCGGCAGGCACGGGGGACAGCCGCGCGGTAGGGGAAGGGGCACGCGTGGGGCAAAGTGCGGCAAGGATGCGCGTGACGCCCTGACGTCAGATGCAAGTGTGAGTGGGGATGAGCACGCCTGTTGGACCTATCCATTGCGCAGGCCTAGGAAGACAACGTCCGGATGGGGTTGGATGCCCGTGACCAAGCATTAGTGAAAAGAGAAGGATGTGAAGAGTAAATAGAAAGATAATATAGTTTCAGTTGATAAATAACTAAAGACAAAAAACAGAGAAGGCCTAAACAGATATGAAAATAGTTTACGTTTCCCAATGCAAAATCATTTATTAGCTTTTCATTATTTTCTGAAAATGTTGAAATCACCTTAAACTTGTAAAATGCATAATAATAAATCACACAAGTATTAAGAAAAAGGAAAGCAATGTTATTATGTTTTTATAGATTAGATCCACATGATATATATAGGTGATGAAAGTTATGAAATATGCTTTATATTTTGTACATGTAATTAGATTTGTAAATTTCTCATTATGTACATCTAAGCCGTAAGCCACATACGTCGCCGTAGGTGCGGATAAAAATTTACAGCCTCGATGTAACACACGTGCATGAATCTATCTTGTATAAGGAAATACACGTGGGGAGAGGATCTGCGGGTGTTTTTTTTTTCTTAAAAAAAACTGATCTGCGGGTGTTGGTCGGACGATCAGGGCAGCAGGCAACTGGCAAGTCAAAAATAGATAGGGATGAAGGGATCTGCTCGGGAAGAGGACAAGAACTCCCTACGACGCAAGTACCCTCTGGTTCGTGGGCGCATGCCGGCCCAGCCTGATTGGATGGCCGTATGAGTGCGACTGTGCGAGGAGGGGGGAGGTGGAGGAGGATGGGCTTTGGGGGCGGAGGCTGGGGGAAGAGGGACCGCGAGCTGACTATCAGGTAAGTTGGCGATCCTGTGTTTCAGATGTTTTATATTTATATTTTAAGTGGTTTATTTAGATATTGCAAAAGTAGATCGAGGGATGTTACGTATGTTCCAATGACAATATACGCACGTCGCAAAGCTATTTCAAGTGTTTCTGTTGTTTTCAGATGTATGATTTAAGTGTTTCATCTACATGTTGCAGAAGTATATCTGGATGTTGCATAACATGCATGTGTTCAAGCGCATGTTTCAAGTGTTCCATATACGTATGTTGCAAGTGCTTGATCTGGATGTTGCAAAAGTTGATCTGGATATTGCATATGTTGCTATAGCTATACATGCATGTTTTAAGTGGATGTTTCAAGTAGTTCATCTGTTTTCAGTCGTATGTTACAAGTGTTTTCAACTGGATGTTTTGAAAGTAGATATAGAGAATCACATGTTGTAATGGCACTAGTGGCTCGGAGCCTCGGACAACGGCCAGCTGCAGCTGTCTGCTAGTGCTGCTAGGACGCTGCTGTGGGTAACGTGCGGGCGCCTGAGGCCAGCGGCGCCTCCGCGACGCCCATACGCAGGCGGGGTGAGGTGGGTGTGCTCCTATTTGTTACGGTCCTGTTACGAGGGCGCTATGCGTTCGAACGGGAGCAGCGTTCAGACACCTCTTGCGACCGGACATCCGGACGCTAGCCCTTCCGATTCTTAAACCCTACCACCGCTCCTCACACTCGTCGCCCTTTCTGCCGGCCATTCCTCTCCTCCGAGACGTTCCTTCCTTACCTCTCAGGTTCTCAGTTTATGGGGTTTGGAAAGGTTGTAAAATCAAAATTTTAGGATTTTTTTGGTTAATAATGTTGGAGATATGATGCTCTTATTGACGATGAGTCGATAAGAGCATCTCCAACAGTTTTGCAAAACCCTTCCTCATCCTTGGTTTCTTTGGAAAAAGGAGAAAATCTCTTGTCCAATAGTTTGGCATCTTGGTTTGGCACATTTAGGAAACTCGCAAATCCCATCCTAATCTGCACAAATATACACGCGATCTATACCCCGCGCATCCGCCGTTTCCCTCCGCAACTAACTCTTCCCGCGCGACATCGTTGTTCCCACGACTGGTTCCTGCGATCTCTTCCATCACGCCATAGCCCAGATTGTGTCCACGGAGAGGTTCTTCGATGCCGCAGCCCGCCTGGTTCAGGTATGCTATCGATTCTCCCATCCTCTCCATGTCGACTATGGTTTCTGGTTGGATGCCACGGAAACAGCAGTGCCGCCAGTCGTCGTCCTTTCATGCACCAGGCCGTGTCCATCTGCTGGCCGCCGTTCTGCTTTGTCTTCACCATGGCCGGCTGCCGGTTGTTGTGTGGCCGTCAGATGCATCTCGTCGCTTTGTTTCCTGGTCAAGTGTCCCTGCAATTGGCAGATGAATGGAGATGGCCTGACCATTGTTCCTTGTCGGCACAGTGTAGTTTTTAAGTCAGTAGATGGTGCTTGGCCAATGTTCCTTGTCGGCACAGTGTGAAGCCTGGTTTCATACTGTATTTGATTGTTCATGTTTTCCATGCAGTTTTCAATTTTATTTTCTTGTTACTACAACTTGTTATGATGATCTCAAAGTGCCAGACATGGAGGAATTAACTGAGATGATGAATTTGTTGTCATAAATCATTGTTCCGGATGTGTGGTTTTATGAATGTATCGTCCGTTTATGTCATTTGTTCAGCGGCAGCATCTTATATATTTCATTTATTCTTCTTTATTTGTAGACTCGTCCGAATGGAAGGAGGTGGATATTGGTCAAATATGGTCACGGGAGATGATGTTGATGTTGCTGGTTTGGAAGACTTCACCTTTCCCATGATTCATGACATGCCTTCTCAAGCTGAACAAGTTGATGTGCAAGTGCAGCCACACGGCAAGGTGCTGGACGCCCTACCAGTACAAAGGGTTCGTCTAAGAGGACCAAAAATTTTGATCCGAAGGAGGATCTGGTGGTATGCTCAGCTTGGTTGAATGTCAGCAAAGATCCCATTCACGGGGCTAATCAAACTTGTTCCTTGTTTTGGAGTAGAATTCATGCTTTCTTTGAGAAGAACAAGGCAACTGCAGCTTTCAGGACAGAGAGTTCCATTATGCATAGGTGACTGACTATTCAGACGCAAGTGAACAAGTTTTGTGCATGCTATGACGCTATTGAGCGTAGGAATCAAAGTGGAGCAACTATCCAAGACATGGTTTGTTTTCCTTGTTGGTTCTTGTGTTCGTTTTTGTACTATTTGGTTTATTTGTGAAGATATAAACATTGAAAATTAATAACATGTGCAGATTTCTGATGCTTGCGAAATGTACAAGGGATTAGACGACGATAAGAAGTCATTTACTCTTATACCTTGTTGGAACAAGTTGAAGGGAGAAGACAAGTGGAAGGCCATGAGGAAGGAACTGGCTGAGCAGCATAAACAAGGCGCCAAGAAAAAACAGAAGGTTAACATAGACTCCATGCCCAGGAATGTAGATGTCAACAACACTGAAGATGTCACAGAGATTGTAGAACCAGATTCTGAAGCAAGAAAAAGGCCACAGGGTCAGAAGAAGGCAAAAGAAGCTCTCAAGCGAGGAGGTGGCGAAGCTTGCATGGAGGCTTTGGACAAGATGTGGGCTAAGATGGAGGCTTTTGACATTGAGAAAGAGAAGAAGAAAGACGAGAGGTTCCTGGCTTCACTTGAGCTAGAGAAGAAGCGACTTGCAATAGAAGACAAAAGAGCTGAATCGGACTTGATCAAAGAGGAAAAAGAAATAATTCAAATGGACATGACCTCTCTCACTCCGCAGCAGCAGCAGTACTACGAGACGATGCAGCGGAAGATCATCGCTCGGCGTTTGGCAAATTAGATTTAGTTCATGTCATTTAATTTGAAGAATCAGTAAACAATTTTTTTGTGTGATTCACAGAACCTCTGCAATTAGCAAATAATGATTCAGAGAACTTTTTTATATAAGTTTCCTGCTCGTGTACTACTGTGCCATTGTGCTACGGCAAGGTAATCATATTGTTGTGTGCTAGAGAATACTCTGTATTTGATCGGAACGTGCATGCTACTGTTGACTGCATGGTCCTGTACCTGAAGATGCGAAAGATTTGATTGTGGGTGTGTTTAGTTCACGAAATTTTTTTGTCTTAGGCTACTGTAGCATTTTCGTTTGTATTTGTCAATTATTGTCCAATCATGGACTAATTAGGCTCAAAAGATTCGTCTCGTGGTTTTCTACCAAACTGTGTAATTAGTTTTTTTTCGTCTACATTTAATGCTTCATATATGTGTCCAAACATTAGATGTGACGGGGAATCTTGAAATTTTTTGAAAACTAAACATGACCTGTGTATCTTGTGCTCCTGGCCGGCTGTCACACCCATTTTTAAGGAACAAATGGAGTGCATATTCTTATGTGCGCCCAGAGATCAATCACACATAAGTTGACAAATATAAATAGTATCATCACAAATGTTTATTACATATCGAATAGAATCACAGAGTCTTCACATAAATAAGCGGAAACATAGTATAAATATAGTGGTAGCTAGCTCCATAGCACAAGCACGTCAACTGGTTGACCACAAGTCTAGTAACCTTCAGGAAAGTAGTAGTAGTAGTCACTATTAGCACTTTCGGGATTCCATCCTGTGGTGGGGGAATGCAAGGGTGAGCACAAAAGTACTCAACAAGTGTAACATGGGGTTCATGTAGCTCAAGTAGGCTAAACACTGGTTCAACTGCATGTAGCTTTTAGTTGATCATGTTTTAAGCCATTGAGTAGCATCGAATAGGTAATATCCCCGAAATAAACATATGATCATGTAAAGAGAATAATGAATAGCAAAAACAAGTAAATTAATAGTGATCTCTATTCCGTAAGGGTCCAAGGCCGCTCGTGTCCGTGAGCACGGCTGATATACCAGTTTTACACTCTGCAGAGGTTGTACACTTTCACTGTGAGTCGTGATCCCCAAAAGCCCGAGGTCATGACTCCCCATTGGACAATCAAGTTTCACTATGAAGTCTTTCCAAGATTCGTCTAACAAGTTAGGGCCGCTAGGTTTCTGTGGCCTGCAAATGTAGAGCCCCCCTTCCATATGGCACAATGACACGCAGCCTATACTCATAGGGACAGGAGCCGCACTACACCCAACCCGGAACACAACCCCTTTTGCGCCATAAAGGTAACCACTAACAAGCTAGAAAAGGTCCTCTTATATGACTAAAGCCAGAGCCATGTTGCCCTCACAGCTGTACTGTAAGTCCCGGATGTTCACTTACAGATAAGTCCTTACGGAGAGGAATCTAGAGATAACTCTAGCCCTCTTGTTCCCTGTTGCTAAAAAGCATCTTTTAGAGTTATTGCATATATCATTAGTCAAATTACAAGATCATAGTTTATGTGAGCACTAGCCACTACCCAATGCCAATAACCATAGGATTCAAGGAACAAGATCAATACTAAGGCATCCTTAACAAAGGAACACATGCAGCATGAATTAAATGAATTAAAGTGAATAGGTAACAAGGATAATCCCATGCTATACTTGCCTTGATCTAGCTGATCCTGTTGATCCGACTTGTAATAGTACTCTTGATCACCAACGAACTGATCACCGTCTATTCTCGATTAACACGTCAACAACAATCATCCAAGGGCAATCATGCAAAGCAAACAAAGCTACAATTAGAACAGTACACCAATAGCAGTAAAATAAGATGAAAAATTTTTAAAACAAATCTACATCGCTCTAGGATCACACAGACGCGAAATTCACGCAAATCGGAGCTAAAACGGAAAAGTTATGATTTAAACAAGATTTACTTTATTAAAGTAATAGATTAAATCTAACCTCGAATTTTAAAAGTGTAAAATCTACTATACAGCAGTACTAATAGATAGAATATGAAATTATAAACCTAACGCAACTTGAACGGATCAAATCGGAGTTAAAACGGAGATTTTATGACCTAAATAGATCTAGTGGCAATTCTGTAAATATCTGAAAGCGTATTTTCATTTAAACCGACGAAAATTACGTTTTCTAAATATCAAAACGTAAACCAGCAAAGGCGCCATGGATTGCGGGTTTAGAAGCAAAGAAACATAAGGGCTCTTTTGCAAAAGTGGCAGCCGAAGGGGTATGCCGAGATCTGAGCCGTTGGATCTCAAACCAACGGCCGGGATTAGATCGGGGAGGGGAGAGAAGGAGAACCCGGCCGGCTACAGTGCCAAACACGGCGGTAGACATGGCCGGCGGCGAGAAAACTCGCCGGCGCTCGCGGTTAAGGCCCTAGAGGCCATGTTTTGGCTCGGGAGTAGCACGGGAAGAACGAGAAGCTCAAACCGAACTCACCGGAGGGGAAAAACGGGGTCGGGGATGACGGTTTGACGACGGGCGGCTCCAATGGCGGCGGCGGAGCTTCTCCAAGCTCGAGCGGTGGCGAAAACGCGTTCCGAGGGCGTGATGCGGGCTTGCGGCGGCGTGGGGAGAGGCGGTTCGGCTAGGGTGCTATTTAAGGCCGGCTTGTAGGCGTGCGGTCGAAGAAAAAGGGGAGGAGGCGCGGCGGCTTCGGACTCCCATGGCCGGAGTCCAGTTCGAATACGTCGGGAGGAAGGGGGAGCGGCCGACATGCGGGCCCGGAACGTCAGCGAGACGGGCGAGAGGGGCGCGGCGGCTGCTGCTGGCTAGGCCGGCCCACCTTCGCGGCCCACGGCCAGGAGGGAAGGGAAACGGCTGGGCCAAAAAGAAAAAGAAAAAGGGACGCGGGAAAACCGGGCTTCCGGCCCAAAACTGCGAAAGAAAAATTCTCCTTTTTCCTTTTTCTTTTCTAACACATTCAAATAATTTTCAAATGATTTTTGAAATAATTTTCCTTTTAAAATAAAAACCAATCACCCAATTAAAATATGCAATGGCATGGATGCTCAACCACTTATTTAGCCCTATATTTGATTTTATTTAAACAAAAAAATATTATCTCACTAAATTTCATGCACACAAAAATGCTTAACTAAGTCAAATTCCCTATTTAAAAATTTTCAAAAATTTAGGGTGTTACAATTCTACCCCCTTAAAAGAATCTCGTCCCGAGATTCGGACGATGCTTACTCAAACAACTGTGGGTATGCTTTTCTTAAATCTTCCTCTCTTTCCCACGTAGCCTCTGCTTCCGAATACCGACTCCACTGAACTTTACACATCTTTATAACTCGGCTTCGGGTAACTCTTTCCGCTGTCTCCAAAATTTTCACAGGATACTCCTCATACGTAAGATTTTCCTTAACAGTGAGTTCTTCCAACGGCATCTGTTCTTCCGGTACACGCAGACATTTCCTTAACTGAGACACATGGAACACATCATGCACACCTGCTAAACTCTCAGGCAATTCCAACTGATATGCCACTTCACCACGTCTCTCTAAGATCTTAAAAGGACCGACATACCTCGGTGCTAACTTTCCTTTCCGATTAAACCTTTTCACACCTCTCATAGGCGACACCTTCAGATAAACATAATCTCCCACTTCAAAGGTCAACTCTCTCCGTCGAGTATCGGCATAACTTTTCTGCCGAGACTGAGCTGCTTTCAAGTTATTTCGAATCATTCTTACTTGTTTCTCAGCATTCTTAAGCACATCAGGACCAAATACTTGACTCTCTCCCGTCTGATTCCAAAACAATGGAGTTCTACACTTCCTACCATACAAAGCTTCAAAGGGTGCCATCTGTAAACTTTTCTGATAACTGTTATTATAGGAAAACTCTGCATACGGCAAACTCTTGTCCCAACTTGTACCATACTGCAAAGCACAAGCTCTTAACATATCCTCCAATATCTGATTAATCCTTTCTGTTTGCCCATCCGTCTGAGGATGATACGCTGTGCTAAAATTCAGCTTAGTCCCTAATGACTCTTGTACTTTCTGCCAGTAATACGATGTAAACTGGGTACCTCGATCAGACACTATCTTCTTTGGAACTCCATGCAAACTTACTATTCTTTCCAAATACAGCTCTGCCAACTTTGCACTGGAATACGTAGTTCTAACTGGTATAAAATGAGCAACTTTAGTCAAACGATCCACTATAACCCATATTGAATCAAAACCCCTCTGAGTGCGTGGTAATCCTACTATGAAGTCCATACCAACTTCTTCCCACTTCCACTCGGGTATCTGCATTGGTTGCAACAATCCTGCAGGTCTTTGATGTTTAGCTTTAACCCTCTGACACGTGTCACATAGTGCAACATACTCTGCAACATCTCTTTTCAAACCATGCCACCAATACCTTTCTCGTAAATCCATATACATCTTAGTACTTCCAGGATGAATAGAGTAAGCGGACTCATGAGCCTCCCGTAGGATTGCTCCTCTTATAGCTTTGTCCTCAGGCACACATAATCGTTCTCCAAACCATAGGGTTCCCTTGTCATCCATCCGGAATCCAGGTGCTTTACCTTTCGGTATATTCCTCACTATCTCCTTTATCTTATCATCCGTCAACTGACCCTCGCGTATTTGTTGCTCTAAGATAGGCTCTACTACTAATTCCACTGCATTAACAGCAATACCCAAGTTTAGATGCTCAAACTCAGCACATAACTCATTTGACATCGGCATTACTTGTACCTCGTTAGCATAGCTCTTCCTGCTAAGGGCATCAGCAACCACATTAGCTTTACCCGGATGATAGTGTACCTCCAAATCATAATCCTTAATCAACTCTAACCAACGACGTTGTCTCAAGTTCAGATCTGATTGAGTGAAAATGTACTTCAAACTCTTATGATCAGTGTAAATATCACTTTTATGTCCAATCAAATAATGCCTCCATATTTTCAAGGCATGCACCACTGCTGCTAACTCCAAGTCATGGGTAGGATAATTTAACTCATGCTTCCTCAACTGTCGAGATGCATATGCTACTACTTTGCCTTCCTGCATAAGCACACAACCAAGACCCAAACGGGATGCATCACAATAAATAGAGAAGCTCTTATTCAAATATGGCAAAACTAACACCGGGGCTGTTGTCAATCGTTTCTTCAGCTCCTCAAAATTAACCTGACACTTATCAGACCACACAAATTTAGCATTCTTTTCCAACAGCGCCGTCATAGGCTTGGCAAGCTTAGAAAACCCTTCAATGAATCTTCTATAATATCCAGCCAATCCCAAGAAACTACGAATTTCTCCCACATCAGTTGGCGGTTTCTAATTCAACACATCTTTTACCTTGCTAGGATCCACTGATATTCCACCATTAGAGACCACATGACCCAGAAAAGCAACTTCCTTTAACCAAAACTCGCATTTGCTACGCTTAGCATAGAGCTTATGCTCTCTGAGCTTCTGCAGGACCAACCTCAAATGTTCCACATGTTCTTCCTTAGTCTTAGAGTATACCAGGATATCATCGATGAACACTACTACAAACTTATCAAGATACTCCATAAATACCTTATTCATCAAGTACATAAAGTATGCAGGAGCATTAGTCAAACCAAAGGACATTACTGTATACTCATACAAACCATATCGGGTGGTGAATGCTGTCTTAGGTATATCCGTGGCACGAATCTTCAACTGATGATAGCCAGAGCGAAGGTCAATCTTGGAGAACACACAAGCACCTCTCAACTGATCAAACAAGTCATCAATCCTTGGCAGCGGGTACTTATTCTTGATAGTTACCTCGTTGAGTGACCGATAATCAACACACATCCGTTGAGAACCATCCTTCTTATCAACAAAGATCACAGGAGCTCCCCATGGTGATGAGCTAGGACGAATAAAACCTTTCTCTTGCAATTCTTTTATTTGTTTCTTAAGTTCTTCTAATTCGTTAACCCCCATCCTATATGGACGCTTAGCTATAGGTGCATTTCCAGGCAATAATTCAATAATAAACTCAATGTCGCGGTCGGGTGGCATACCTGGCAAGTCGTCGGGGAACACATCCGGAAATTCATTCACAACTGGATCCTCCTGATTAGCATTATCATCAAGTTGATTTACTGTAGCTGTCTGCGGCTTCTGCACTACAATCTCCACACTAATACGATCTCCCTTTGGTGTTGTCAGGGCTACTGCCTTTTCCTTACACTGAATCACTGCCTGATTTTGCTTCATCCAGTCTAATCCCAAAATAAGATCAATCCCAGCTGTTCTCAACACTATAGGACTCACTTTAAACTCTACCCCCCTTAAATTTAAACTAATAGGGAGGCATCGATAGGAAGCTTGCATACTACCCCCAGGCGAGTTGACTAGTATAGGGTTTTTCATGGCACACAAAGGAATGCTATTTGTCTTAACAAATATTTGAGATATGAATGAATGCGAAGCTCCAGAATCAAAAAGAACAGTGGCAGGGATGGAGTGGACATCGAACGTACCGAGCATAACTTCAGGTTTTGACATTGCAGTCTCCTCCGACAAGTGAGTCACCTTCCCGTAGTATGGTGGCTTCTGATTACTATTCTGCTTCTGAGGAGTTTGCTGGTTGGCCTTCTCAGGACAATTATAAGACAAGTGACCCTCTTTTCCACAACGGAAGCACTTGGTTGGAGTATTAGAAGCACTAGTCTTCATTGGGGTGTTGTTAGGGGTACTCTGTCGCTGATTCTGGTTCCCATTCTGCTGTTGAGAGCGTTGATTGCCATTCTGCGACTGATAAGGAGGACGTTGCAGAAACTGATTACGTGGAGGAAGTTGACCACGATTCCATTGGTTGGGCGGATACCTCTGCTGAAAACCTTGTTGATAACCAGTACGTTGACGAGTATTGTTTCCAGACATCTGTCCCTGAAGTCTCTTTCTTTTAGCATCCATCTCCTTGCGCTTATTATCCACCACAATAGCGCGATTCACTAGAGTTTGATAATCTGGGTAAGCATTAGACATTAGCTGCAGTTGAAGACCATCATGTAGACCCTTCAAGAAAAGTCGCTGCTTATCGGCATCATTAGCCACCTCATTTGGCGCATAACGTGACAACTGAGCAAACTTGTCCCTATACTCTGCCACAGGCATAGATCCCTGTGTCAAATTGCGGAATTCCTCTGCCTTCAATGCTATCACCCCCTCTGGTATATGGTAGGACCTAAAACTCTCGGTAAACTCCTGCCAAGTAATGGCGGGGGCATTGGCAGGACGGCCATACTGATATGAATCCCACCAATCTTGAGCTGCTCCTTGAAGTTGTCCCGAAGCAAACAACACCTTCTGCTGATCATTACACTGAGCAATGTTGAGCTGCTTCTCTACTGCATGAAGCCAATCATCATCTTCCAATGGATTTGAGGCATGTGTAAACACCGGGGGATGACCCTTCAAAAATTCCCCACGCTTATCTCGCGCAGGCGCTCCTCCAACTGGCTGATTTTGCTGATTATTCACCAGAGCTTCCATTAGCTGTGTCTGTATGGCCAAAAGTTCATGAATAGTAGGTGTTGGTCCAACTCCACGACCACAGCCCCGACCTCGTCCTCTTCCAGACATCTGTTATCCGATACAGTATCAAATCTTAGAGATTACCACATAATAGACAATTCTATGGATTGAGATTAGAATCTGAAAATTTCTGGACACATTCCAATTTTAGCTGTTTGATAAAACAACCTATCTCGAGTTACAGATATCCAGTAGAGGTGTTCTTTATATGGTTGGAAAGCTTATGAAATTATCTACAACTTTTGTTTAACTCATACTTCCAGATTCTGTCACGAAGTGACCCAAAAACGGAACACAACAGAAACTGTTTCTGACTTCCAGACTGCACAGTAACTTCATCTTGTAACGATTATAACTCATGATCCAGAATAGATAAAAAGTTGATTCCAGAGGCATTGGAAAGGTACGTGAGTCTAGATTCTCTCATAAAAATTTCAGAATTTTTCGCTGATCAGTTAATTTTAAGCATAAAAGGAAAGACAGATCGCTCCAGAAAAGACAGAACAGAGAGAAAAGTTAACCCAACTAAATTATTTATTTATCACACTAAAACTTAATATTATATAATTTGGAACTTTTGTAGACAAGCCCACAAAGCTCCAGCACTCATTACATGGAAAATCCAACTCACACATAAGCACAATAATAACTCAACTAACCACACAAAGTTCACACGACACCACAAACTCAACTTAACTTGACACTACTCGAACTATCGTATTATTACATAAATGGTATTCCAACTCCTAAGGACGGGCTTGGTGTTCATGATGATCATAGATCGGTTCCATGCCTTGGTCAATCCTTAAGCCATCTATCACTTCTTGGTACCTCTTGACGTCTTTTCCCAAAGCTTTAACCAGGGCTACCAACCGACGATTTGTCACCATCATGTCATGACCAAAATCCACCATGACCCGAGGAACTAAATCCAAATTCCCAGGGTCAGTCATTACCCATCCATACTCTGGATCTCCACGGGGAAAATAGCGATATTGATCATCTTGCATAATCCCATAGCGAAGGTGACGAAGTCCCAAGCATGCTTCAAAGGCTGCATCTTCTATGCCATCTTCTATAGTGGCACGACGTCCACTATGGGAAAAACACCGATCTAGCAAAAATGTGCCCAACTCATTGTTCTTAACGAAGATGCGCACACTGCACTTCCAATAAGTAGCTTCCAAAGGGTGCTTATGCTCCCAGCAGACATACTCAATTGCAGGATCCCAATCCGTGAAGTAGGCATTAAGTATGTCACCCAGTCGGTGGTGTGACGGAGTGTCATGGCTTGATTTGTGATGGATCCTTGTAATCCAGCCCATAGGAAGGGATGGCACTCCAATTTCAGCAGAACCACCTGGTGGAGGCGAAGGGGGCTGTCCTCCGTTATTAGCAAGCTCAACATCTTCATCGTCACTCAAATAGATAACTTCCTCCTTAGGTTCAATTTCCTCCTGAGGCAAAACTGGTTCTGGCGCCTGTTCTGGTGTTGATGGCGGGGTTGGTGTAGTGTCTTCTAATTCCTCCTGAAGCTCTTCGGGTTCCTCATGAAGCTCTTCGGGTTCCTCCTGAAGCTCTTCTGGTTTCTCCAAGGGACGGGGTGGATAGTACCCTCCAGTGGTGATACGGGCAGTCTTGCGGGCACGAGGCATCTACAGATTTTAGTCCAAGGGTAAGTTGAAATTAGGGCAATATTTTCATAATAGAATGAGGCGAAAGAAGCATAATAATTTAGCAATTATCAAGAGTAAAGTGATAAGCATGAAACAAGTGAAGAAAAGAGAACTAAAACGACCATTACTAACTAGGCTTGCGTCCTACAGTCAACATAGCTCTGATACCAATCTGTCACACCCATTTTTAAGGAACAAATGGAGTGCATATTCTTATGTGCGCCCAGAGATCAATCACACATAAGTTGACAAATATAAATAGTATCATCACAAATGTTTATTACATATCGAATAGAATCACAGAGTCTTCACATAAATAAGCGGAAACATAGTATAAATATAGTGGTAGCTAGCTCCATAGCACAAGCACGTCAACTGGTTGACCACAAGTCTAGTAACCTTCAGGAAAGTAGTAGTAGTAGTCACTATTAGCACTTTCGGGATTCCATCCTGTGGTGGGGGAATGCAAGGGTGAGCACAAAAGTACTCAACAAGTGTAACATGGGGTTCATGTAGCTCAAGTAGGCTAAACACTGGTTCAACTGCATGTAGCTTTTAGTTGATCATGTTTTAAGCCATTGAGTAGCATCGAATAGGTAATATCCCCGAAATAAACATATGATCATGTAAAGAGAATAATGAATAGCAAAAACAAGTAAATTAATAGTGATCTCTATTCCGTAAGGGTCCAAGGCCGCTCGTGTCCGTGAGCACGGCTGATATACCAGTTTTACACTCTGCAGAGGTTGTACACTTTCACTGTGAGTCGTGATCCCCAAAAGCCCGAGGTCATGACTCCCCATTGGACAATCAAGTTTCACTATGAAGTCTTTCCAAGGTTCGTCTAACAAGTTAGGGCCGCTAGGTTTCTGTGGCCTGCAAATGTAGAGCCCCCCTTCCATATGGCACAATGACACGCAGCCTATACTCATAGGGACAGGAGCCGCACTACACCCAACCCGGAACACAACCCCTTTTGCGCCATAAAGGTAACCACTAACAAGCTAGAAAAGGTCCTCTTATATGACTAAAGCCAGAGCCATGTAGCCCTCACAGCTGTACTGTAAGTCCCGGATGTTCGCTTACAGATAAGTCCTTACGGAGAGGAATCTAGAGATAACTCTAGCCCACTTGTTCCCTGTTGCTAAAAAGCATCTTTTAGAGTTATTGCATATATCATTAGTCAAATTACAAGATCATAGTTTATGTGAGCACTAGCCACTACCCAATGCCAATAACCATAGGATTCAAGGAACAAGATCAATACTAAGGCATCCTTAACAAAGGAACACATGCAGCATGAATTAAATGAATTAAAGTGAATAGGTAACAAGGATAATCTCATGCTATACTTGCCTTGATCTAGCTGATCCTGTTGATCCGACTCGTAATAGTACTCTTGATCACCAACGAACTGATCACCGTCTATTCTCGATTAACACGTCAACAACAATCATCCAAGGGCAATCATGCAAAGCAAACAAAGCTACAATTAGAACAGTACACCAACAGCAGTAAAATAAGATGAAAAGTTTTTAAAACAAATCTACATCGCTCTAGGATCACACAGACGCGAAATTCACGCAAATCGGAGCTAAAACGGAAAAGTTATGATTTAAACAAGATTTACTTTATTAAAGTAATAGATTAAATCTAACCTCGAATTTTAAAAGTGTAAAATCTACTATACAGCAGTACTAATAGATAGAATATGAAATTATAAACCTAACGCAACTTGAACGGATCAAATCGGAGTTAAAACGGAGATTTTATGACCTAAATAGATCTAGTGGCAATTCTGTAAATATCTGAAAGCGTATTTTCATTTAAACCGACGAAAATTACGTTTTCTAAATATCAAAACGTAAACCAGCAAAGGCGCCATGGATTGCGGGTTTAGAAGCAAAGAAACATAAGGGCTCTTTTGCAAAAGTGGCAGCCGAAGGGGTATGACGAGATCTGAGCCGTTGGATCTCAAACCAACGGCCGGGATTAGATCGGGGAGGGGAGAGAAGGAGAACCCGGCCGGCTACAGTGCCGAACGCGGCGGTAGACATGGCCGGCGGCGAGAAAACTCGCCGGCGCTCGCGGTTAAGGCCCTAGAGGCCATGTTTTGGCTCGGGAGTAGCACGGGAAGAACGAGAAGCTCAAACCGAACTCACCGGAGGGGAAAAACGGGGTCGGGGATGACGGTTTGACGACGGGCGGCTCCAATGGCGGCGGCGGAGCTTCTCCAAGCTCGAGCGGTGGCGAAAACGCGTTCCGAGGGCGTGATGCGGGCTTGCGGCGGCGTGGGGAGAGGCGGTTCGGCTAGGGCGCTATTTAAGGCCGGCTTGTAGGCGTGCGGTTGAAGAAAAAGGGGAGGAGGCGCGGCGGCTTCGGACTCCCATGGCCGGAGTCCAGTTCGAATACGTCGGGAGGAAGGGGGAGCGGCCGACATGCGGGCCCGGAACGTCAGCGAGACGGGCGAGAGGGGCGCGGCGGCTGCTGCTGGCTAGGCCGGCCCACCTTCGCGGCCCACGGCCAGGAGGGAAGGGAAACGGCTGGGCCGAAAAGAAAAAGAAAAAGGGACGTGGGAAAACCGGGCTTCCGGCCCAAAACTGCGAAAGAAAAATTCTCCTTTTTCCTTTTTCTTTTCTAACACATTCAAATAATTTTCAAATGATTTTTGAAATAATTTTCCTTTTAAAATAAAAACCAATCACCCAATTAAAATATGCAACGGCATGGATGCTCAACCACTTATTTAGCCCTATATTTGATTTTATTTAAACAAAAAATATTATCTCACTAAATTTCATGCACACAAAAATGCTTAACTAAGTCAAATTCCCTATTTAAAAATTTTCAAAAATTTAGGGTGTTACACCGGCAAACCTTGGCTTGCACAGTACTGCAGCAGGTGCAGGTCCAGGTGCTTGTGATCGTGCATGGTACTGCTAGTTGCTGCTTCTTGTGTGTGTACAGCTCCTACTGAATGAAACTGGTGCTGCCTTTTTTCTTGTCTGCTACCTACTCGTCAAAGGTTTATTACACTTGAATGGTACTGAATGATACTGCTAGCTACTCGTCAAAGGTTTATTACACTAGAAAAAAACAGTATATACCAAGATGAAATAAACAATGCACCGATTAAACACTTGTAAAAAAGTGTTTATTACACTTGAGTGAAAACATAAACCGATCATAACAATTTATTGAAAATACTATGTAGCTAATATAAATCTAGATGATGGTTCCATAGGTGCTCGATGAGGTCTTCTTTTAACTGGAAATGTGTTTCCTGGTCTCTGATCTGTTTATGTGCATCAATAAATTCAGCAAGTGTTCGAGTAGCCCGGCCACGAGAAGGTTCCACATATTGACCACCGTAATCGAACCGCTTAGTAGGGTCGACGAATCCTTCATCTTCAACAATCATATTGTGCATGATCACACAAGCCTTCATGATCAATCCAAGTGTCTCAGTATCCCACAAGCGAGTTGGTCCTCAAACAATGGCGAACCTAGATTGCAGAACCCCAAAAGCTCTTTCGACATCCTTCTTCGCTGCTTCTTGTGCTTTGGCAAAATATTTCTTCTAGTTCTCTATAGGAAGAGAGATGGACTTCACTAAAGTAGCCCATGAGGGGTATATACCATCTACTAGATAATAACCCCATAG
Source organism: Saccharum spontaneum (assembly GCA_022457205.1). NCBI lineage: Eukaryota > Viridiplantae > Streptophyta > Magnoliopsida > Poales > Poaceae > Saccharum > Saccharum spontaneum. Next base: position 15,533,991 of record CM039597.1, on the reverse strand, counting down.
TGTAATCATGGCCATTAATGGTGTAGTTCACCTCTGGAGCTCTACCCTCTGCCAGGTTTGCAAATAAAGAAGACCGGTGAAGGACATTGATGTCATTATGAGACCCCGACATTCAAAAAAGGCATGCCATGTCCAAAGGTCGTTCGAAGCAATAGCTTATAAAATGATAGTGGGCTTGTTCACATGCCCCTTGTACTGACCCTAAGATTCTACTGGACAATTCTTCCACGCCCAATACATACAGTCGATAGACCCTAATATTCTAGGAAAAATCATTTTGCTCACCGAGTGACATTAAGCGTGCTGTGTCAGCCTCATCGGGATGTCTCAATTACTCATCTTCAAATAAATCAATAATTGCAGCAACGAACCTACGTAGGATTTCAAGTGTAGTACTTTCGCCAATGCGAACATACTCATCTATAGCATCAGCAGGAACCCCATATGTGAGCATACGAAATGCAGCAGCGACTTTTTGGAAGCAACTTAATCCAAGTACATTGGCCGCATTTCTTTTTTGCACGAAGTAATCATCGTGTGACTCAACAGCATTCATTATGAGAACGAAAAGCTCCCTGCTCATCCTGTACCTGAAGAAAACAAGCAAAAGTTCAACAAGTCATATAATAGTTAATTGCATACTACGGGGCTAATCAAAGGTGAGTGAACACCAACCTCTAACGGAATAAATGTGGATCATACGTCAGATTATCCACCAAATAATCTTGAAATATCCTTTGATGGCCGCCTTCTCTGTCTCGATAAATAACAACATGGCTAGGGACAGAACCACCATACATGTCTTCGTTTATGACCCGAAAACGTTTGCACAACTTGAGCACAATTCGTTACGAAGGAATGCTTTGGCTACAAGAAAACCCTAGCGACCGGCGACTACTTCATCTACAACGTGGGTGCCGCCGCCTCCGCCGCCACCACTGGTGCACCATGCACGGCTGCACGCCCACCGTCCTTGTATCTTCTCCCACCGTTTACTTCAGCCAAGCGGTGGTGGGAGTGCCTGGATATAACTATATAAGCGCCAATGGCCTCGTGTGCCGCGGCGAGGCCCAGTTCGTGGTGGCGCAGCTCAAGATGGTGTGGGTGAACGGCGACGTAGGGCCTAACAAGGCGGCCGAGCTCCTCCTTTTCCGTGACGGCCAGTGGTTTACTCCGTTGCAAGCATGTACGGTGGTGGCCCGTGCGTGTCGAAGGCAAAGGGCCACCAACAAGTCTCACGCGTGATAGAGAACAGGGCCGGAATGACTCGACTGATGTATGTATAGGCTGCAGTGAACGGCAGAAGAAGCAGGTTCAGGAGAATTCAGTGCATGCATAGTGATTCGTTCAGGTAGGCCATCGGTAGAAAATGCTAGTCCAATATTACCTCAACTACAGCCTGTAGTAAGTAAGAACCCTGGTGGTCAAACTTTTTATTCGTCATAAATGTTTTTTTTTCAGCTTTAATAAGCTCTGTAAATGCAACTACTTTTTACAGGGGCAGTGGATTTTAGGGGCGGTTCTCCTACTGCAACCGCCCCTGAAAAATACCATTTTCAGGGGCTGATATCCTAATGGAACCACCCCTAGAAATGCTTTTCCAGGGATGGTTAAATGCCTGATGTTAAAAATGGTCTATCTTTACAATCGATAGCATTGTAGTGGTTTTTCAAACTGCACCTGAAAACCGATTTTAACCGCCTCTACAAAGCTTTTCTGTACTAGTGGAGGAGGCTGTCGAAGCCACTAGTGGTGACACCACCGTGGGTGCCACTGCTCTTGAAGGAGACCACAAGGTTGGCACCACTGTCTACACTTGGTCGCAGATCATTGTTGCCACTAGGGTTAACACTGTTGCCATGGATGAAAATCTGGTCGCTGACCGGCTACCCTCATCTAGAGAGTGGTGATGTAGGTCGCCGTCACCAGTGGAGGAAGGGGACATTGCAAACCTGGATCTGGGAATAGGTGGGGGTGGTGATCTAGGGGGGCCATCGCAGCTGGTAGGGTTCGATTGATGCAGGGCAGCTGGTAGGTATTAGATCTATATACACCCCTTATTTTCGAAAGAAAGACATAAGCAAACTTAAAAGTAGTATCCAAGATATATTGTCAATGACTCTCTGGTATGTCTCTGGCTGCATGCATCATGTCATCCCACAAGACACATGAAACAAAAAGGTAGGCTCAACTAACTTGATGAGACAAACTACTATGAAAGCAGAAACTGATAGATAAAATAAAAAATATTGCTCATTTACTCAAAGCATCTATTGTTTGAGTTGAAACACTACAAATTCTGTTGATTAACGACAGAGTGAAAATTGTCCATAGAATACCATTAATTTGTTATAGATATATAGAGTGGAAAAATTAGATTGAGTATGCTGATGGTAAAGATAGAGTGGAAAAGTCAGCTTGTCCCTCACTCTATCCCTTCTCCACATGCAGATGATGCGAACATAGCAGAATAATCTGATGGACCGATATCTAAATCTCTAAACCGTTTTGATGATACTATGCCCATGGAAGCAATATAAAACTAATAGATTTATGAAGCTTTCATGATGTGTGCGACAATAACTTTGTTGGTAACTAATTCAAGATTTACTTAATCAAAATATTAACATAAAATACATAGTAATAGCTATTAGCTTGTGTACTTACTTAGATAAACAATAAAAACATACAAGAAACATAACCATGTAATTGAAGACAGGACCCAACTTGGAAGCAAGGTCTACTAGAAACCCTTTATTGCACATAGTTTCAGTCTTATATGTCTGCATCTTAACTCCATGCATCACCTCCCCCACAAGAGACTCAAAATTAAAAAGGTGGATTAAAGTAACTAGATGAGACGAACTGTTATCATGGAAAGAAACAAGAAACAAGGCCTAGTCACTGACACCTAGTATTTCTTTGTCTGGATCGAAAGAGAACAAATTCTGTTGGTGGAATAGTGGGAAAAATGAGCTTGAGTCCCCCACACTTTACCTCTTTTCCACGTTTGGACTATGTAGAAATTATTTTCAAGCATGACAGCAACAAAAATTGGTGAATGGAACAAATACATACAATTATCAGTGCAAAATAAAAAGGAGGTCAAACAAAGCTACACTGCAGTGGAGGTAAAAAGAAAAACATAGCCTTGGAGCTAGTTATGAAGGAACCTATGAATAACCAATGGACATCGTGTCTATTGATCTAGCAGATTACCAAGTTAGTAATGCAGAAAACATAACTAGCTAGTGCCACCCCATTTGACCCACTACGAACCCATATAACATAACACCTAAGGGGCTGCAAAAAAATTAGATTTGAAGGTCACCAAAGAGGAACGATCATACAAAATCAAGTGGTTGAGGGGAGGGGATAAGTTATAAACTTCATGGGTTTTAGGGGTGAGGCTGTGGAGATAAACCCTTATCTAGGGGGCTTTTTAATCATATCTTTTTAGGCACACACTGGATGGTGGGGACCAAAAAAGGGGAGGACGAAAAATGTGTGGAGGGATAGTGACGTAGGAGAGTTGATAAAGATGAGTTACCCTCACGCAAGGTAACAGCTGCCTTCCTCCTATAAATGTCCCTTTCCCACACTTCTATATCCATCACCAAATAATCTCAAATAAAGCTCACCATATCTAGAGTAGAGCCCACCATTCATCCAACTGTTTACATCCATGGATTTCTCTAAGCCCACAGCAAGTGAAGCCTCTGTGGAGCTCAGGCCAGGGTACAAGTTTAAACCTACTGAAGAGGAGATCGTGATGTGCTACCTTCGTCCTCGTGCAGTGAATGAACCACTCCCCTCAACGGTCATTGTTGATGTGGATATCCTAAACTGCAACCCTTGGGACCTAGTACCAGGTCATGCGCACATACACCAACCTTTCCCTACAAATACATCTATAAGTTCCTTTTAATTTCATTTGATTGCTCCTGCTACACTCTGATCTAATCTGATCTATGTATGACTAAAATTCCCTTATTGGTTTTCTTGTTTCATTGCTGTATGTACACAGAAGGATCTGTGGATAAATACTTCTTTTGTCAAAGAGTACAAAGATGGCCACATGGAAACAGGTACAATCGTGCAGCAGGTGATGGACACTGGAGGGCATCGGGTAAGGACGTGCCCATCTTTAGCAATATCATCAATGGTGGAATGCCTTTGATGGTTGGGCTAAAGAAAACACTGGTGTTCTACCTTGGCAAGGCAGCAGCTGGTGAGAACACAGAATGGGTCATGCAAGAATATAGCCTTGTTCAAGCCGGCCTCACACCCTGTCCAGTGATTAGTCCCAATGGAACCAACAACCTAGGAGAACACAGCTGTGATGCAGTGGCAATCACAAAGGTATACTGACTCAAAATCCAAAGAATTTTGTTCTTGAATACTATTGGTTGCATGTCAATTAAGAGGAGGAGGGGGTGGGGGGGGGGGGGGTGGGGTGCGGGGGATACATGACAATCTGCATGGTTTAAGAGTGAATCTTACTACTTGGTCCGGCAAAATTTCGTGTGTGGGAAAATAGTTATAGTTAGTTGTGCTCCGGCGGGGTTCTTCGAAAATTCAAAATATTGATGTAAAAAGGAGTTCATTGTCGGTTTGCTCTCGAAAGTAAGCTTGACTAGTTCGGCCAACAACACGTGTCGGTAACTTGTTTCCTGTGGAATTGTTGATGTAACATCTCAAACATTGGGCCTACATCCTAACATAGAGTTGTTTATAGAGAACATCTAAAAACTATCTGATTCAATAACCTTCATCATTTTGACTAGTGAGAAAGACAGATAATAAAAAAATCATTCATGCTGTCCAATTTGGTCAGTTGTAAAATTATTAACCTCAAACTTAGCTTTTGCTGTCAAGCCTAGCTGCTGTTCTATGTAAAACAACATTAGTATTCAGCATGTTTTACCCATTTTCACCTAAAATGACACTGCATAACAAATAGTTTTGTGAACTCTCTGTAGAAAAAGGATAATCTCTCTGAAGCTCTCTCCAATGCTACTACAAGTGTGCCCAAGGTTGTTCCTGTCATGATTAATCCAGATGACTCTTGGGTTGTTTGTCGCATCTACAAGAAGAAGAAGCGTGCACCATGTGCCACTGCCCAGCGTTACAACATTGCAGATGGAGGGCAGGTCCGCTTCTTCAACTTCCTTGGGCAGGGTAATTCAGAGGGAACTTCTAGCTCAGGCAGCCTCACCGACGTACCAATAGAGAAGGCAAAGGATAATAATGAGGGTAGGGGTGGAACCAACGACAAAGATGATACAAATGAGGCAGGGAAGTAATTTATGTTGGCAGCAATAGTTCTGTAGAGTGGGCAATGGCATTATGTAATAAGGTGTTGGAGTTAAACTTTAAGAGATTACCACCAGTAGAGTTTCGTTCAGTTATGTTTATTTCAAGTAATAATGTGCCGGCAGACTTTGGTCTATGCAGTCTCAAATGTTGTATGTCACTAAGATATTACAACATATATTGAAGCTGTGGTTTTCATTATTGGAAATACTTTGTTTAGTATCCTAACGAGACATATGAAGTTCACATTGCCTTTTTGTATTATGTTGGTTACTTATAGAAATTTTCTTTTTGTTTATCTTTGTTAACTGTTATTTTTGTTTATAGGATCATAGAAGTATACCAAGAATACTTGATTATCCTAAAGGCTTGACAAGATTAGACATGATAAAAGGACCTAGTGCAAATGCATGTAAACTCACCTCACGCCAAGTGTTCAATTTGTCATTTTAGGACATCAATTACACCAACAAAAATAACACTAATTAATCATTTCTTACCAAGGTACATGTTTTCATGCTCTTGGCCTCATCACCCACAGGATGCCTACTTTACTCAGGGAAACATAAATAAGCACGGAAAGAGTGCCGTAGAGAAGAGGGAGGAAATTGAAATTTGTGATAAAAAGGGCAAAAGGACAAAATAAAGATAGAGAAAACAGTACAACACCCATCTTAGTAATTTTTTGTTCCTACCTATCAATACTTTATTATAAGATACCTATACGTGTGATGTGTAAGTGTGTAGATAAAGAAAAACATGCATGAGACAAGAGTGATGAGTCATTACACTATGTCGTGCACTATGCACAAGAAAAGAAGGGCGAGATAGGGGCTACCTAATCATGATTTGGCAAAAAATATGAATAGCCTGAAATATAGGGAATTGGATAGTGCACGGCCATTGTACTACAAGCCATCCACGCGCGCGCGCGCACACACACACTCTCATTTTAGACAACAAACAAAACCACAGCCTGGCTGGAGATAACATTTGCTTCACTGAACATATTGCACCTCATATTTGCTTCATTGAACATACTACCTTCCCCTCTTTTGTTTGACGTTGGATGCTTTGGTCACATGCAAATATAATGGCCAAACATGCACAAAAATCATAGAGCATGTATAGCAGGATGAAGAACTAGTTTCTGTATTCTAGCACCACTGCTGGTGTATGTGACATACTACTCAACGAAATTGATAATAAAAGGAAATTATGAAATATTTTTGGTTGAAATTGCCAAATTATGAAACCTATTTGTTACTTTTTTAAAATCATATAATTGCATAATGCAGAACCATATGTATTGTTTTGCATTTAGCAGACCCATATTATTATTGCCTAATTTTTGTCCATATTACTGTCCAGTTCGTAACCATTTTATTATTGCTAAGTAAGTACAATGTCTTATCTAATGCCTGTCAATGCTAGTATTGCTACTGCCTAATGATGTGCCAATATTACAACCTGATTGATTCTATTTTCATGTAGGGAAGCAAGAGGTGAATTATGCATATGAATAAGATTTCTCCATAATTTGATTGATCAATAGATGTTGGCATTCCATACTTTTGCACTCATCAACCACGGAAGACATTACTTTATAGCTTTACACAGTTTTCTTCTATTCTAGAAATGGGAGGGGAGAAAATATATAATAAGGAATTGAAGGAACAAGCGAAAACTAATTAAGAAGTAGAAAGCCAATCTTTTGAAAGCTTCAAACTCTAAAAACTAAACAAATCACTCAAGTGATGTTGCTTTTTCCTACATGATTGAACCAAAAATACAGATCAATGCAGGGAAGCACAGTACGGAGAGAAAAACAAAGCTAGACAACTAGCATGCTTTAACCATGTTCATGGAACGAAAAAAAAGAATTCATACTAAGCCCATAATATGTTTTGTTGGGGGCTTACCCCCCCCCCCCTTATAAGGTCCCCCGCTTTGTTGACGAGGTACACTTCGTTCAAGAAGAGGATGATCTGGGAGAGCCTATTGAGCTAGATAAAACCAAGCTGCCATTACCTCTCCCGATTGAGCTTAAACCCCTTCGTTCCGGCTTGAAATATGTCTTTCTCAAAAACAGTTGAGAAACTAGTCATCATCAGTGACAAGCTTTCCGAAGAAGAAACACATGAACTTGTCATTGTCCTAGAAAGACATAGATAGATCATAGGCTGCTCACTCCAATAACTCAAAGGGGATTTGTCACTACTACAGAAATCTTATCCGAGGCCGTCAAAAACGGTTAACAGAGGCGGGCAAAGAGTTCGGCTTTGTTGAAAGGTCTGCGTTATTGCAGACCTATGGAGGCAGGCACGACATGTGGAGGTGGACTATAGCACTCAGTGCTGTCGGTCAACAAGGCCAAGAATGGTCACGGTTGTGCCATCCAGAAGTTGCTTGCCGGCGTGGTGCTAGTGCGATAGGAGGTGTCGCTGCGGCTATGGCCTGGACCTGTGGGGGTATTGACCATGGCCAATCCACAAGGTCCCTTTTAAGTGGTGCACAACATCCAAAAGGAGGCGCTAGGCGAGGGTGCGAGGCCAGCAGGCGATGATGATGGACGCAGAGAGGCTATAGGCTGTTGGGGAACGGGAAGGGGGAGGAGGTCTCGGAGCTGCCATCATGTGTGGGGTGTAGGGGAGAAGGTTGAGGAGGAGATGAGGTCTGCCGTGCTGGAGATGCAATTCCCACGTCAGCGGCATCAGTGAGTCGTACTATGAGGTGAAGGCGCTCCTACAAGTGTACATCAGGGACGACGACAGTTGGAGGCTTGGGTGGCGGAGGCTGAGTGGCCTGTGCGGTCGGAGGCATGGGCAACAGAGGCAGAGTGGGCGAGTGGCCCGCGCGATCGGAGGCATGGGCAGAGATGTCCTAACGCCACCATCGAGAAGCTTGCATTGGCCTCGGCTATGCTGCCACAAGCCTCACTGCTTGTGGATTTGGTCGTGCCGCTACCACAATAGGTAGCCCCGACCCTCTCACCATGCCTATCGTCACAACAGGCTCGCATGCATCCATATGGAGGGTGTGAAGAAGGCAGTAATAAGAAGATGAAGAAGATGAGGGGTAATATACCGTCCATGCAAAAAGTTTGCCCGCATACTGCGGAGGGGCCCAAGGGGAAGTCGGACTAAAAAATGTCAAGTTTCAAGTGTATGGTAAATTATAATGGTATGGTTTAAAATATGTGAATAGTAATTCTAGATTCCAAAATCATGATATTAATAATAGTATGATTTGAATTAACCTAAAAACAGGAATAGTTAGCTGGTACTTCAATGTCCAAATTACACCTCTAATGAAAGCCTTTCGCTCAGCGACTAAAATTTAGTGGATGTCACAGCGGGTATTTGGATACTAATTAGAAAGACTAAATATGAGCCTAATTAAGCTTAATAGATTCGTCTTATAAATTAATCTCAATATATGTAATTAGTTTTGTAATTAGTCTATATTTAATACTCATCCAAACACCCTAAGCCAATACGGCTACTATTTTGCCAGCTGTGAGCAGCGGCCAGACACAAAATACTGTAGCAAAAGCTACGGCATCCGTAGCCACGGCCATGAAAATGGCAGCCGAATGAGCCCATAACTTTGGCCCCGAATCAACAAGCATGCGCATCTCCTCCTTTACAGCTCTTTCTTTTATCAGAGCATCTACTGGCTTTTATTGGAACGTTTGCTTTTCTGTAGCTCGATTCGATCAGGAGGCGGGAGGTCCCCATCGAGTGCTGGAACAAACGTGCTGCACACGAGTTGTACTTTGTTAACCAATCCAAGCACACGTATGCTTTTTCTAATAATGGAAACTAATCTAGATTCATCACGTGATCAAAAGAATCAGATAAATTATTTTCAAACATGTGAAATAATAAACAAGTTCTACGCATATCTGAAATCTAGTGTTATAAAGCCATCCAAAGGACGAAAAAAATGCATGTGGCATCTTGCGCTTGATAGACATGGAGAATGTGTTTCTTGTCGATTTCACCTCACTGTAACTGTGTCCACTAGCGTAGTCGCCAATGCATCCCTCCGACCAAAATCTGCAAAAATATTTTGGGTTGACACTTGGCAAAAATGATTTCATTTTTTGCAAGCCAATGCCCAACAAATAGCTGCACCTATGGTGTCTATCAACAACAAAGAATTATTTGAAAATGCAGTTCATTTGTACCACTCATGAACATCGTTTTGGAGTTTCAAGCTTAGTATATAATAAGCTGCTCTCCAGATAAGTTCACGATAAATACAGTCGAAGAAGAGATGTTAAATTGTTTCATTCCTACAACAGAAAGCACACAATTTACTCCTATTCCAACTCCTTGCTAATTCGTCTTCAGTACTTGGTTCTTTATAGGAACCACAACAATCTTTTAACTTTAAGTTGTATCTTTAACCGCCAAACTTCCTAGGAAACATTGTACCTGTCTCCAAGCCTAAACTTACCTAAACTTTAAGAATTAATCCTTTACCCCATCAAACTCATCCAAAAATCGGAAGTCTCTAGTTTTTTTGTGTGTGTTTATGATATTGATTTATTTTTAAATACTTATACCTAAGTAATTTTTGCCACAAAAACATCTTCATTGTATAGCTTAAACAAATACTTCGTAAACATTTGTTTTATATAACAAGGTTTTGAATAACTAGACCTTTGCTCTTTCGGTTGGTAATTAACAGACCATTTAACTAGTATACAATTCTTCTTCTATTGGTCATATTGCTAGAAAAACCGTGATCTATAGTACTCAGTTTTCTTAAGTACCCCTCTAGGGACTTTGAGAAAACAGAGCATGAACATAAGTAAACTTGATGACACAGCCCCAAACGACCACATAAAGAGAGCAATATTCCTTAGCAACTTGCCAACCTTTATTCTATCATTTCCCTAGTAACTTCCCAGTCCTTGCTAATTGCTATTGAGTTTTCTGTATGCATCGGCAGAAGGTAGCTAACATGTCCGCCACTGTATTAAACAGTATCGGAGACAGAGAATCAACTTACCGTAGATCTTTTTTTTTTTTTGAAAGTATGGTCAAACACTCCAACCTGATCGTGTTTTCTTTATTTTGAAATTGGACAACCTGCTCATTTACTTTAACACCAATGTTACACCCTAGAACAAATATCAGCTGAATCAAGAACAGAAAGTTGGAGAAAATCCCATTCTTAAGCCCACGATATGCTAATTAATTATAGTGTGGTTACTGTCTTATTGGCATTAGTGAATATATATGCGGCAGTACTACTAGCTAAGCTAATGAAAAAGTGAATGATGTACTGAAGTAGCTAGAGCCTATTGAGGGAGCTTCATTCGCAAGCTTAAACAAGCGCCGGACTTCCCAGCAGAAAATCACGGAGGACAATGCCTGGAATAATGTGGATCAGGATCATGGCCGACACAAAGCATCATGCGACTTTAACCTGTCATTTTGCATGCACAGTCTTTCGTCCTCTATAAATATGACCTAGTCCATCATCAATCCATGTCAACTGTGTCAAGTACTCCTAATCATCTGTTAAGATAAGCTATAGCAGCTAGGTTGGACGACCGGCATGGCTTCGTCTCACGGTTCCTCCACCCTCGAGCTGGTCGTCCTCGCCGCCCTGGTGTGCGCGCTGCTGCTGGCACCGCCGTCCACTGGCGCAGAGCCGCAGCTGTCGGGCAGCTACGAGGACGACAAGGTGCACGACTTCCTCCGGGTGCTGGACGGCGCCGCGGCATACCGGCGGGAGTGCTTCGGCGAGTGCGCCAAGGGCTGCTACTGCTCCGACAACCCCTACAGCTGCCTGCGGGAGTGCATGCCCACCCCACCCACCCGCCGCTGCGGCGCCACCTACGACGTCGTCCAGGGCGTCTTCTCGTCGTCGGCGACGTTTGCCGCCGGTTCCGGCGAGGGCTTCTCTACCGGCGCGACATGAGAAAGAGAGGTCGTTTGATTCGATCTCCGTACGTAACTGGAACAAGGTGTTGTGCACTTGTGTTTCACCTTCGATCACTGCTGCTTCCTATCTGCCGTGTGTGAATGCGTCTCATCGACTTTGAGACGCGTGACTTGCCCATCATATGCATGCTACATAAATGTGCCGTACGTTGTTATCGTGTATTCACACGCGTGTACTTGTGTGTCCACCACATATATATACAGTTAACCAATTGAACAATTGTATGAGCCTGTTTAGTTCCTCCCCCAACCCAAAAAAGTTTACGCAGTACCCGTCACATCGGATCTTTGGACGCATGCATGGAATATTAAATGTAGGTAAAAAAAATAACTAATTGTACAGTTTGTCTGTAAATGTCGAAACGAATCTTTTGAGCCTAGTTAGTCCATAATTAGATAAATTTTGTCAAATAAAACGAAAAGTGCTACAGTAGCCGAACCCAAACTTTTTCACCAGCTAAACAACCCCTATGTCACCTTTGAATAAACAGCTAAGTGAGTTCTGTCAAAAAAAAACAGCTAAGTGCATATATATATATATATTATTCAGATTCAAAGGCAAGAATGAATAAAAACTCACTGCTACACAAATGCATTTGATGGCCATCTCCGATTTTTTTCAGAGACTGTGCCCATAGGAAACTACTACCTCTAACTAAGATTGGAGCATTGCACCTAATGAACCACACTGGAGATATATTTTCTGGGGTTATTCACTTAAGAAAACCGACCCTAGAGTACCAACACTTCCAAGGAGGTTCTTTTCTTTTAATAGTAAGAACTATGGAGGTACACGTTAGAGTCGAAAGGGTTCAGACTTAGTAGGACTAAGACCGAGTACATGAGGTGCGATTTCAGCGCGACTAGGCATGAGGAGGGAGACGTTAGCCTTGATGGGCAAGTGGTGGCTAAGAAAGATACTTTTCGGTATTTAGGGTCGATGCTACAAAAGGATGGAGACACTGATGAAGATGTTAGGCATAGAATTTCAGTCGGCTGGTTGAAATGGCGTCAAGCTTCTGGCGTCCTCTATGACAAAAGGGTACCTCAGAAGCTGAAAGGTAAGTTCTATAGGACGGCGATTCGTCCGGCGATGTTATACGGTGCTGAGTGTTGGCTTACAAAAAGGCGACATGTCCAACAATTGAGTGTAGCAGAGATGCGTATGTTGCGTTGGTGTTGTGGGCACACAAGGAGGGATAGAGTCCAGAACGACGATATTCGGGATAGGGTTAGGGTGGCACCAATTGAGGAGAAATTGATTCAACATCGGTTGAGATGATTTGGACATGTTCAACGGAGGCCTCCTGAGGCGCCGGTGCGTAGTGGAGTTCTAAAGGGGGCCGATAATGTAAAGAGCGGTAGAGGTCAACCTAAACTAACTTCAGACGAGTCCGTTAAGAGAGATCTTAAGGAATGGAATATCTCCAAGGATTTAGCTATGGACAGGAGCGCTTGGAGATTGGCAATCAACGTGCCTGAACCGTGACCTCTTTTTGTCTTATGCCCTTTATGTCCCTTTATGTGTCTCCCTGTTTCTCGTCTCTTTTGGGTTTCATCTCTAGCCTACCCCAACTTGCTTGGGACAAAAGGCTATGTTGTTGTTGTTGTTATACCACCCGGAAAATATAAAACCGTCTAACTTAGTCAACTCCTCTAGAAGGATTAAATCTATGTTTGCCCCCTCAACTATATTGCTTTTGTCTAATTTTAACCTTTAACTATAAAACCATCTAACTTTGGCACCCCAACTATCAAAACCGTTTAATTTTGACGTGGCAGCAGACAGAGATGAAGCAGGTGACGGTGCTGAAGCCCTAGGCTGATGATGATTAATTAGGGAGTGATTAGTTGGGCTGAACAAAACTGGAAACCATCGTCTAGTGGACTGTCTAAACCTCTTATCTATCCCAAACCGTGGCAATTGCAGCACCCCATCAAGCAAAAGTTGCCTCCCAAGTGTTCCTTTTCCTCTTCTTTTTGAAAAATGACAGCTGAATCTTGTCATCCACAAACGAGAGTTTGACACCATTATGATAACATTACATGTTTCACGTCGTTGGCACCATTCTTGTCCGACAGGGCAAATCACTAGAACTGCTTTCACGGCTACTAAACTTTTTCACAGCTAAGGACAACTATCTAGAATGCACCTTCTTTTTAGCAGAAGTATTCGCGATCATTTTCTGAGCTACCTCTGTAACATATGAAGCAGTTCTTATTGCAATAAGTGTAGTTTGTTCGTCTCCAATGTCTCATGGAATTTTCATAGTGCTCATATTGGGCAAGCAATCTTTACATATATACGAGGTGCAGCTGAAGGGTATTTAAGCATTCCCATGAGTGAAGCACGTAAAATTCATTTCATTCAGGTTGCAAGAATGGGACGCATGAATAACCTATCATCCAAAATAACTGATGATTTGTTACTGACTCTTTGCTGCAAGGTTAAAGGTTTCCTTCATGTTGTTCAATGACATTCACACGAATAACGTCACAACATTGGGATGCATAGATCCTTTCCCTTGGCATTGCTTTTTCACCTTGTATCTGTTACGGGAAACTGATGAAAAACTTCACAAAATGTTCGTCTGCATTGATGTTTTCCCTTGTTGGTTTTGACGTCAAAAGAGCTTATATTCGTGTTCAATTGACAAAATGTAGCCAAGATAGTGGCTAGAAGCATGACTTCAAACATAAGCAGATAAGCATTATACTTAATACTGTTTTGAGAACAAAGAGGATTTGACTCACTGGATTGATTATAATCTCTCGTCATCTCGTGTAAAAATAAATTGTCGTTTCGAGTGGGAACTAGTCAGGAAACGCTGCGTTGGTCGCGACGTCAACGGCGATGTCCGTGTCGGCGGCATTTATCCAAATGGTGCAGCAAGCGTTCTTGCCACCGTTGAGCAGTGTTTTCCTCGAGTTGCCCGCGCGCCGTGTTGGATCAACGGCCAGTGTCGACGAAGATTCATAGCCACCGCCAGGCAGCTCGCCACGGGCAGGAGATTGTCCCCTTTCTTCTGCTGGTGGAGATCGTTTTCTCCAACCTTGCCGCCACGTCCATCTGTTCTGCATGGAGATCCACGGCATCCATGCTCCACCTACTGGACCTGACTTGCTCCTGAGTTCTCCCGTGCATGGCCGTCTTCCGTGCACCTTCATCTCAACTCGGTCGAGGGTTGTCACGTGCGTGGCCATCCTCCGGCAGTCCGGCCTGTGGCATCGGCTTCGCTCCCTCCGGCCCGGCGCACTCGCTCTGACGGCGAAACGCATACGCAGCTCCGTACTCGTACGTCCTCGGCTGTCTTGGAGCATCGGCCTCCCGGCGCCTGTTGCGGCTGCCTCGAAGTAGGGCTTGTTGGGGGCCTGCTCCAGGGTATTTTACAATTCCTCGCTGTTTTATGGTGTATATAGATATAGATATGGATATAGATAGAATAGATAAAATTATAGTATATATCTTCTTCTACACCTAAAAAGACTCTAACGTTGTCTACCCAGTGATATCAAATCTTGAACTCTAATCACACATCCACATCTGATACAAATTGTCCTCCACTTGGAGTTCATGCATCCGCATCCTACCTGGTTTCGAACATTCGATATGAAGACCGAATCCACGTGTCCAGGTCCGATACGAAATCCTCAGAGCTCATGCATCCGTATTTGATTACCGAGATTTAGTTCACAAAAATATGACCCTGGTGCAACGCATGGGCATATAACCTCGGTCCTCACCAAGTCACTGCCAATCAAAAAAAAAAAAGAAAGCAGCCCACCAATCCTTCAGTTTTGGAAACTAATAAAAAACACGAGGGGCTGGGATCTTGGGATTTTGGTCGGCAGATTTTATTGTGGAATCAGGCAGCTGCCAACGCAAAAATAGATTGTCATCAATCGTCACAAAGACAAGAACCTGCAGCGACGTCGGCGCCGCCCCCATCCCATGCAATGGGTTCCTTCCTGTCGTCGCAATCGCAACTACCCCCAATTTCATCGGCCGCCCCCGCCGCCACCGCCAATCCTCCGTGGATGCTGCTCGCACCCTATGGCCGAGGTAAAGGTGAGGACTGCAACATCACCGGCGGCACCAAGACGATCGCTGCCGCCGCCACCTCCCTCCGTCATGTGCCGTTCCCGGCGCTGTCACGCATCTGCCTCTGCTTTCTGCCCGGCATAGCCAAGAGACCCTCGGCCTATTCCACGGTCATCGCAGTGCACGGTGGCTCCGTTCTCCTGCACATTACTTCGACAGAAGGCTACTTGAAACCCCACGCGTCCGACTACTTCGTTTACAACAACGCGGGCGCTGCCGCCGCCGACCCCGCACGGCCGCCGTCCTTGTATCTGCTCCCACGTTACTACGGTTCCACTGGGCAATGATGGCGGCTGGATATAAGTGCCACTGGTTTCTTGAGCCACGCCGAGGCCGAGTTCGTGGTGGCGCAGCTGAAGCCGTTGTGGGTGAAGGGCGACGCAACGCCCAACAAGGCGGCCGAGCTCCTCCTGTTCCGTCACGGCAAGTGGTGTGTCAAGCGGGGGCGGATCATCCATGACCACGGCAAGTGCCTCCTGGGAGCCTGATGCCGTCGTGCCTCTTGGCGAAGGGCTGTTGTGCTGGGTCGACTGCTACAGGGGCGTCATCTTGTCCGACGTGCTCGACGAGGGTACCAAGCTCTGGTACGTGCCGTACCCTGCGGAGGTGCTGAAGCACCAACGCTTCCCGTGCACCGACGCTCGCGGTGCAGTGAAGCTGGTCACCGTCTCACCGCGCCGCTGCTCCCACTGTGGCTGCTCCGAGCATGCCACTGCCTTTGGCACTTGGACCCTTAAGACAGATGACTTGGCTTGAGTTTTGGAAACCGAAACAAACATGGTCGACTGCACCGAAACAAGCCTCATAGAATTCATGGCCCAGGCCCGATTTTGGCCTGACTTGGTAGAGGCAGGAGGCTTTTGCATCCGTATTCCATCGCCAATCCAAAGAAGAAAGCAGGCCACCAACCCTTCAATTTTGGAAACTAATCCTATCCTATCCTATCCTATCCTCCTACTATAAAGAGCGAGTAATTTGGGAGGCTCTCCATCTATAATAACCGTTCGATCTACACGTCGTGCTATATGAGCCGTCCGTCATCCGTGATCTTACATGTAAGATGTAAGATGTAAGACTCCTCCTATGCCAAGGTTCCTCGTGTGGACTTCCAAATAAATCGAACTTCCAATTGCCGGAGTTGGCAGCGCATACGATGTAGAGTACTGGCTACTTCTTCTATAACAGTTCGGATTGGCATATATCTATAATGGCAGCGTATACAATAACCCTGTCGGAGTCGGCGCCATGATCGACATCTGCAGCTTCACTTTGGATGCTCGAGCACGGCGGAGCTCTAGCTGGGCTTGCCGTTGCATGACCCTGTCGGAGTCGGCGCCATGATCGACATCTGCAGCTTCACTTTGGATGCTCGAGCACGGCGGAGCTCTAGCTGGGCTTGCCGTTGCATGCATCGGCCGCGCACAACCTGCTGCCTCACCTGCACTCGAGCCTTCTCCGCCGGATTGTCCTTTGCCATCCCCGACAGCTGCGAGGAGAGTGCAAGAGATCGACAGGGGAGGTGCTATTGGTAAGCGAGAGATGCATATGTACAAGGAAGAGATGCAAGCAAGGAAGCAAGGAGTAGTACTCGTACATATACTTAGCTCCCGCCGTGAGAGAGTGACGGATAGTCTAAAGCCGCCAGCGATAAATGCGTTGAGCAGCGCACGCGCAGCGAAGAGGCGAGCGCCCTTGGTTACACCTACTATACATGGACAGATGGAGTATATAAATATAAGTGCTGATCAGGCAATATTGACCTCAACTATTTTATATTTCACCATCCAAGAACTAACTCTCGAGACTTTGTCGCTGCGTTAGCATCGAGACGACAAGTAGCAGCAAGAGAAGCGATCGACATGGCAGCGTTATGACACCTGCTACGTCCGCTAAAGCAAATCTTTGAATGACGCCATCCCATCAAACGTCACTCATTATACTAGGTTGTTTGCCGGTTCCGCGATGGAGCACCACGTGGCGCCGAACAATGTGATTGGTCATTGTCCAAGTGACTTCAACAATTCATATTATCGAGGAGGAAGTCCTTAGCGATGGCGGTGGCAAAGTTATGAATAGATATTCGTGGAGTTTGAATCCCATTGAAGCTAATGATTTAGTCTTTCTAGAGTAATATTTATTGTGTAAAAATGTTTTTAATAAACATGTGCGTGCCGCACATGCATATTTGCTAGTAATGGTAAAAAACACGAGTCAATGGGATCTTGGGGACTTCGGTCGGCAGGTTTTATTGTCGATCATCAGGCAACTGCCAACGCAAAAATAGATTGCGATCGTCTGCTCGTCACGAAGACAAAAACTAGCAGAGACAGCGCCGCCGCCGCCCATCTAATGCAATGGGTTCCCTGTCGAGGCAAGTACCTCATTGTTCATCGGCCACCACCGCTGCCAATCCTCAGTGGATGCTGCTCGCGCCCTATGGTGGAGGCATTAAAGATGACTGCAATATCACCGGCAACACCAAGACGATCGCGGCCGCCGCCACCTCCAACGGCCAGCGCATCAGCGTCTCCCTCCGTCGTGAGCCATCCCCGGCGATGTCACGCATCTGCCTCTGCTTCCTGCCCGGCACAGCCAATAATAGACAGTCTGCCTACTTCCACCGTCATCGCGGCGCACGGCGGCTCCGTTCTCGTGCAGATTTATTCGAATGAAGGCTACTTGAAACCCTGCGCGTCCGACTACTTTGTTTACAGCAACGTGGTCGCTGCCGACCCGGCACGGCCGCCGTCCTTGTATCTCTCCCACGTTACACTCCAAGCAAGCAGTGGCGGGGGCTAGATAGAAGCGCTACTGGCCTGTTGTGTCACGGCGACGCCGAGTTCGTGGTGGCGGAGCTTAAGATTGTGGGGTCCAAGCACGACGCGGCGGCGACAGCGGTGGCAAGCACATTTGCTTTCGAGCTCCACCTGTACCGTTACGGCGAGTGGTGTGTCAAGCGGCCGCGGATCATCGGTGACTACCACGGTGAAGACGACGGGGACCTGCTTGATCAGGGCCCTTGGGAGCCTCAAGCCGTCCTGCCCCTCAGCGACGGGCTGCTGTGCTGGGTCGACGGGTGCCAATACCACGGCATCATCTTCTCCAACGTGCTCGAGGAGAGTCCCGAGCTGCGCTACGTTCCATACCCTGCGGAGGCGGTGAGCTACAGCTGGACAAGCTTCCTTTGCACCAACGCTCGCGGTGCGCTGAAGTTGGTCAGCCTCTCTCCCCGCCGCTGCTCTAACTGCGGCTGCTCTGAACATGCTACCGCCGTCAACACCTGGGCCCTAAAGATGGATGACATGGCTTGGGTTTTGGAAACAGAAACCATGGTCGACTCCACCGACGAGCTCTGGGCCCTAGAAACCTGTGTGGGAGTGGGCTATGCACGCGTCCACCTGGTTTACCCTATTGCGAGCATGAACGGCGGTGGCCACCATGTTGTTTCGGATGCGAGCTCTGCACCAACTTAAGAAGAGGTTGAAAACACACAGCTTGTTCGGCTGGCTAGAGGTTGGTGGCTAGTGCTGATTTGTTGTGAGAGAAAAATACTGCTGGCTGACTGGTGGCTGGTGCTGAATTGACGTGAGAGAAAAGTACTGCTGGCTGGCAGCCAGCCAGCCAGCCGAACAAGCTGACAGCAGGAAACGGCACAAGCCACAAGGGGAATTAGTCGGTGCACATGATCCATTCAGTTAGGCATTCCGTGGAAACTGCTAAGATTCCAGTCCAGTACCTGGCAGTAAAAACCCGTTGGTCAAACTTTTTAACCGTATTAGGATCATGTTCGTGCATTGCAACAGCAATAAAATAATTTTCGTGCATTGCAATAGCAATAAAATAATGTTTGTGCATTGCAACAGTAGTAAAATAATGTTCGGCAGTGTCAGCCCCTCTAGCATTTAGGACCATTCACCTGCCCAACGCTGCTACCCGTTTGCTTCAGCGCCTCCCCACACCTCCGTGCCGGCCTCGTCTATGCCGGCCTTTCTCGCGCTGTCATCATCTTCTTGCTCCGCGTCGCCTTGGTGTCGTCACCCTCCCTCAACCACGCCGCCCTCTCCCCATGCACGCCGTAGCCATCTGTTGCCCAGATCATATTGACAAGCGTTGATTTGGTGCTCGACTTTTTATACTTTCATCAATTTGGTATGTGATTTTGTTTCGGTCTCGACTCGATCTAGAATTTGGATTTGGTTTGGTCCATTGCTGGATACCAGGTCATGTGTGAGATGGATTCGATTTTGGGAAGGAGATCCTATGATATATGAGTGCGTATTGGATTCGACTTTGGGAAGGACATCCCAGGACTTAAGAGTGTGTACTATATGTTTGTGGAAGGAACTGCAAGTCGTGTCCTATTGGATTTGTACAGTAATGAACAGAATAAGAAACAAACCGAAAGCTAGTTAGACAAGGACATCTGAAAAAAAGAATACGGATCGGATTAGCCTAGACGAAACAAAAAAATCTTATATAGAGACTAGGTAAAATCACACCACAACAATATAAGTATGAATGTGTTATATCTCTACAACTAAAACATTCCTAAGTGAATCGTTCATTGGCGTGCGAAAACTCGCTCGCTCGCATGCCCGCCCGGCGCTTCCCTCGACGCTCGCTCGCTCGAAGGCCGGCCCGGCACTAATCACGCTCAGCTTGCAGGCCCACCTGGCTCCCGGCTTTCCAGCGCCTCGCTCCAAGCACGAAAGGAAACAATTATGCGGAGGATTGATTTCGAGGTCTTGTTTCCTTTTGTGCTTGGAGCGAGGCGTTGGAAAGCCGGGAGCCAGGTGGGCCTGCAAGCTGAGCGTGATTAGCGCCGGGCCGGCCTTCGAGAGAGCGAGCGTCGAGGGAAGCGCCGGGCGGACATGCGAGCGAGCGACTTTTCGCACGCCAATGAACGATTCACTTAGGAATGTTTTAGTTGTAGAGATATATCTGGTCCATGGACCATGTACTTCGGTAGAAGCAGAAGGCTTTTGCATCGTTTTTCCTCAATCTTCATCAAGTCAACGGAAATTGCCAAAAAAAAACAAACAAAACAAAAGCAGCCCAACAACCCTTCAATTTTGTCACTGTCAAAAAAAACCTTCAATTTTGGGAAAAGAAAAACGAGGGCACGGGATTTGGTGATTTTCGTCGGCAGATTTTATTGCCACCGCAAAAAAAAGATTGCCATCTGCTCGTCACAAAGACGAGAACCTGCAGAGACGGCGGCGCCGCCCATCCCAGGCAATGGGTTCCCTCCTGTCGTCGCAATCGCAACTACCTCCAGCATGTTCATCAGCCACCCCCACCGCCGGCGGCTCTCCACAGTGGATGCTGCTTGCACCCTATGGCGGTGGTCATGCCGAGGCCTGCAACATCACCGGCGACTCGAAGACGATCGCGGCCGCCGCCACCTCCAATGGCCACCGCATCAGCGTCTCCCTCCGTCGTGAGGCATCTGCCTCTGCTTTCTGCCCGGCACAGGCTGGCCATGGGCCTCTTCCACTGTCATCGCGGCGCAAGGCGGCTCTGTTCTCCTCAGGATCACTTCGAGAGAAAGCTGCACGGCACCGTACGCGTTCGACTGCTTCGTTTACAGCAACGTGGGCGCCGCTGCCGCCGACGCTGCACGGCCGCCGTCCTTGTATATGCTCCCAGGGGTGTGGCTGGATATATGTGCCACTGGCCTCCTGCGCTGCGGTGAGGCCGAGTTCGTGGTGGCGCAGCTGACAGTTGCGGGGTCCATGGACGACGTCACGGCGGCGGCGGCCGCCGCAAGGCACATTGCTTTCGAGCTCCGCCTGTTCCGTCACGGCAAGTGGTGTTGTGTGAAGCGGCCGTTGATCATCCATGGAGACCGTCACATTATTATAGACCGGAACCAGCTTTGGGCTAGGTGGGAGACCAAAGCCACCGTGCCCCTTGGCAATAACGGGATGCTGTGCTGGGTCGACCGGTACAGCGGCGTCATCTTCTCCGACGTGCTCGACGAGGGTCCCAACAAGCTAAGGTACGTGCCGTACCCTGCCGAGTCGGGGGTGCACCGGCGCGAACGCTTGGTATGCACCGATGTTCGTGGTGCGCTCAAGTTGGTCAGCATGGCACCTCACCGCTGCTCCCAGTGCGGCTGCTCTGAGCATGACACTGCCTTCGACATCTGGACACTGAAGACGGATGACATGGCTTGGGTTTTGGAAACCGAAACAAACATGGTCGACTCCACCGAGCTCTGGGCGCTCCCAGACAGACCGGGGTACGCGCACACCCACCTGGTTTACCCTGTTGCGAGCACGAACGGTGGTGTCCACATTGCCGCGAGCATGAGCGGTGGGGGCGACAATGTTTCAGACGAGAGCGAGGTTTTTTCAGAAGAGAGTGCTGCGCCAATGGAAGAAGAGAATGAGCACACGAGACTTTCTGTCAGTACCCCCTCTGCCACAGATTATTCCATTCATGACGGGCTACAGGGCAGCAACGGAGCAACCTCAGCTTCCACCTGTGACCAGCAACAGGGCGACAATGGACCCGCCGCTACAGTGGGCAGGTGGCCCAAGAGGCGCAGGAAGGCCAATTCGATGGTGACTGGCCCGGAGTGGATTGTGTAGTAGCGCTCAAATGATGAGAAACTGTATGAGTCGCCCAATGAATGGTGTAACTGAATTCAAAATCCGCTGCTGCTGCTTCCATTGTGATGTGACTAGTCTCAGCGTGCCACAGCCGTCGACCTAAACTCTTAATCCTTCTCTCTAGTTTAAGCTCATTTAGTAATATGTCGTAATGTTCCATATATATTGACGTATCAAGGTACCTATATAGTATTTAAATAAATAATATTTATTAGCTACAAATGCACTTGATAATTCTCTCTGTAGTTGTCAGTTCGTTACTAGTATCTCTGGTCATAATGTTCCGTTGTAGGTTATGTCCGTCGAACATCTAGTGGCTAGATCATTTGCTTAACCGTCAAGTGGCATGGAGATTAAGTTTTTTTTTTCGTTTACTATAGAGTAGACTTAATTCTTTTTAACAGTGCCATGTTGTCTGTGACTTACTTACATATGATGTCCGAAACTTGGGATAACCATCAACGCAAATGGTCTAGTTATATGTTTGATATGTTGTATGTGAGTGATGTCAATCTACCTGTGTTTTATGCAATGAATTATTGTGTTATGTGAACGAACAACATTAAATCAAATAAGCTTCTGCCGATTACCCTGTAGGTCAATGTGTCATTTTGATGACACTATAACATGCAAATTGATAACAACCTTTTTGATGGTACTGTTCTGACAGAAAATTCATTAATTTGTTTTGACGTTATTAACTTGTTAGGATAATCAATTTTTTGACAGTGTACATGCATTTTCCTATCAGTTTTCAAGAGGTAGTTATCTAGACCTGTCGGATTAAAATTTTCCTATCAGCCAGAAATTGACAACAAAATTGTTTATGATGATCGGCGACAAGGCTAAAATATAGGGATATGTTAAGTCCCAGCGTGATAAGTACCCAACTGAAGGACCCCCTGACCGATCCCCCCTAGATCGCTTGGGGGCTCGCGAGATATATCCATTAGGTTCGCTGAAGCGTGCCCTCGGACCAAGAGTTGAGCAAGATCCGAGCACGCCCCCACCAATACTCGGGACTCGAGGGCTATCCCGAGCCCTAGGCTCCTGACCGGTGGTAGCCCTGGCCATATCCTTAGCCTCACTCCCTATCCGAGACATGGGCTAGAACACAATGCCAAGAGCGCTACAATTAATATACAAAGAGTTGAGTTCACCGTGAGGGAAGCATGTTGCAATGATATTCTACTGAGGGGGAGCCACAGGCTGGAACACAATGCCAAGAGCGCTACTCTTAATAAGTATACAAAGAGTCAAGTTCACCATGAGGGAAGCATGTTGCAATGCTATTCTACTGAGGCAGTAGTTCATCAGTGCCTTGATTACATTGATCCTACTAATCCAATCGGCATCTGTAAGTCTCGCCACAAGGCGGGAAGGCTTGCAGCGAGAGGGTGTGTTGCGGAGAAGCAAATAACTCTAGATCTAGATGCCTTCTGAGAAACCCAGTTTTCATTGTTACAACATATAATAGAAGTGGATGAGGCGACAAAATCTTCCAGGGGAAGCATCACATGAGTGGTTCAAAATCTAGTTTATAGATAGACTTCACAGTTTAAGTTCTTGCACTGATGAAAGACTTCGACAAATAGCAACTAGCCTTTTCTTCAAACTCACAATTTATCAAGGCTATGCCATAAATGGCTACACCTTGTACACCATTGACCAAGACAAGAAAAGCATGAACCAGAACTCCAATGTTTGTATAGATGCATATGACAACAATATGCAGAAGGCAACGTGCAAAGGCGCTTACCCTCATTGCACTCTCTGATCTACCTTAGATTCAACTTCCTCTGTCTTGCGAACGGTTGCTTTACTTGCCCTCTGATTGTTCACAACAAGACCTTCGTGTCATGTAAGAAGATAAGGGATCATTATTTTAGTGCTATTTCTATGAATGATGATTGAAGTACTCATATCGATGTATTAGACAAGATCACCTTCATTCTCACCAAATCGATTGGACTAGTTCATAGTTTCATATTGATTCGTCAAAATGGAATTATAGCAGATGTTTGGATGAATGGCTTGATTTGCTCTCGGAGAAATCAGCGCTAGAGTTAGAATTGCCTATTAAAGACACAAGGTCACCACTATTTCCTATTTAGAGTCTGTAGAGCAAGGATCTCTGAATTTCAAGATTGAGTTTCAGGATTTGTTGTGTTTTCAATTACAATTCATTGCAAATCTCAGATTTCTTTTGTTGTGCATTTGAGAGTATCGAGCTATCATGGGTAGTTACTGATTGTGTTTCATTGAAAGAGCTAAAAGTTTAGTATTGTTGTGTAGACCTATCAAATAAAACTCCTTGTAGTTTCTATATTCTCTTGGAAACACTGGAAATCGAATCATCATTGAGTCTGGCTCAAATTTATTTGTTCTAAATTGATGTGTTTTTCTTATATTTTTATATATAACTTGTTATAATACTATCTCACTAAGGTGTATACTTTTTTTCTTTGCTCTTTACTCTATATTTATGAATATACATAAGTGTGCATATTTATTTCCAAATCAATAAATGTTTCTATGTATTGTTGTTGATGTAGTCTGAACAGTGAGAGGTGGAAATAGAGAACAAGTGAGAGACTAGCAAATGAATCAAGAGCCGAGTGTCCTCTCCACCATCCCCCCTCCCATTTTATAAGGGAGATGGGATCAGAGTCAAGGTTTTCATTCTTGTTCCTCTAGTAGGGCTTGTATTTATAAAAGAGTCTCTAGGGGGCTGTAATGCGTCCTAAACCTTCTTAAACAAGCCCTCATACTTTGTAATTGGGCCCTAAACACTCTAATGAGGGCTCCTAACATATGGCTTGCTCAAAACAGTAGCCCTCTCAGCTATTCAGTTTTGGTTGAAATTACAAGACCCAATAACTAAATATAATTACGTGTGACTCAATTATAACTCAGACTCATTTTTGAGGATCCCCCTTTACAATCCATACATGTGCGCCTAACCAATAATCCAATCCCAAAAGCCCTTAAAGAAAAAATGGGACGGAGAAAATAACACGCACACAAGTCTCATCTATACAAAGATAGTCTAGGGATGATTCTATCTTACCCTATTCTTCGAAAGCAACTTTCACTTGAACCTCCAAGACTTTGTTTTTGGTAGATTGCTCCTTCACATGGCCTTGAGCCCTTAGATATCTACTCTTTATGATCGAGCTTTCACTAAAGAAATTGATGTAGTCGAAGCAGGTGAAGTAGTCGATATTCTATTTCTTCAAGATCAAAGTAATTCTCATCAAGATCTTTCTTATTCTTTCATACAATTTTATTTCTTAACTACGATGTTGGTGCAAGGTCAAGACTCCATTCTTGCGGAGTAACGACGATTCGAACCTCTTGATTTACCCAGCTGGGGCTTCCTAACCACACGACATATGTAGAACCGAATCTTGCATATATCAACTCTTACCCGGTAACCTAAAACCAGAACGTGTCCATCGCTACCCGAGAGCACAGTACTCCTCGAATCCGGCCTAATTCTAGCGCCGAGGGTACACGCTACTCTCACCATCTCTCCACTCCCAGTGCGAGGTTAGACGTTCTCATAATGGAATAGCCGAAGTAAGGCTTACCCAACATGGATACATGGCTAATACTAATAAAAACTCCATGACCGAGTGCCAACAACGTACGGTCCTTGACTGATAAGGCGGAAACACTACATTGAGACTCCTTTCCCAATGCAAGTTAGCAGTGGCCAAGCCACCCGCCCGATCTTTCAAGTTCATTCTCACATTTCAATATTCATCAAGTATGCCGTCATGGCCATGTAAACATTTCATTTAAAAGCTTAACTCATTAATCATAGCGAAGCATACTACACATTTTCAATAAAACAGGTACCAAGGGTGATATCACAATAATCAAGGATGATAATGCATCAATTGGGTTATCACTCAACTCCTAATTACTTAATGCAGTAAACCATAGTATAAATAATAAAGATTTGTAAAACTCAAGGAAAGGTTTAAATACACTGGGGCTTGCCTTGCTCTGACGAGACAACTAGCTCGATCTCAACAACTTCGACGTCCGGTCCAGAACCCACCGACGACTGCTCTTCTCTAGAGGCTTACTCGACAACGTCGACTTCCTCAAAAGCAGGAACTATGCGAGTATAACATGTTTCAACATGATGCGGTGATAAACATGATGCTTAAAGATAACATGTCATGGTTAACAACTTGAGTACAACTTTCCTTCGTGGTACGGTTGCAAAACAACAAAACCGACTAACTAACAGCGATTACTTAAGCAACACTAACGCTTCTTAAAGAACATGCTACTAATGAGCTCAACCAAGTAATTAAGGCACCAAGGATCACCAAGAATTAGCGACCCAAGGTCATCACTCAATCAAAAGGGCACACAACACTTAAAGTTATCAATTTAACATTTACTTAAACACTTAATTAATTAAGGCATAAATTAATAATAAATCAAACTTCATCTAATTGAGCTTAAACTTTTTTAGAGATTGGTAATGGTCTAAAACAGTGTCAAAACAAATTTCATGATTTTTGGATTAATATTTTAATTACTAAAATTCCTGGAAGTTGCATTTAATATTTAATTGAGCTAATTAAATAACTTGCAAAAAGTAATCAAAATTGACATTTAATATTTTTCCTAATTAGTTTACACCTTGAAAAGCTTACTCAAATTTTTTCACTATTTTTGGAGCTCAACAAAAATTCTATTGAAATAAACAAAAACTAATACTATTCATATTTTTGAAAAAGAAAACAAAAACTTCATCTCGGGCCGCTTCTCCTCTTCCTCCCTGGCTCAGCCCGGCTACGTGCGGCCCACCCGCGCCCGCGCTCGCCCGTGTCACGCGCTCGCGTGGCCCAGCAGACGCGCGTGGCCCAGCATCGCGGCCCGACAGCGTGCGCGCTCTCGCTCGCTCTCTCTCTCTCTCGCTGACAGCGCGACCCCGCCTGTCATCTTCCTCCTCCCGCTCTCGCCCTCTCTCCCGCGACCCGGCCATGCCCGCACGGCGGCCAGCTGGCGATCACACCATCGGTGACCCAACCAACTTGACCAAAACGATCTACACCACCCCACGAACCTCACCGGACCCTTCTCTCGACCGCAAACCATTCGAAGGTAGCACCCCACCAGCCATGGCGGCACGGTGGCCGTGGTGCCCGTCGTCCCAGCGATACCAGCTAGTAGCAGCTAAAACAGAAGGCATGGGAAGCATCAGCAGCTCACCGCGATTGCAGTGGAGCAAACAGGAAGCTCGGAGTGGCGGTGGAGGTGGCTGGCCACGGGAGGCGGCTCGGTGGCGCACAGTCACCGGAGTTGGGAAAGGAAACGGTGGTGTAGGTGATTTGGGTGGAAAGGGGATGGTTCAGGCGGACCAGGAGACGCGCGAGAGCGAGGCGAATGCGGTGGAGTGGTCTGCGTGGCTGGTGGTGGCTTGACGGAGGCAGCGGTGAGCGGCATAGCTATGCGGTGGCGACGGACAAAACAGAGAAGAAAGAAGAAGAAGAACGGCGGTGCGCTCGGTCTTTTAAAGAGGTCTCTAGTGGTGCTAGAAGACGCGCGCGCAGAGGAGGTGGTGATCGAGTGCTCGCGGGAACGGCCTGGAAGCAGCCCGGCGGCTCGCCGGTGCCCATGCCGCTCGGTGCCCGGCGGTGATTCGCCGGTCACTGTAGCACCCTCCTCAATTTTTAAATTCAAACTGTTTTTCTCAAATTACTCCCAAAATCATGTAGCAACTTGAAAAACTCCCAAAGTATGAAATATTCATAATTTCAAGCTCTACAAGTTTCATGTTGAAAACGTTTTCAAATTCAAACTGGATTTTGAAATTTGAATTTAAAATAAAAAAGGGACACTTTTTCGGAATTTGGTAATTTAGAAATTACCTTGAATTTTATATTGAAACTTCAAAAACTCCAAACACTAAAGTTGTACATCTAGCCAAGACCTACAACTTTGCTATTCAAACCATTTTCAAATTCTGCCTCCATTTTGAAATTTGAGTTTGGGGATGAAAAGGGGTCAAATTTGAAATTTTCTTCTTTTCAAAATTGCTCCACATTTTACACTAAAACATTGAAAACTCAAAACACCAAAGTTGTAGCCCTTGAAAAGATATACAAACTTGGTTTTAAACTTTTTCCCAAATTTTACTTAGACTTTGAATTATTTCAAAAGGGGTAAAATCAGGGTTTTGAAATTTAGAGTTTTCGGAAGAATTCAAATCAAAACTTGTTGCTATTTTAATTGGTGATTATTAGTGATCAAACTATCATCCAAGGGCATCATTGAGTCAATCATCACATGTTTGACCGAATGCCACTCTTGGTTGACCAATTTACCTTTGAAAATCTTTTAATATTTCCCCAAATTTGAATTCAAATTTGAATCGGAAAACTCGCGACAAGTTTTGGGATTCCAATTCAAACTCAAACTTGAAGCTTCATTTTACGTATTGTACTTGAGTTCATACCCTACACTTGGCACTAGTGTGTAACACAGCCACTATAACACCCGAGGTGTTACAAGGCCCTCACCTATATGTTGGCAAAGGCATTGTTAATGACGTCAAAGTCGATGGTGAAGCCGCTCTCTAAAACATTGGCGAAGGCATTGTTGGTGTCACCTAAGTGAATGGCGAATCCCTTCACAAATATGTTGAAGCCGTCGATAACGCCGAAGTCGATGGCAGAATTAAAACAATTAAACATAGTTTAGAGAACATAGATAATTTTTTGCTTCCATTGTATGTACTTTTGGCAACATGAAATCACTAAGATTTTCCATTTTATCATGCATATTTGGCAACACGAAGTTACTAAGGCCTTTCATTTTACTATGCTTTGCTTGTATTTTTGGAAACACAAATTCACACTAAGCGCCTTTCATTTAACTATGTTTTGGTTGTGCATATTTTTAGCATTACGAAATCGATGAGCTCGTCTCTTTTACTTTTTGGCAACACGATGTGACTAAGCTCAGGTATTTTTAGCAGCACAAAGTCGCTGAGCTCTTTTCATTTCATTGTGCTTCGGTAGCTCGTATGTTTTGGTTGTGCATATTTTCACAAAGACGCACCGGCACACGGCGAGGGCGACCGGCGGGAGGTGGCGGAGGACCTCGTCCTGGACCACGTCGTCCGGTACCGTCCGCGGCAGGTCGTCACCCATCGTGCCGTCGGCGCGTTGCGACCACTTGCTATTGCATGTGCGATCTAGAAGCTGGGTTTGCACAGCACGCGGGATCGATCGAGGCTTTAAGTTTGTGCTCCAGTTCCAGACTCTCTCACACACCTCGCGGCGTTGGACGCGCTTGTTTTGGCGGCCTGGCGTGATAAGGGGATCCCATTCAGTTTCAGCCAACCATAAAGCAACTGAAACCAGCGTGTTTACAGGGAGAAGGAGAATGCATGCAGTTAGCGCCGTCGCAGCGTGGGGGTGGTGGTGGGATACATGACCCGGACCAACTTTTTTTTTTGACAAATCGCAAGCTTTATTGATCGAGAATAGTTACATCATTTGATAACACATCATTTGACAAATCGCGAGTTCCTTTGTAAGCATCGCTCACCTAGCTAATTCATGTGCCACCTATTCATGTGCCACCTAGTTTGCTTCCCTGCTTCTATGCTCAATGGATATCTTCTGAAATCCTCCCCAAACAATGTTGCATTCATCATATATTGTAGCAGTACCCTTAATTTCGACAACCTCCATACAGTCGGACTGGACAATCAAACGGTGTTGCCTCCTATATGTTGAGCTAACATCAACCTTTCCTTTAGAGCATATGCTTCCGCCATTGGCGCATCCACCAGGTGAGGTATAAAAGTATTTGTCGCTGCCACCATGCCTCCAGAATCATCTCTGATTATTGCACCTGTACTTCCGCACCCCTTATCATCATCAAAGGAAGCATCAATATTTAGCATAAGAAATCCTTCTGGAGGTTTCCTCCATCCTTGGCATATCTTTGTTCCTTGTTTTGCTGCCAACTTATAATTCTTTACAAGAGAAGCAATTGATACTCCAGATCTTGATGGGCGCTGGATGTTCTCTCCATGCACAAATAGCCTTCTTTTCCACCAAAGGAACCAACCTCCAGCCAATATGAGTTCGGCAAATCCTACCCGCAGGCCTTGGACTTGCTGTCCCTTTCGGATCATTTCTTCTAGCACAATAGAACCAGACCGATCGGTCTCCAGAAGTTGCCTGATCTTCTCCCAGACTCCCAATGATCTCCATACTGCTCTAACTCGATCACATGAGAAAATCATGTGTTTAATGTCTTCTGCCCCATTATGGCATACCGGGCACCCTCCATCTGTAAATTTGTGCCTATTTGCCAAAATTGATCTGCACGGCATCAACCCGTGAACGGCCCTCCAACCGAAAATCTTGATTTTCCCCGGTAGTTGGAGCTTCTACAAATTTTTCCACACCTACAGATTACTGACACCGCCACCGTGTGCCACATTGAGCCTTGCTCCAAACTTCTTCTTCCATTGTCCATGGTAAGCTGATCTCACCGAGAACATCCCATTTCTATTATAATGCCAGGTGACACAATCTTCTCTTCCTGGAGTGATTGGTATTTGTAAAATACGATTAGCATCAACACCCCAAAAGATAGACCGCACCAGATCAGCATCCCATGTTGAGTCCACTGGGTTAATTAATTCATCCACTCTTGTTACTATATTATTACCTCTTGGAATTTGTATCTTCATATTATGACTGCCTGGAATCCAATTGTCTTCCCAGATGTTAATCAGCGTGCCATCTCCAACCCACCAAATGTACCCAAGTTTGAAACATTCAAGCCCTGCTAATAAACTTTGCCAAGTATATGAGCTTCCACCTTTCATTCTTGCATTCAGCAATTTATCATCAGGATAATAGCGAGGTCTCAGTACCCTGGCACATAAAGATTCTGGTTCGCTCAGAAGTCTCCAAACTTGCTTTAAGCCTGCAAATCTCTAAAGCCCATACCTCATTTTCCTTTCGGCATACATAGTTTCCACCATTCTTGCCAATGGATCTTCTTGTGATCAATGTCATCATCCCACCAGTATTGCGAAATAACATTTGTTATTCCTTTGCAAATGTTTTTAAGAATTTTAAACACCATCATCGCATAGACTAGCATAGCTTGAGCAATTGAATTAATGAGAATCTCCTTACCTCGCAAACTCAGCAGTTTCTCCTTCCAACCATTTATTCTAGAATTCACCCTATCAATTAGAGGGCATGACCCGGACCAACTTGGTTTGCTACATGTGTAGCTAGAGTTTGTTTTATCACCTCCTTTTTGATTTGGTCAATCAAAGACTTCGTTTTCTCCCGTACGCCTCCTGTTGTGCCGTAGACCTACTATAAAAGAGCGAGTTTTTTTGAGGGGGCTCTCCCTGCGTGATAACCGTTCGTTTTGGACTTCGTGCTATATGAGCTATCCGTCATCCGTGATCTTACATCTTACATGTAAGACTCATTGCACGATACGTAAAGAAAAGATTCGGATTTGTTTGAGACCTCGTCGGTCACGCAAGCAACCCACGTTGGTATCTGAAAAGTCATGTAAGAAGTCAGCCGCAGAAGCTAGAAGCCGGGCCCCAGGTTCGTCGGCAGCAGCCTCATCCACTTGCCGGCATCCACAACCAAAAATCGGTTCAAAATCAAAGGTTATTCGACCCCCATTGACAATGACAATCTACACATTACCAGATATACACGTCATGCATCTGCCCAAACCAATTCATGTATAACTTGCCTATAGTCCCACGCCCGCACTGCCTTTAAATATAGTTTCAGGTCCACAGAAAAAGGAAGGGTAAATACAATTCCTGAATCGACCAGACAACTTAACTTCCAAGTTTTTAAGCAATTCTTGACATTTTTAGTTCACTAGCAGTGTGTATGAAAAAACTATTTCAAATGCAATGAGAATATTAATTCAATTCTTAATTTGTCAATTCATATATATATCATCAACAATTTTATTAAATATAAAAATATTATAATAAATTACTTATTTAATCCATAAAATGTTTAAGAAGTTTACAAAATTATTTTAATGAGTCACACCAGTCTAGAGTGGTGGTTGATATGTCATGGAGTCGTTGTTTAGCTATGGCACTGTGCGCACATGTTTATTTTTTCAATTAATATTATATTATCCAAAATTATATATGAACACATCAGGTTTTTTAACTTTTTTATAAGAATCAGTTTTTTTATTGGCTCTACTATGTGTGGAACCACATAAAATTCACTCGGATAGAGTAGATAAGCGCTTATGGCCCGTAAAAGTAAAACAGAGCCGAAGCTATTTTTTATACAGACACGCGACTGAAAAACTGGCTTCGCTCTACCAACTCGTCAGGATCGTGGTAGGAGCGGCCACCGAGTAAGTCTCCTTGCTTATTATACTTGAGATGATCAACATGCACGCATGGTTGAGCTGACTAGATGAGCGCGCCGCGGCGCGTGTGTGTCTCTGGGCAGGCCGACGACGGACGGGTCCATGAACCCGATGAGGACGTTGGGTCCAGCGATGGCGGCGGAAAAATACCGACAGCTGTGGATCAACCTGCTGACCCCGACGCTGGGCGCGTTGGCGGGGGCCGGCGTGTACACGGAATTAACGAGTCGCACACTAAGCATAGCAATTATATTAAAAGATTTATTAATTTTCATTAAATTTTATAGAAAGAGGGATATTTTATTTTTTTAGGGATATTTGGAAAAACAAGGTTCTTGTCTTTGTATTCTACCTTGAAGCTCAGGGACGAGAACGGCGAGACGCCGCGCCGCTGACGCGCACGGGCGGCGTGCGTCACGTATGCGTATGTGGTTTATGGATCATATAAGTAATTAATTACAATATTTTTATATTAAAAAACTATTGATGATATATATGAATTGATATATCAAGAATTCAATTAATATTCTCATCGCATCTGAAATAATTTCACACACACATGCGTGTCGCACGTGCATATTTACTAGTATATATATACTCCCCAATTGCATTTGAGCTGTTGTCCACTAGATTCGGATCTGGTGAACAATCAGACCGCGGCTCTCCTCCCACATGCTTTTCCAGGGCTATGATGTCACTGCTAACACAGGTTAGAAAAAAACAAAACATTTATTTTAAAATGCTATAACTTTTGAACAGCGTATCTGTTTTTAATTATATCTACACCGGCATGTTTTTTTTGTGACGAGGCAAGCAAAACTAGATCTCACTTGCATATATGTTTCGAATAATTTTTTCTAATAGCAGTTTATGTGTATTAACTTATAACATATAACTTATAACTTACAACTCATACACTTGTATTAAATAACTTATGTACATAAATTGTATAGAATAACTTTATGTCCACAAATTGTGTTTGATGACTTTTGTACATAAGTTGAGTTTTATAACTTTTGTGTTTCTAAGTTTTGGTATAAGTTATAAGTTAATTTGTTCCTTTGTGTGTTAATAACTTTTGTGTTTGCAAGTTTTAGCATAAGTTATAAGTTAGTTTGTTCCTTTGTATTTAATTTTTTTTGTAAATAAGTTGTGTTTCATTACTCTTGATTTTCCAAGTTTTGGCGTATGTTATAAGTTAATTCGTTCATTTGTGTTTAATTATTTTTTTGTAAATAAGTTGTGTTTCGTTGCTCTTGAGTTTCCAAGTTTTCGCATAAATTATATGTTATAAGTTAGTACACACGGTTTGCTATTAGAAAGAAATTCTTCGAAACATGTGCAAGTGGGTCTGGTTTTGTTCGCCTCGTCATGAAAAACATGCTGGTGCTGAAAATGAATACACCACTTCACAAGTTATAGCATTTTGAAAATAAATATTTTGCCTGGGCCCAAGACACCGGTGCAGCCAGTTAATAATAAGCAGCCGAAGAAGCCAGAAGAGAATGAATGCGCGCACAGCACTAACCGAATAGGGAAAGAGGTGAAAATTATTTTTTTCCAAAAAAAGGAACTAGAGCGTGTCGGAATTTTGTTCGCTGGTTTCCAATTCAATGAGCGTTCACGAATTAGGGGTCTCGGAGATACTCCCTGCATTACAAATTGTAAGCCATTGTAGATATATAGCAGCTTTTAGTGTACAAAGTAAAAAAAAAAATACTCCAACCGTTCCTATAAATGTTTTGGCTTTTCTCTAGTTGCATTTCTTTTACTATGTGTAAGATGAAATGTTGGCATGTTGTAATATTATATATACATAGCCTATTTAGTATGAGTCAACTGAGGCCTAATTTGACAATGACATGATGCCTATGAAATAGCCTATATAAATACTTGGGCTGCAAAGATGTATGAGTTGCCTAATAATGACCATTAATTAGCACAAAGGCTAATTAACAATATTGGGCTTATGCATATGGCCCACATCCAAATGGCACACTTGTGGCTTTCTGAGACTTCGAGGCCCATGATCTTTTGGCTAAAATAATTAGTGTCCCGCTAATTATTCCCATATCCTCGTATGTGCACGTTTCACGGCTGATCGAAATGAGTGAATCCACAAGCTAATTGATCTCTACAAGAAGATGCATGGATGTGAGTTGATTGGCCAACCATGCATGTACATGTATAAATATGTGTGTATGAATACGTGATTGCTGTGGCACATACTTTGATTTGCCCAGCACGCACCATGCAAAGGCGGCAGAGCATCGTATGCTTCCAGAAGCTTCCCGAGAGCACTGGCCACAAGGTTCAAATTAGGCGGTGCTGATAAATTCAAATGAACACTCTTTCCTGGCTAGCCTGTGAACATGTACGCCACGGTTATCTCCAAGTTGGGCCACTGATCAGTGACATTGTACAATCGTGTGAATGGTTCAGTACTATGCGATGGGATAAGCTCGCCAAGCAGATAACTTCTGTTCAAATTTCAAATGAAAGTCGGTCGCGAGCGCCATGCGGATCCATGACGGACGATACGGCCGGCCGAGTCTCCTTCACAACTGACCAGCGGCGGCGCGCTCCTTGTCACCGCCTCAGCCTGCTACCCTAGCTCCTGCCTATAAAAGGAAGGCACCTCCTCCCTCCCAAGGGGCGGACTCTATCTTGATATCTTCAATATGCCGCCGCCTCGCTAGCTGCGCACATTTTCCTCTCCACACCACCGCCGCCAGGCTGCGCACAGCACACACGCAAGCACCAACACGCCGCCGCTCTGCTCCACTTCCACGCCGTCGCCAGGCTGCACATATCTCACCACGCACACGCCGTCGCTTCGCAACAGCGATGTCGTTGACCCCCTCGCCTTCAACCTCGTCGTCAAGCACTTCATCATCTCCGGCGAGCTCATCCACATCATCTCCGGCGAGCCGAACGTCTACAGAACACCTGCACCGTCGGCGTCCGTCCCTCCACATCAACGACGCCATGGCCGCTCACTTCGAAGGTGAGGTTCTTTATATGTTTTAATTATCTTGTCTCATATCTGTGCATGGCTGTGGCGTAGATCCATATGCATTCATGGCCAGCCAGTGAGCCCCGACGACGCCAGAACAACGACGACAGCGCCGCCAACCATCTCGACGGCGGCAACCGTATGCCCGGAGATCGGCCATGTCTTGTGCTAATGGCGGCGACAGTCTACAGAACACCTGCACCGTCAGCGTCCGTCCCTCCACATCAACGACGCCATGGCCGCTCACTTCAAAGGTGAGGTTCTTTATATGTTTTAATTATCTTGTCTCATATCTGTGCATGGCTGTGGCGTAGATCCATATGCATTCATGGCCAGCCAGTGAGCCCCGACGACGCCAGAACAACGACGACAGCGCCGCCAACCATCTCGACGGCGGCAACCGTATGCCCGGAGATCGGCCATGTCTTGTGCTAATGGCGGCGACAGTCACTGCTCGGGCGTGCATGCGGCGCACTGCATAGCAGCCCGACGATGAAGGCGTACGTGCGGCGGCTTGGCAACACGGCACATCCACGACGTGCGGCAGCCTGGCAGAACGGCAGCCGGGCGACCATGCAGTTTTGGCATACACAGAAGTGGTGTACATGCAAATCTTTGCATTACCACGATGATCTACGGCCGTGGCAAATGCGGCGCTCTTCGGCTCGACAAAGCCCCAGTCAACAGTGAGTCCGGCGATGGCCGGAACGACCAGCATGGTCACCGCGGCGGTGGAGCAGTGCGGCCCGGCGATGGCCCACCTCTATAGACCTTCGGCAGCAGCAGCCCAGAAATACATATACATGTGCTTGTACGATATACATACAGTATACACGGCGAGAATGCAAACAAGCTACAGTAGCTTGCAAGCCTGTATGTGGGCAAATTACATATGCACAGGTCACAAGCTGGCTCGATATTATTGCGCGGCCCATTGACAGCCCAGTGTTGATCTCTCGGCCCACACAAGCCACGGGCTTCATTAGGCCCGGAAACCGTTTTGGGTACAACGTTCACAAATATTCTAAGTCATAACAAAGCGCTCGAGTTTACGTGCATATATAAATTGGCGAGCTGAATAAGTGTCACGCCAATGATCTCAAGACATCCATGAAAGGAGAAATCATCTTAGTGTCTCATGAGCACAAGTCTCACATTTACCACCAACCATATTTCCATACTGTAAAGGCCGGTGAACCATATAAAGTCATTTCCTTTCCCTGACCGACGAGGCTGGGACGTTTCTTTTCCGCGACCGACGAGGCCGGAATTACTTTGTTCGTGACCAACGAGGCCAAACACTTGGCTTCACTATGAGATCCGCATGATGAGGCCAGATACCTTTGCTAGAGGCCGACGAGGCTCTAGCACTTCACCATTTTCATTCATTTGTGCTTATGCATATACATGGAGACAATTCTTATTTATTTAGAGACGATGATGATGACCATCAGTATAACTTAATCGGAGGTGTTCCACGGCCCAACGCCGCGGATGTAATTAACTGGAGGCCTCTAGAGTCCCCAGGAACCAGAAGCCACACAATCCTCTGATTATCAGATGGAACTCGGCGCAAATTATATTAAAGTGGGAAATTGTACTTTGTAGTTCTTCAATGAATGAATAAAGTGATATTTCCCTAAACTTTTGTCCCTTGTGTTTTATTGCACATTTACTTCATTTTGTATACGGATGTATACTGGCACGCCTACGCATATTTAGTACTAAGTAGTACTGTAGTACGATCCACGAAACACAGAGAGATCCCCTTAGTGATTTTTCTGGCTAGACACTATGTATCTAGACATTATGTATATCTAAGTGCATGGCAAAGATAATATATCTATAAAAGCTAAAACATCTTATAATTTGGAACGAAGGGTGTATGTATCTAGGAAAATCAGAATAACTTAGAATTTGGAATGATGGGTATACTAATATATTTCCCACGGTTAGCCAGGGTATTTTGTGCGACGCAAATCATGACTGCGGAATTTTAATCATAAACTGAAAAAGTAAAGCATTTTCTAAGGCGAACAAAAAAGAGCCTTTAGCTTTTCTAAGGAGGATAGGGCTTTTGTTAATCGTGATTAAGAGAGATGGATGTTTTGAGATGCACACGTCTTAAAATCAACAAGAAAACAAAAAAGGAGCCTGTTTGGTTAGAGGTGTTAAAGGTTAACAAATACTGTAGCACTTTCGTCTTATTTGACAAAAAGTTTTTAATTTTAGACTAATTAGGCTTAATAGATTCGTCTCGTAAATTACTCCTAATTTGTGCCGACATACATGCAATTAGTCTACATTTAGTACTCCATGTATTTGCCGTAATATTAATGTGACGAGAGTTAAACTGAATGTTTCATGAACATCTACTTCTCCACGTCCGTCACTCTCTAACCAATCTGCACTGCAACTGCATGGATCTCCCTGTGCCCGCCGCAGCTCCTCGCTCCTCGTTGTCGAAAGACAGCGGAGTATTTTATATTTTTAGTCATTTTTATTCAATATTTTAATAATAACCATATCTAAATTTTTTTTACAGATTTAACCCCTTCTGGTCACACCAGTCCAATGGCGTGACTAAATAACACTGTCGCACCACATGCGTCGGCGCGGCAAGATATGCCACGTTAGACGGCGTTTTTGACGTGCAAAACCTTGTCTAGTATGTTGCCAGGCCAGATTTGCACGGGCCACGTTGGAGATGCCCCATCCAGTGCCCCGTACTATGACGGAAAGAGAAATAGGAGACAAGGGAGGTGGCGTTCGAGAGGTGATGCAACTCAGCAGATCTTGTAACACTTGGCCTCCTCGCGCTCTAGGATACACTGTACACACCGTTTCCATGGCCGCATCGAATGCTTGTAGATGTCGTGGTTGAGGCGGCTATTGGAGCTCGATCCAAACGTTTGTTGCCAATGAAGAACTTCGACTGGTCCTAGAGCTCTCGCTAGCAAGCGGCAATGACTCCATGTTGTCCCAATGCTTCCTCTCCATGTTGTTCGCCTCCGACGGCCGAGGGCTCTTTTTCCCTTGCCCCGGCGTCGATGAGGACAACACAAAGTGGCTCTCCTCACCACCAGTCTAGCTGGATCCCCATCTCCACTATCTAGATTTGTTGTGCCGACAACCTTGAAGTCGGACACATGCGCGGCTGGGTTGCAGATCGGCATGACGTGGTGTCCTACGGCGCAAGGCCGTTGCATGACTATGGGCGGTGATGGCAATATCTCAAGACTCTGGAAGTGCACCAGTGGCGGTGGAGGCCTCAGGTCTTCACATGTGAAATGATCGTTTTAAGAATTCAATTTTTTAAGCAATCTTAGGCCCTGTTTGGATTCACTATCTGATAGTTGTTAGCGGATAATAGCTCATATATAATATTAGCTAGCTAACTATTTTTTTTCTTCGAAAGAACTGTTTTACCGGCTTTCATTGATGAGTGAAGAGCAATTTTATGTACAAGGGCAGCTAAACTTAGTGTCAAGTATCACGAAAGGCGAAGCCCATCCACGTAGACACGACAGAGTGCACACCACAGGGAGTCATTGTTGTTGCCGAGAATGGTTGCAAAGCAACCAGCAGCTTTGACTTCACATGGCAGCTCACAGACGACCCAACTAAGAAGTGAGACTGACAACCCGAAGCAGGACGCCGAGGCAGTTATCGTTGCCAAGCTCAAGCACGTCGTGAAGAGCAACTCTGACTTCCACCCACGACCTCCCACCCCACCCACGGCGAATGTCGTGCATCCGAAGCAAACCTAGCCATCGAAGAAGGGGTAGACCGGGTGCCGAGAAGCGGAC
The DNA here is from genome assembly GCA_022457205.1 of Saccharum spontaneum. Classification (NCBI taxonomy): domain Eukaryota; kingdom Viridiplantae; phylum Streptophyta; class Magnoliopsida; order Poales; family Poaceae; genus Saccharum; species Saccharum spontaneum. The sequence continues at coordinate 15,494,737 of CM039597.1, read as the reverse complement.
GGCATCCGTCACAGGAGACATCGCGACCGAGTTGAATTCCACCGCGATGCCTTCAGAAAGGGTACGACGTCGAATGCACCGTCGCACGTCCAGGAAAGGACTGGGTTTTCACCCGTGGAAGACGCTGCTGGGGATACGACGCCCTCAACAGGGAAGCGCCACCCACAAGGCATCGCCGTCGCTAGGCTTTGCCCAGAACAGACATCGGCTAAGATGTCTAACCCTAGCCTGTCGCCACCGTCGTCACTGCCAGCCATCCCGCAGAAGCTTCGCCGGAGGGGCATCGACGTGTCGGCTACTCGAGCAGCCGCATAGCTGCGTCGGCAACCCCCGCCAACTAGGCAACATGCCAAAGACCGGCCACACTCTGCCGTACGCGTCCCCCAGCCACACACCGAAGCGGTCGCCGGCTGCCGCCGCCAGCAGAAGCATCCGCTGTCGACACTGCCGAACTCCGCCAGCCACAGGGCACCAGACCCGATTTCCCCCGCCGACGCCGACGCCTCCACCATGGAACCATGGTCAAGGGGAAAAGGAGGATGCGGACGAGGAAAGCCCCCCACCACTGCCCCACGCCTGCACGGGCACTGGCCGACGCTGCCGCAGCAGAAGCAAGTGACCCCGCCGAGCCCCACGAGGCTCGTGTGAGCGCGCGACCCACCGGCCCGCTGCTGCGCACGTCACCACCACAGCCGAGCGCGGGGCAGAGAAAGAGCCCGTCCCTAGCGCCCCAGGCCGACACAGCTGCACTGTGGGCGCTAAGCCGGCGTCTAGAGCAGAAGCCACAGCCGCCATCGCCCAACGCCTGAGCTCCGCATGGATTCGGGCCCTGCCTCGCCAGATCCGAACGCCGAGGCGAGTAGGCAGTCCTAGACCGCCGGCGCTGCCGCACACTCCACGCCGCGCCCCAGGATGCCACGAGCTCGCCCAGCGCCCGAGCCCTGCACGGATCAGGGCCCTGCCTCGCCAGATCCAAGCGCCGAGGCGAGCAGGCAGCCCCGGACCGCCGGCGCAGCCACACGCTCCACGCTGTGCCCCAGGATGCCACGAGCTCGTCCTCAACCACCGCACCCACCACCTCGTCCTCAACCACCGCACCCACCACCACGAAGAAGGGCCCGGCCGCTGTCCTCATGGCAAGCCGCACGGCCATGCCGGCGGCCTACTCTAGCGGCGGCGCGACGGGAGGGAGAGAGGAAGGGGAGCGGCAGCGCGGATTCGAGTCGCCTCCCGTGTCGCTCGCGTGGGAGCGACGCAGGGGCCAGACCACTTCCTCCCCGTTCCTGCTAATATTGATGTCACAGACCAATCAGCTAGCTAACTATTAGCTAGCAATTAGCTAGGGGTGTTTGGATCCGTAGCTGATAATTGGTTTGAGCAGGCTGAGGATGTGCTTCGTTGAGGGCAGGCTCGCTGGCGGGGCGGGGCTGCGGAGGCGCGAGTGGAGCAGCCCGTAGGCGGAGCGCAGGGGCACGCGGCGTCCGGCGGAGGTGGCGCACAGGGCCGCGCGATGACCGGCAGAGGCAGCACGTAGGGCCCGCTGCTGCTCCGCGCCCCCCGCCGTGTGCTGCCGTCAGCGCCGTCGTCGGTCACCTGCTCCCCGCCCTCGCGCCCAGCACGGGGCCGTCGCGGCCGTCGCGAACAGCTGCGGGGCGCCTACCATCGACTCCGCGGTCTCCTCTGCCGCTGACCCTGCCTGCCTCGGCAAGCAGCAGCCTGGACAGAGCGACCTCAGTCGGCCTGCAGCTCCTCCACGGCGGCGCTAGTCTCTGCCACGGCCAAGTCCTGGCCCCGTGACGACGTCGTTGTTGTGTTCACGGAGCTCGACGCTGCCCTGACCCCTGAGCGCCGTCGCGCACTTCGCCACCACCCGCGTGCACGCGCCGGCCAGGTGCCGCCTCACGTGACAGGGCGGCGCGGCCTAGATCTCCGCCGAGCAGATGCACCCGCTCAAGGCCTCCACGCAATAGGCGCAGTGGCGCAAGGCGACGCCGACGACCCTGTACTGGTCGTACGGGTGCCGGAAGGCGAAGTAGCCCTCGACGCAGGCCTCCACGGCGTCCGCGAGCTTGCCCATGTCCGCCAGCTCCTTTCCGCTGCTGAGCGCGGAGAAGTTCGCCACGGGGGAGGTGGCGGCAGTGCTGCGGACGGTGGAGCGGGAGATGGAGGCCACCGCGAGGCCGGTGCCGGCGGGGGTCGTTGCTGCGGTGCGGGGTCCGGAGCGGGAGATGGAGGCCGCCAAGGAGCTGCTAGTGGTGCTGCGGGATGTGGGGAACAGGGAGACATCCGTGGAGGTTGGCGCGGCGTCGGCAGCCATGGAGGCGGTGGAGCTCCTCTGCACAGCCCCGGCGGCGCCGCGGCGCCCTGCTGCGGCAGTTGGAAGCGTGGGCGTGGAAGCCAAGGGATGAGGACAGGGTGTGGGGTCCACCAACTATCTACTATTATCTGATTTGGTCCGACTAGTGGAATATAGTTATTATCTAGAAATCCAACCAGCAATTATCTAATCCACTATCCATACATGTTTGGATCTAAAATAGATTATTATTAGCAGATTGCTACTATCTACGAGGAACCAAATAGGCCCTTAGTAGATGGATATATGCCCTATATCAATGTTGTAGTGCTCGATAAGACTGGTCTAACACTTTGTAGGTGATTTTTTTTATTTGAGAACATTTAGAAACCAAAATATTTAGTACAAAATTACGAAATCTCCTACAACTAAAAAGAAAAAGAACAGAAGGAAGACAATTGATTGGTGCGGTAATTTTTTGGTGTTACCGCACTGCCGCCCGTGCGACCCTATCAACGCACCCCCGCATGCTCTCCCGTCCCCTGCGACCGGGTTCCGCGGGCAGGGATCGATTCCCATGCCGCCCCCTTTTCTCTACCAATTCCAAAACCGATAATCCTCCCCCCACACAAAAAAGAGAGAAAAAAAGCCTCCGGACTCCCGGTCTCCCTCCCGTCGTTGCCCTCCTCTCGAGCGAGGGGCAGGAGGCAGGAAGAGTGGCCAGCCTGGTTCACCGGTGGCCCGGTGCCAGCTCCATCACCGAGGTCGTCTTCGCAGACCTCCCGTTCGCCGACCAGATCCGCACCGCCAATGGGATCGCCACCGAGGACCCCGTCGCCTCCTCTCCCTCCCCGTCGCACCCGGTGCCGGACGTGGCGGTGAAGGCCACTCCACCGCGCTCCAGCATATGGTTCGGTGCTGCCCTCCCTCCCTGCCTCCCTGGCTCGCTTTTTCTTGCCCCGATCTGATCCGCCCCCTGTGTTAGGGTTTGGGTGACGGGGTGGTACTCGATCTAACGACATGGATCTGATTTTCTTGTCGTCTGGTTGTGCAGCTCGATGGCTTGCCGGCGATGGTGCAGGCCGTCGTCTCCAACGACCCCACTGTGCAGCTTGAGGCAACCACGCACTTCAGGAAGCTGCTCTCCATAGCCGTGCCTCTCTTTGTCAAGCTCCTCAACTCTCACATCGAGGATGTTCATAAACAGGCATGCACTGAATTACAGGAGTTACTCTCCTTTATATGGGACTTACGTAGAGTGATGCTTAGGTTCTTTTCTTTTTCTTTTTGTTTTTGCAGGCTGTATGGCTTTAGGTAATGTTGGTGGTGACTCCCCAAAGTGCTGTGATCTGGTACTATATATATGAGAGAGCTATTTGGTGGGTTATGATTCAGTTTTTAGTCGAGACTTGCATGGCTACACCAGAAACTATAATAATATACATCTAGGCTGTAAAATCTTTGGTCCCTGCTTAATGTTTCGCCATGAAGAATGTATATATAGGTTATAGGGATATGACTAAGCCCTTGATGTGCCTGGCTAACTAAATTACTGTAGGTAAAAGTGCACCGCTTCTACACCTGACAACTGATTACTTGTAGATAAACTTGGTCTGCTTCCCTATATACTGGTCATAAGAAGTTATGGTGAAGCCACTCCTAGATTTTCTGTAAAATATAGGAACTTCAGTTTCACTTTTTTGTGTAGTTAGTTGCATTATAATCTGAAATTCTAATATATCTTTCTCCTATGGGCATCACGATCAAGAAATCATACATAATCATTGTGCAATACCAACTGAAATTTCTTAGTTTTCTTACTATGTATTGCTTTTGTTCCTTGACTATATCGTTCATCTGGAAGGTTTTTCTAAAACAGAGAATGACAGTTTCTTGTTCTGAAAGAAATTTGAACATGGTTTTGGTTTAGTCACCACTAAGGTAATTTTGGTAGTAGTTTAGGTCCTACCGCCCCTTAAATCTACAAGGGTGACCTTTTAAAAGAAAAGAAAAAAATATTTTGTGCAACAACTGACATTGACATAGGGTGGAAAAAAAACTTATGTACTATGTTCTTTAGTTAACAGTTCAGTTATCAGTTGCACAGGCAAAACTTCCTGGACAATCTTTCTATTAATTATCTACTCACTTATTAGAGATTTTTCAAGACCTCATTATGAGAAAAATGGGATACCAGGGCCTTGTTAATCACCAAAAAAACACACAAGCAGCACTGCCATTACTTATATGTGACAATTCCGCAAAAAGTATCAATGCCTGGTGTGTTCGTTGCTTCTTTACAACTAACAGTGAGAAGCAACAACTGCATTTTTTTTAAAACCCAACCATTTTCCTTTTCAATTATTGCTTGTACCTATTGAGGTCTGATTGGTACTTTTGCTGATTGTAGTTTTCTGAAAACTTAATTTCATGTTACTGCAAAACTCCACATATTAGAGGTTATTAGTAGACTTTGAACAGATTGTTCTGTCGAACTCAGTGGAAAGGGTCAGCAATCACAAGATGCTGCCTTGACCAATGGTTGACATATGCCATATTTGCATGCTCTTCACAAATTGGTTTGTGATATAGTTAACCTCTTTTTTCTTTAGCTACTTGCTCATGAAAAGATTGATTTTTTTCCAGAATAGAGATGGTGTGATTTTTGGCCATTTGATTTTTGTATACCTGCATTGTCCTTGATTCTATATTTGTGTCGGCACTGTGGCAGCTGTGCAAGAGCTTCTCCGGCGAGGGTCCGTGCAAGGCCGAGGCGCTGTAGCTAGGTGCGTTCCACAATCTCCTCCTGCTGCAGGTTGGCTGCATGGGCGTGACCAAGGAGAGGGCCACAAGCTCCTCCTCCTGCACAGCTGGGCGTGTTCCAGAAGCTCCCCGTCCTCCTGTTATTGCAATTTCTGGATCTACAAGCTGGATCACTTGATTATTTCTGCAAGCATCGAGAAAATCCTGGAGCAACCAATTACTGTCGGGAACTGGGTGCTTTCTCCTTCTAAGGAGTTCTAATAGCACAATTCCGAGGTTAGGTGTATACTTGTTTCAGTAGCAAGCTTATTTCAGTCAATTTTGTGGTTGGTTATGGGTTATTACCTTGAGATCTTGGAATCTCCAAGAGTTTGCCAAAATTCACTTGGCAAATATCGTGATTTGGCAACTCGCTAAAATATATGGCAAGTAAAAAAATAGACTCTCTCCAAGAGTTTGCCATTTGGACTTGGTAAAATAAGAAGAGGCCCGCTAAGCGAACGAAGAGCCCCGTTAAGAAATGAAGAGCCCCGCTAAGAAACGAAGAGCCCCGCTTAAATTTGCACGTGAAGCCGGATGCGCGCTCAGCGCGCAAATATGCGCGTGGAGAGGGGAGATTTGCCAAGTTGCTAAAATTTGCCAAGTTGGATGCCAAACTGTTGGAGCACAATTTTTCTGTTTTGCCAAAAATAGATGGATGCCAAGTTCATTTGGCAAACTCTTGGAGATGCTCTAAGGATGCTTAGTTGTTTGAATTATACTTTTAATTGTAAAAGGTTCAAATTATAGGTCGGGAAATAATTTACACCGTGCTTATATATAGGTAAGGTTCCTACTCAATGGGCTTTTGAGGATGTTTCAGTGAACTATTTATTCTGATTTGATTAGGGACAATGATAAACAATTCAAGAAGGCGCAGGAAGGGTTGGCGATCACTCCTACTGGTATGTTAACAGTATTCTATGTTCTCCCTATAAACTCTGATATAGCATGAAGTTCATTAAACTCTCATATATCTTGACTGCAACCTCATCGTATCCCTTGTTCTGAATAGAGGCTCGATAATGCTACCATTTTCTTGCGTCCAATGGGTACTTCTAATTAGCTTAGCCAGTTTTATAGCATAGTTAGGCATCAAAGTTATCCTTGAAATCATCTAATTTTTTCGATATTGTGTGCCTACACATTGGATGCCATTGTTTTTTGTAGCATAGTTAACCATTTGTCTGTACCAATCTCATTTCAAGTACACTACAGGAAAACGTCTCTTTGCCGACTGCTTGCCCCGGTCGGCAAAGGCATAAATCCAGTCGGCAAAGGCTTTGCCGACCGCAAAGCCACGTGGCAGTCGGCAAAGAGCAGTCGGCAAAGCCTGGGTCGGCAAAGGCGGATTTGCCGACTGCCACGTGGCACACAGTCGGCAAAGCCTTTGCCAACTGCCACGCCAGCAGTCGGCATAGCCACGTGGCGCCGTCAGCCCTGACGGCAGGCTTTGCCGACTGCTGGTTTCTCGGCAGTCGGCAAAGAATTTTTTTTTTCAAAAATTGTTTGCCGACTGGCCGCCAGCTCGGCAGTCGGCAAAGAAAAAAATATTTTTTTTTGAAATGTTCTTTGCCGACTGCTTTCGGAGTTGCAGTCGGCAAAGGTTTGACCTCTTTGCCGACTGCCTCCCATTGCAGTCGGCAAAGACTGTACTGGGTTTTGCTAGATTTTTTTTTGTTTTGTTTTCTGTTTTCTTGCATCAAAGCCCTGCAATGTGAATTCGGATTTTTTTGCTTTTGTTTTCTGTTTTCTCGCATCAAAGCCCTGCAATGTGAATTCGGAGGTAGATGCATGCATCATAATAATAGCACTTAGTTGCAGCCCAAATTAGCATATCTAATTTTTCAGCCAATGTACATGGATGCTTACATGGATGACGCTCATTTGAAATATATTTTCAGCCAATGTACATCATTTTAGCCCACATAACACATACATTTTACATAATCAACATCTCGACATAGATTATAGGCCACCCACATAACACATACAGTTTACATTCATGACAAAATCAACATAGTGCCATTGGATACTCTACAAGAAGTACTCACAAGACTAAATCACATGTCATAATAACATATGGTCTTAAGGCAAAATACTTGCAGTTAAGGAATGACCTACTCCTTCACTAAAAAGCAAAGGACCAAGGGTATTGATGTCATCAGTGGTATCAAAATCACCACCTCTTCTAGTTGCTTGTCTCATCCTAATTTTCAACACAAAGTAAAACTGCACCTCGTAAAAAAATCTGTCAGGAAGGGCCAAGCTACCATGTCCCTCACTTGTGTTGCTTGTTGCAAAGCTGCAACCTGCAAATGAACAAAAGACAAAAGAAAATAAGTAGCTAGACAGAATGACTGCAACAAGCAGACTGCTAACTTACTCAAGAAAAGAAAATAAGGCAAGGCTAATAAATGCAAAACTATCAACAAGCTAGAGTTAACATGCACACTATTACAAGCTAACTTACTCAAGAATAATTACTACACTCACACAACAAGTAGACTGCTACAACTACGAAACAAAAGACTAAGGATAGCTAATTACAGTAGTAGTAGTATAGACAGACTGTTATTGCTACTAAATTACTGCTCATATCAATACACTTACACACAATTGCTACTTACAGAACCCAAGTTTATTTAGTGTTCAGATTGTAGAACCCCTTTTTAATTAGTGTTCAGTTTGCAGAACCCAAGTTTAATTAGCGTACAAATCTGTAGGTTACACATGAGCCACATAAGTATACACTTCAGGTAATGTTTACTCTTCAGACAAAACATGTCCAGCACCCTGTCTTAATAAATTATATACTTTTTAGCAAGTATTTCATTTATAAATAAATACTTTTAAATTCTCGGCAATGAAATCAGTAGAATAGCAATGCAGCATTTGACATACTTTCAAGCAATGCACACACCTGATGGTTTCTCTCACTATACACTTATTATCAGAGAAGGAAAAGAAAAAAACATACCTAGATATGGATTAAGGATTAAGAGATTTCTTGTAGTGAAAGCACTTTAGGGCACCTACAGAAAGCACAGACAATGCAAGCATCGTCAACCGATCTGAAGCATGTTAGGGCACCTGCAAAATCTGAAGAACGTCAGAAAACCCTGCGCTTTTTCCAAGTTGCATTTCACAGAACTAGTACACATTTTTTTATTGAAAAAACAACAAAAACTACAGTATTTGTTCAGCGCAAAGCCATCATTGGACAGGCATGGTCGGGCATCAATGATTATCTGTCTCATACATCCAACTAATTTATCTCAGGCAAGGTCTGATGTACGCCTGTCATTGCAAACTGATGTTTATCGTCTCGCAAGAAATCAACCAAGAAAAGGAAGCAGCCTACGCACATCCGTCAGAGAGAAAAATAATAGACATGGAAACTAATGGGCTAATTCATTTCTCGATGAACGGGGGAACCAGGAACCAGGAAAAACCGATAGCAGTAGTACCAAGAGCAGACTCCTGCCTTGAACCATCCTCTGCATACACTACGGTCTAAGGAGAGAGGTAAACAGACAGGCTCACCTGAACCAACCGTCGCCGTGACCTGGGAAGCAGGTGACCCGGCGCCGTGGTTGTCTAGATCGGGTTCGCAGCGACCACGGCCTCGCCTCGCCTCGCCGGTGTGCAGGGCTCTGATCGCCGGCCGCCGCCAGATCTGCGCTAGACGCGTGGGATCGAGCGCCTAGCAGGCCAAGACCGCCGGATCCAGCGACGAGCCATGCCGCTAGCACAGTGCCGCTCGGCGCGGGCGCATGGGCTGCCGATAGCCGCCGTCGCAACCTCCTCCGCGTCTGACGCCACCTGGGGTGGGGGCAGGGGCTGGGTGGGCTGGCGCCCTTGGTCTCTTCTTCATGCCCTCCTCAGCGGCTCAGCCTCCGCGTCCTCCACGACGAGGGCCAAATCTGCAGCGGCCTGGGTGAGGACGACCACTAGTGCAGAGAGGGAGGCAGTTGGGATGGTCTGGGCTGAGCGGCGGCGGCTGTTGCGAAGAGAGAGAGGCAGCAGGTGTGTGGGGTTAGGTTTTGGGGTCCTTAATATATGTGAGCGTGTAATGGGCTTTGGGCTGGATATCCACTACTGTAGTTCGCAGAATGCTTGAGAGGTGTGCATTGTTGATTTTCATTTTCTTTTTCTTCCTTTTTGTTTTCTTTTATTATTTTACTTATTTGTTATTTGTATAAAACAGCCAAGAGTACATGCGTATATCTTTTCATTTTTGTACTCGTTACAAAAACACCACATTCGGAATATTTTGAAACCTTTAGGAATGAATAATTTCCCTGCGTAAATTAATTATATAAAAAAGAAATTTTTCTAGAAACCTAGTTTAAGTTAACAGGAATAAATTTTAAACTCATGTTTACGACCTCCTGCAACGGATACACTATACCAGAGACAATTGAGATATGTGTTTTTATCAACTCATACATGACACCCGAGGTGTTGCACATACCACCTTGGAATGTTCAAAAAGATTCAACAAAATATTTTGTAACACATCGTCCTTGTCATATATATTCATGAAATTTCAAATTCATCTTTATGACATGGCAAATATTGTCATAATATACCGTTGGACTATCTTTAAGACATTTTTTGTGACATATATTTACTTATGTCACTAAGTTCGGATTCCTCTAGAAAAATCGTCATAAACTAGTTGATTTAGTGACTTTTGGACCTATTGTCAAAAATTATTTTTTCAAAAAATTATTTTTTTAAAAAAAATTAATTTTTTTATTTTTTTTAAAAATACTTTGCCGACTGCTCTGCTCCCTGGCAGTCGGCAAAGGTTATTTTTGATTTTTTTCTCAGAAATTCTTTGCCGACTGCCATCCTCCCTGGCAGTCGGCAAAGGCTCTTTGCCAACTGCCACTGATGGCAGTCGGCAAAGAATTAATTTTTTTTTTTGATTTTTGATCCCAGTTTTTTTGTGTTGCCTTGCTACAGTAAGTACATGATATATTCCAAGTTTGGGGTCATTTTGATTTATTTTGCTATATTCCATTGATTTTTGCTGTTTCTTTGATTTTTTCCGACAGCTCCAGATTTGAACTGCAGGTACAAGAAATAATGGAATCCGGCGATTCAGAAAATGATATTCATGATGTTTGGAGCATGTTGAGGCCGTGTGCGGGCCTCGCGTGAAATTTCGACTGTGTTGGTGTCGGAACACGCCGAGCCACGCGCGTGAAAAGTGTTTTTAAATTTTATAAAATCGAAACGGAGTCCGAAAATGACGAAGCTTGACGACGTGTCTTGTCATCGCATGCGGAGGCTGTGGTAAAAATTTGAGAAAGTTTTGAGCAAGTGGCGACGTCGGGTGGCTAAAACCTGAACATCTCCACATGTGATAACAAGTTAGCCACCCGACGTTAGTCCAGGTTTTAGCCACCCGACGTCGCCACTTGCTCGAAACTTTCTCAAATTTTTACCACAGCCTCCGCATGCGATGGCAAGACACGTCATCAAGTTTTGTCATTTTCGGACTCCGTTTCGATTTTATAAAATTTAAAAACACTTTTCACGCGCGTGCCTCGGCGTGTTCCGACACCAACACGGTCGAAATTTCACGCGAGGCCCCGCACACGGCCTCAACATGCTCCAAATATCATGAATATCATTTTCTAAATCACCGGATTCCATTATTTCATGTACCTGCAGTTCAAATCTAGAGCTGCCAGAAAAAATCAAAGAAACAGCAAAAATCAATGGAATATAGCAAAATAAATCAAAATGACCCCAAACTTGGAATATATCATGTACTTACTGTAGCAAGGCAACACAAAAAAACTGGGATCGAAAATCAAAAAAAAATTAATTCTTTGCCGACTGCCATCAGTGGCAGTTGGCAAAGAGCCTTTGCCGACTGCCAGGGAGGATGGCAGTCGGCAAAGCCTGCACCTTTGCCGACTGCTGACGGAGTGGCAGTCGGCAAAGGTGACGGTGTGGATGGCGTCAACCATGGCCTGTCTTTGCCGACTGCAATTCTTTGCCAACTGCCTGGCAGTCGGCAAAGCCATGGCTTTGCCAACTGCTTGGCAGTCGGCAAAGCTAGGCAGTCGGCAAATCCTGCTTTGCCGACTGCAGAAAATTCCAGTTGGCAAAGGGACCTCTTTGCCGAGTGTCGAAAAAAAACAGTTGGCAAAGAAAATTACAGTCGGCAAAGAGCCAGTTTCCTGTAGTGGTAGCTCGAGCTTTATTTATTTACCAACAGACTCAATTCATGAGCTTGGTATACCAATGTTAGATACTTTACTGGTGAATATATTAGATACTTTTCTCTTGTCAACTTTGTTTATGGCCACTGATTTTTGGCTTGCTAATTTTTTTATTACACTGGATGGTATTCAGATGTTTGGCATCTGGCCTTTGCACCTCCAGACTTCGCTCACTTGATGGTATTCAAATGGTGGTTGTCACAAGATCAAATATATTCAATGGCTTTCATCAAAGAAGCCCTTTATAGAATAGTATTCTGAAGAAGATTTCAAGAGGGAGAAAGAGAAATTTTGAGTCGCAATTTGAGAGCCAAGAAGATTTAGTTGAGAAGAAATGATAGACTACAGTATATACAGCAAGCAAGTTCGGAAAATAATTGGCTTCAATAAAAGAGGGGAAGAAAGAAGAATGTGCAGATTGCAGGATTTACATGTTGCAAATCATCAACAACAGTAGTGAGACTCATTGGCTGTCAGCATAATATTCATGAGATGCCATCGTGTGCTATAGCAGGCCAGGAGTTTTTCTTATCCTTTGTGCTATAACAAATCAGTGATGATCACTGAAACTCCTGAAGAATGCAGTAGTTTAGTGCAGACAAGAAAGTGGCCTCATGTGGTGATGCAGCCCTGTAAATGTGCAGTGCAGTTTAGGCTTTATTGGCGAACAAAAAGGAGAGACCCTGAAACTTCATGCAGCCAATAGTAGGGATGATGGCAAGTAGCACAGTTTAGATGCAATAGCAAGCCCATGAGATCAGTGTTCAGTAGTAGATAGCGATCTTCAAAGCATATAGCTGATTACTGTAGTGAAGTGGCCTAGACCATTTTTTATGCAGTAGTCTAAGACTGAACGTGTGATTTGGCCTGTCAAAAATTCAAAGTTATCTTCTACATGAATCATATATGATGCAACTTTTCTCTGAATCATATGTCTGTTAATTCCATCTGGTAATTCGAGGTTATATTACATCTGAGTCATATGTCATGCCCATTCATTCAAAAAATAAATGAAGAAAATTCGATCCGCGCTTGAAGCCCCAGATGACACTTAATATTAAGTTGCTTCCTTAAGTGTTTGGGTGTTAATTGTTTGTGATTCATGTATACTTTCGTAAACTTTGTTTCTTGTATTAAATGTTACTTTAACATTGGTATTTAATTTTTACTTATCTTATCGTGCGATTCGTATGTTTTTAGTACAAAATGTTAGCTATCCCGTAGCAACGCACGGGCACGCTACCTATGTTAATACAAAAGGATATCATCCAATACTTGCTTACTAGTGCATGTGTAATGTAGCAGTATAGGGGTGTTGTGCGAGGCTAGAGATCATGGGTTCAAATACTAGCAAACACTTTTTTTGTTTTTTTAATTTTTTAACAAGATGCCTACATTTGGTTCGTGGTTTTATAACGCAAATGGACTTATGGGGAACCCAATTGCTTGAGATTTGTTTGGTTCAGCTTGGTCCATAATTTGTTGCCTTGTAATCGGATACCAGCCCATTCAAAGTTGATACAGCTCTTCGTCGGCTGTACTCGCATCATAGTTGCCGAGAATAAGCTAGCGACAGGCCAAAGCGCCTATAGCCTATTGATTACGAGAGCCTTAGTAACACCATAGGTCGTGTGTTTGACTCTCAGTGGAAGTAAATATTTCAGGATTTAATGGCGTTGTGCTTTTAGTGGTAGGCGACGTTCCCGTCGATAGCAAAGCGTCTATGATGACTTTATCAATCTCAAGGATTTGAGTGTTAGATAATTAGGCATTTTCTAGGTCATTTTAATCCATAAAAATAACAATATTGTGATGATAACATATGTCAAAATATTTATTATTGAAAACATAGCATCAACAATATTCATGAGAATATCAAGCGTGCAACAAAGCAAAGCATGATCTTGATAAATGGAACATGACATAAACCATGAACAAGAAAACATACTGTCTAGATCAAACGTCATGTGAAGCATGTGAAGATCATAAGCATGTGAACATGATACATATATCATAGCCGAAAAGAACACATGGCATGATATATATCTCATAACAACATGTAACATCAAACAAAATATATAGCAGCATGATAAGACGAACATAGAACAAATAAAACGTAACAGAGAGGTGAGGATGTACCCAGAGGAGGGTCCGATGCCGAGGGCATCGGAGGCTCCACCCCCACTAGCACCTCCAGTCATGGTGTGCGGATTAGTGGGTTGTTCGAAGTCGTGGATCACAGTCGATGCAGGACGAGGTACGCAGTGCAGTCCCTCGATCGGTCACCGGGAAGAAGATGATGAAGTCAGTCGGACAAGATGAACGGGTTTGGGCAGTCACGAAGACGCTCCCCAAAAACCTAATTGCCGCACCCCCGTGCAAGGTCCCGAATGGCAAGGGCTTTGGAGGCACCTCCCCTCTCGCTCCTCCGTGCGCACAGAGTCACGAGACGGAGATGGCCATAAGCAGTGGAGTTGTGATGTTTCTCAGCTCTCTGGGTTGTGTCTCTCGGGCAAGTAACTGGGTGAAGGGTCTCGGGCTATATCCTCACGCACGGGCAGAGGAGAAGGCCACCCTACGGGAAGCAGAGGAGGCCGCCGGAAGTTCAGGGGACGAGCAGGTGAAGAGGTCAACACTCATGCACATAATGCAAGAGTTGAAACTCCCATCATTAACCACGGAATGTGAGTGGTAAAAAGTTACCATGCCACGCCCGCTCGCCGCCTGCACGCCACTCCATGCCACGCCCCGGCCCGAGCCTGTGCCTGGCCCGGCCGCCGGCGACGGCGGCGCGCGCACACGTGTGGCACGCCTTTGTCCGTTTCTTAACTTCTCAAATTAGATGGATTAATTCCCACCATATAAGTTAAGTCAACATCCCTTCAAATTCCAATCCGGTATAATTATAAATGTCCAACAGTTACACACCCTAGAGTTTTAGATTTATTAAATTTAAATGGGCCTAGCCCATAATAAATCCAACAATCCCCACCAAACTTTAGGGTTTGTAACAATGTAACCTCAAAACCACAATTCTTTTGATATACCAGTGTTTCGATGGAGACTGTTAAGTTAAACATCCATCTACAACAAGAGTTTCACTCATTCACAACTGAACAATGCACTAAGTCTTGAATTGGCAGTTTTGTGCGAGATGAGATTCACTCAAGTCCTTTGCTGGTACTAGGCTGCAACAAGTATCCCCTCTGATTGAAGCATATAAGTCACACTTCAGTGCCTTTCATGAGTATTTAGGGACTACCCTGATCCCATAGACTGTGACTAGCAGTCTGACTTATATAGGTGTATTCCTCAAAAGATGTTCTGTAGGACAACATCTCATCTTCACTTAAGACTCTTGGAATACATTAAGGTAAATACCATCCTGCCTTACAGATAGGAAAGATTTGCATCAGAAATGAGTCAAGTAAGGGATCTTTCCTCTCAATCTACTCCTAGTTTGTTTCACCACTCTACTTCACAGGATCTCGATCACATAGAGCAGGTTACCACTATAGTAGATTTTCACATGGGTATCATACCCATTTCTCTCAATGCATTTTCTATCACATTACGTGACAATCCCTTGGTGAATTGATCTGCCAGATTATTCGACGTATGGACATAGTCCACTGTTATAACTCCATAGGTTTTCAATTTCCTGACAGATTTTAGTCTTATCTTAACTTGCCTTGTAGACTTTAGATTATTCCTAGAACTGTTAACCTTTGTAATAACAGTATGATTGTCACAGTTCATGGAAATAGCCGGTATCGGTTTTTCAACTACCGGTAAATCCAACAGGAAATCACGAAGCCACTCGGCCTCAGCCCCAGCAGTGTCCAATGCAGTGAGTTCTGCTTCTATTGTAAACTTCATTAAGATAGTCTGCTTGCAAGACCTCCATAAAATAGCGTCACCTCCAAGCAAGAACACATATCCGCTCGTGGCATAAAGCTCATCAACATCAGAAATACAATTGGCATCACAATAGCCTTCCAGCACTCTTTGGTGTCCAGTATAATGAATACCATATGTCATAGTACATTTTAGATAACGCAACACTCTCTCAAGAGCACACCAATGATCATCTCCCGGTTTTAACACAAACCGGCTCAGCTTGCTCACAACATATGAGATGTCAGGTCTTGTTGCACTAGCAAGGTACATGAGTGAATCAATGATCTAGGAGTGTGCCAATTGATCCCTTGCTATTCTCCGATTTTTCCTTATAGCACACTAGGGTCGTAAGGAGCAGGAGCAGGAGCAGGGTCACAGTCACTAAAACCAAAGTGACTTAACACCTTTTCCATATAATGGGATTGTAACAAGGTTACCCCACCATCATCTTCCTTAACAATCTTGATGTTTAGAATGACATCAACCTCTCCTAAATCTTTCATTTCAAAATTTCTCGATAAAAGATTCTTCACTTCCTCAATCACTTTGAGATTAAACCCAAAGATCAAAATGTCATCAACATATAGGCACAGCATGACAGCCTCACCCCCACCATATCGATAATACACACACATGTCAGCTTCATTGACAGCAAAGCCGGCAGACGTCAAAGTATTATCAAACTTTTCATGTCATTGCTTAGGTGCTTGTTTTAGGCCATACAGCGATTTCAGCAACCTACACACCTTGTTCTCTTGACCATCTGCAATAAACCCTTCTAGCTGATCCATATAGATCTCCTCATCCAACTCTCCATTTAGGAAAGCTGTCTTTACATCCATCTGATGAATGATAAAACCACAAGAGGCTGCCACGGCAATCAATGTGTGAATTATAGTCAATCGAGCAACTGGTAAATAGGTGTCAAAGAAATCTTCACCCTCTTTCTGAGTATAGCCCTTAGCTACAAGCCTAGCCTTGTACCTCTCAATAGTACCATTAGGCCTAAGCTTTTTCTTGAATATCCACTTGCAACCTATAGGTTGACATCCATAAGGACAGTCAACTACCACCCAAGTTCCATTAGACATAATTGAATCCATCTCACTCCTTACTGCTTTCTTCCATAAGTCAGCATCAGGAGAGGAGTATGCCTCTCTAATGGTCATTGGTGTGTCTTCCACAAGGTACACTATATAGTCATCACCAAAGGATTTTGCAACCCTCTGTCTCTTGCTCTTTCGAGTGACTATAGTGTCATCCTCCTCAGGGATGTGCACAGGAGATTCCTCAACATGATCTGTTGGAATAAAATGTTCAGGCTCATGGGGAATTATAGTCTCATGATTTGGTTCACTAGATGTGCTCTTCATAGGAAATTCATTCTAAAAAATGTAGCGTCTCTGGATTCCATGATAGTACCAACATGCATGTCAGGTACTTTAGATTTTATAATTAAGAACCTATACCCAATGCTGTGAAAAAAAATACAGTCAACAGTTTTAGGCCCAAGTTTGCGCTTCTTGTTGATTGGCACATTGACTTTAGCCAAGCAACCCCAAGTGCGCAAATACGAGAGATTTAATCTCTTCTTTTCCCATTCCTCAAAAGGTGTGATTTCTTTATTCTTCATAGGAACCCTGTTCAGGACATGACATGTTGTCAATAACGCCTCACCCCACCATTCCTTAGATAATCCCGCAGTGCTTAACATGGCATTCACCAACTCTATTAATGTGCGGTTTTTCCATTCAGCAACCTCATTGGATTGTGGTGAGAATGGAGGTGTCCTCTCATGAACAATCCCATGTTCCACACAGAATTCAGAGAAAATATTAGAGAAATATTCTCCACCTTGATCGGACCTTAAACATTTAATTTTCCTATCAAGTTGGTTTTCAACTTCTGCTTTATAGGCCTTAAAATAATTAAACGCTTCATCTTTTGATTTTAGAAGATATACATAGCAAAATCTAATGCAATCATCTATAAAAGTTAAGAAGCATCGTTTTCCGCCTTTTGTCAATTCTCCATTCATTTCACATAGATCAGAGTGAACAAGATCTAAAGGTGCTAAATTCCTCGCCTCAGTAGCCTTGTGAGGCTTGCGGGGTTGTTTTGATTCCACACAAACATGGCACTTAGAACGATTGACAACGTTAAATTTAGGGATTAAATTCATGTTTGCTAACCGCATAAGACATCCAAAACTTGCATGACAAAAACATGAATGTCATAAATCGATCTCATCAGAAATATTAACGGTGTTCACGATCTTATTACACACATGAAGCAAAGATAGGCGGAACAGACCTCCGCAATCATAACCCTTTCCAACAAAAGTTTCATGTTTCGACACAACACATTTATTGGACTCAAGGACTATCATGTAGCCATCGCGACACAGCATCGAACCACTAACAAGATTCTTCTGAATGGAGGGCACATGCTGCACGTTCTTCGGAAGCACCGTCTTTCCTGAAGTAAACTTCAGAACGACCGTACCAACCCCAAAAACATGCGCACGTGAGCCATTCCCCATCAGCAGGGCGCCAGTCCTCCAGACCTGGTAGGAAGCAAACAAAGAAATATCAGCACATATATATTTGCACCACTATCCATCCACCACTCAGGTGAATAGCAAACTAAAAGAACAAAAGGTAAAGAATTACCATACCCAGATGTTCCATCTCCAGTCTCAGTAGTCACCATGTTCACAGCTTTCTTTTCTTGCTTGAATTTGTGGTCAGGGCACTCACTTGCCCAGTGAAAATCACTACCACAAACAAAGCAGCCTCCTTTCTTCTTGTTATTGTTGTTCTTTTTCTTGAACTGTGCAGTCTGATTAGGCTTAGGGTTGTTCTCTTGCTTGTTCTGATTCTAATTCTTCTTCTTGTTGAACCTGCGGAATGCACCAGAATTCCTCTGCTGAACCATGTTAGCAGCAGAAGACTCAACACCTTTTCCATTGTTGTCCTTTGCTCTCGCCCTCTCCTCAACATCAAGAATTCCAATGAGTTCAGCAACATTGAACTCTCGTCTCTTATACTTGAGGGAGGTAGCAAAGTCCTTTCAAGAAGGTGGTAACTTGGCGATTATACCACCAGCCACAAACTTGTCAGGAAGAAGACATGGAAAAAGCTCAAGTTCCTTAGCTAGTACCTGAATCTCATGAGCCTGTTCCACTACAGATTGGTTCTCAACCATCTTGTAGTCATATAGCTGCTCCATGAGGTACAGCTCGCTACCAGCATCAGTAACTCCAAACTTGCCAACAAGTGCATCCCACAGATCTTTGCCTGTAAGATAGGAAATGTAGTTCTTCTAGTACTTGGGATCAAGTGCACAGATGACTGCACCATGAAACAGGTTATCAGCAGCCTTAAACTTAGTCTCATCCTCAGGAGACAAGTTTTCAGGCTTCCCCTGTGTAGCATGATAGCAACTCATTGCTGTCAACCACAATTCTATCTTAGCACGCCAACGGTTTCAAAGCAGCAGCAAAACCACTAACAGAAAAATGTCTAGATTTAGGTTTTTGGACTGTTAGATAATTAGGCATTTTCCACGTCATTTTAATCCATAAAAATAACAATATTATGATGATGACATACGTGAAAATATTTATTATTGAAAACATAGCATCAACAATATTCATGAGAATATCAAGCGTGCAACAAAGCAAAGCATGATCTTGATAAATGGAACATGACATAAACCATGAACAAGAAAACATACTGACTAGATCAAACGTCATGTGAAGCATGTGAAGATCATAAGCATGTGAACATGATACATATATCATAGCAGAAAAGAACACATGGCATGACATACATCTCATAACAACATGTAACATCAAACAAAATATATAGCAGCATGATAAGACGAACATAGAACAAATAAAACATAACATAGAGGTGAGGATGTACCCAGAGGAGGGTCCGATGCCGAGGGCATCGGAGGCTCTACCCCCACTAGCACCTCCAGTCATGGTGTGCGGATTAGTGGATTGCTCGAAGTCGTGGATCGCAGTCGGTGTAGGACGAGGTACGCAGTGCAGTCCCTCGATCGGTCACCGGGAAGAAGATGATGAAGTCGGTTGGAGAAGATGAACGGGTTTGGGCAGTCATGAAGACGCTCCCCAAAAACCTAATTGCCGCACCCCCGTGCAAGGTCCCGAACGGCAAGGGCTTCAGAGGCACCTCCCCTCTCGCTCCTCCGTGCGTGCAGAGTCACGAGATGGAGATGGTCATAAGCAGCGGAGTTGTGATGTTTCTCAGCTCTCTAGGTTGTGTCTCTCGGGTAAGTAACTAGGTGAAGGGTCACGGGCTATATCCTCGCGCACGGGCAGAGGAGAAGGCCACCCTACGGGAAGGAGAGGAGGCCGCCGGAAGTTCAGGGGATGAGCAGGTGAAGAGATCAACACTCATGCACATAATGCAAGAGTTGAAACTTCCATCATTAACCACAGAATGTGAGTGGTAAAAAGTTACCACGCCACGCCCGCTCGCCGCCTGCACGCCACGCCCCGGCCCGGCCGGCGGCGGCGCACGCACACCGTGTGACATGCTTTTGTCCGTTTCTTAACTTCTCAAATTAGATGGATTAATTTCCACCATATAAGTTAAGTCAACGTCCATTCAAATTCCAATCTGATACAATTATAAATGTCCAACAGTTACACACCCTAGAGTTTTAGATTTATTAAATTTAAATGGGCTTAGCCCATAATAAATCTCACATTGAGTGTGCGTACGTTGTAAACGTCTACGTTGTACCATGTAATTTACTTTGTAATTTGCCAAAAAGAATAAGCTAGCGACAGCATGCTGGATGGTGGCGGTGGACAGTGGACACCAAGGTGTCCGTCGAGCTCTTGTACGGTTGTACCTTGGGACTTGGCCATCGGCAGCTGTACATTTATTTGTGTTTATTACAGTGTTAAACCAAACAAAATCAGAGATTTAATCCATCTGTTGCCATTAGCACTGGTTTTCATTTCCTTCGCGTTTGTGTTTACAGTATCCTACCGAACATCACCCTAGTTCCTGTTCAGCAGACAAAGTCTCATTCTATATATCTAAAAGCGAACACGGTTTTATGCTAGCTACTAGACGAAGTCTCATTCTATATCTCTAACGATGATAGAGATAGAGATATAGAGATATATAGATAGAAGAAGCTATAATTCCATCTATATCTCTAATAAGCTAGAGACCAAGTCTCGTTCTAACGAAAAAGTAGAATGAAAATGAGTATATTTTTTTTGACATAACTAATGAGTATATTTTTTGATAAAGAAATGTGTATATTGCTTGTCCCCCATTATAAATTGAGGACCTCTTGGTCTAGACCGATTGCACAGTACTAGTTACCCAACACAGATTCATAATAAGCTGATCTAGAGATGGCAGCCACCAAGCAGGCGATGTGCTGCATGCTTCTTATACTGGTGTTTGCATCAAGTACTCTCTCTAGCACAGACACAATCACATCTTGTTTATCTATCTTCATTTTGCGTCTTTCTTATGTGTTACTAAATATTGATTATGTGATCTTGTCCCTGTGCCTACCCATCTCCCCGAGAGAAGATTTCGAAGATTGCAAGGCTAATCCTTCGAGTCTGCTTTGCTGGACCCTGTTAGGAAAGCTTATATCTTGCTCTCCCCAGTCGAAGCAGGACCTAGCAGCATGCAAGAATGAGTGCAAGCAGAAGAACTACGATGATGGAATGTGTTTTGTCACAACTGGTAAAGTCAAGCTCGTCTGTATATGTCACATACCCAACTGCAAGTGACGACGCTAAAACAAAAGCAACGCTAATAAATTTGTACTGTATACATAAGAATGAGGGTGACCGTCTGGCATTGAACTTCCCAGTTTTTCCCCCCTTTGTTATTCTGGTCCCAGGCATCCGCTCCGGCAACAAGGTTTTCAGTTTTTTGGTTCTTTCTTTTTCTGGTCTCACACATCAGGTGGCTGTGTTTGTTTCACTGTCAAGCAAAACTCCCAGATGACATGTTATACCGCAAGAAACCTAACCGCTCAATTCGCTTCTCCTTTTCTATTGATGACTAGTGTTGCGGGTTCGTAACCACGGCGACCATCAGAATGGTTCGTCAAAGGTCGACGTGTGGTCTCCAGTGGCTCAAACACTGAATATACGGAAGGGACACAACTTGATTTAACCTGGTTTCGGGCTTCTAAGCTCTACGTCCAGCAGTATAGTGATGTTCATGTTAGGAATGCTGAATGGGGTTTACAATGGTGGAAATTGAAAGACATTGGTAGGGGATCGCTTGGTGCTATCCTAGAGTTCGTTGGTATTCTTCCTCAATCCCTCTAGGCATTGGGCCGAATAGTATCTCCTCGCTGAGTTCAGTCTGATCCTCCCTCCTAGCGTTTGGCCGACTCGGATCTCTCCTCTCCCCTCTAATGGGGCCGTACCTCCCCTTATATTCTGAGGAGGGCACGGTGTCCAAGTCAGATCTGTTCTAGTCTATGGCCTATGCACAAGTCAGATCTCTCCTCTCCCCTCTATCATGGCATTGGTGGATGTCGCCTCATTGTGTAGGGGAAGCCGACAGTGTTGCAACCACCCCCTGACACCACTACCTCCATTTTGTCCCTTAACCGTCAAGGGTTGCCTGCTATGGCGCAGCCTCCCCTAGGTGAGGCTTCCTTGGCCTACAAGGAGCCTCCACCTAGAGGGGATTACGAGCGGGCCTAGAGCCCTTTGTCCCTAGAGTTCGTGGAGTCCCTTGTCTTGTTGTGTCAGGCCGATTGCATGACCCTACCGAGAGAGTGGCTAACAGGGCCTCGTGTCGATTGAACAGACAGACGGTGTAGCATCTCCATACCTGTCAGGCTCTGGGTGACTGGCGGGTTCTTAAGCCGGATCCTAGCCTGTGGCTCGGGGCACCGGTTGCCGCCTAGGCGCTGGCCCAGGAGTGCGCTGGGCGGAGTTCAAGCTCAGACTGCCATCGCTCAGTAGCATGGGGTCGTGGCTGAGCCCTAGCCTTGAGCGGCGGTGGCGGGGGTGCTCGAGTTCGCCCTGACTCATTCTAGTGGGTACACATGAGCGTATGCGATGGGTATAGCCTCCGAGCCCCGAGCGATCTATGTGATCAGTCTGGGGTCTGTCTGTCGGCTTCCTCTTTCTTTCCCAGACTCAACATACTTCTATGTTAGACTCTCGTCAACTACATTTCTACATAACTGATTTGCAGATAGAGTCAAAATCGATTCCTAAGAGTGTTTTCTGGAACTACTACCCATGCTAAAGCATCCTTGGAAATAGTAAGTGGTTTACAGAGATATCACTAATTGTTGATAGAGAAAGTTGTTGTTTATTTCTAATAACTTTTAGTAGTAGCTAATTAATAAATACTGTAGAAAACAATCAGTAATTCCCCCGCTCCTCGCCTTCCGTTCGTGTCATGCTCCGCCACCCCCACCATGGGCATGCGCGCTGCTCTGCCATGGCGTGCTCGCCCAACGTGGAGCCCTGCCTGCCGTGGGTGGCCGTACCACTGAACTCGCCTTGCCCGCCGCCGTGAAGTGGCTCCCTGCCTTGTTCTACTCCAAGATGAGGAGGTTGGATCTGCGATGTGAAGAGAGAATGCACGTGCTAGAAAAATGTGTTGCTACGGGTAGCAGAAATCGTTAAGTATGCTAATATATATGATTTGATCATTTAAGTGTGTAGGTCAAAAAAAACTCAACTGCGGGGGATAACATATGCTCCCCTTTCGCGTTAAGGTAGAGGACTCATCCAGTCCGAGAAAACTCTCAAACCTCGTACCCCGCCTACACACAGAGGCACATTACCCTGTGAGTGGGCCGGTGCTACAAACCTGTGCTTTGGGTAACGCAGGGCAGACGAATGGTATTTTTTATCTCCGATGCTACAGTTCAGCCCGTGGGGGATCGAACCCAGGCCACGAAGGTGCCACCCAGAGTGCTTGACTAGCCGGTCTAGCATCCGTTGGCGTGTAGGTCACAAAGGATACACCACGAAATCGTGTCGACACTTGAAATATGGGAAAGGCTAGAGCACGGACGTCCGAACGGGGACTAGCGTCTAGACGCTCGCGCCACACATATGCTTCACATGGGGTCCTGTGCCGCTCCGTGTCCCGCACCACTCCATGTCCCGTGCCCACTTCGTCTCAATCTGCGCCTGCACGGTTTCCCGTGCCTGTCGCTCGCGCCCCTCCACACCCACGTGCAATGCAGGCGGGCCTAGCAGGAAAAGCAGGCTGCTGTTGCAGCTGCAACATGTTCAACACTAGATCTACTTTTGCAACATCTAGAGGAAATATTTACAACATACTTTCGAAACAGTTGAAACACTTGCAACATACGTCTAAAATACGAGAGAAAACATATGTTGAAAACATATGCAACATCCAGATGAAACACTTAGAACATAAAGTGTGAAACATAAGTAACACCCAGATAAAAACACTTGTAGCATAAGTATGAAACATATGCAACACTCAGACAAAACACGTGCAACATCCATCTGAAACAGCTGAAACATTTAGAACAGACGCTTGTAACATACGTGTATAGCCATTGCAACATATGCAACATCCTTATCTACTTTCGCAACATCCACATGAAACGCTTGCAACATGCATATGAAACATTTGAAACATAAGCTTGCAACACGCGCTTCCAACATCCGAGGAAGGAAGGAAGCACGAGGTGTAGCCGGAGAAGCTCGCTCCGGGTCTGGCCACTCCGGATCTCGTGATGTCGCGAGCTGAGATCGAGCGTCGAGGTGGCGCCGGCGTCGACAATGCCCACAACCTCCTAGTGGGGAACGGCGGCGGCGTCGGCAGCACCTTGATGCGGTGAGGGATGGGGCATGGCGCGACGAGACGGAATAGGCGCGGCGGGGGATGGAGCACTGCATGGCGGCAGATGTGGTGTGGCTCAACACGGATGGGGGCGCCGCCGCAAGGTGGCTTGGGGCGTGTGGACGGCGCGGTGAGCCGCGACGAGCGAAGCGAGGAGTTAGGGATTTCTGTTGGTTGTCGTACTGTTGGGCCGATCACGGTGCTTGAGCGTGTGCAGAGCAAAACGTCCGATTTTTTAAAAAAATTTCCGGACGTATGTTCCATAGTATTATGATTGAAATATAGGTCACACAAGCTCTATCCTTGGCAGTTGGCCGTCAATTAAGGATTGTTTTCTTGACGCTTTTGGTATTTTCGTTGGTGGTTTTTTTCCTGTCAAGGTAATTAATTCCCAGCTCTATAGTGTTTCTCTCCCTCGACATTGTTTAGATCTGCTGCACTCTGCAAATTCAGAAGATGAAAACCCAATAACCCATACGGCAAGCAGATGAGATAAATGCATTTTGAAGCAAGGAAACTAAAGAAACCTCACCGAACAAGTCAAACAGCATCACCGGCCGTTTGGCAGTTCGAAACGTCCTTGTCAATCTGTTGTGGATACTGGATAGTACGTGTGATATGGATGCTGTGGAAAGACGATGATGATATGTGTCTCCTGTTGAAAGAAAGACGAAAGAGGATGCAGGCACGCAGGTGGCGTGAAGGCGCTCGCCGTCGGGCTCCAGATACCGGAGCAGCTGGACTGCCGGAGGCCCGATCAGCCTGCGTGCGACCGAGCAGGCTCTGGACGGACTTTCTTTCAGGCCCTTGTTGAACGTCTGAGTTCACGTTGGGCCCAAGTGAGCAGGCCCAACGTGGGAGTGTCCACGGTCGATGCTATAGGCGGGCTGCATTCGTTGGCGGCGGCCTAGATTCGAATCCGGAACGGCCAGCGCACGAGCGACCAGGCACCTGCAGGTTGCAGCCATGCCGAGGTCCCACACGCACGGAGAACCTGGCCCACCTGCCAGCGACGTCACTTCCACATCGACACGGCCGCGGGCCCGCCCGGCGTGACGGACGGTGCGGGTGCAGTCGGAGTCAGCGTTGAAAGAAAGAACGAGGAGAACCAACGCACTGTAGGACATTTCGCCAAACCCCATCTATTATGGCGTTATTCCAAACAAGTCCTTTCGTTAAGTGTGGTCACCAATAACCATGTTTTTTGAGTTTTCCGGGACAAGTTCCTCGACAAAGCTTGGGCTTTTTATTTCAAAAAAAATCCTCGCACCCCAGGTTCTTAGTATACGTATTCCTCAATCACCATTCTGATGCACGCATAAATACGTCGAATTGAGTTGGTTCTAGACTTTGGTAGTGGGTGAGGGTTACTAGGCCTCGTGTTTTCATAATTGTCTGCATCAAGAGTAATAAAGCTAAGAAAGCAAAGTAAGCAAGGGTTACTTAACATATTTTTAGCAGTCGGTTTGGACCCTGGCCCCCTAGCTCTCATATGGCATATCTTACTCAAAACATAGTGCTTTACGCATGTTTAGGTCTTGCACAACTTTGAGTTTACATGTCCGGCGTAGAGGGAACAAATTCTTATTGTCGTAAACACATGGTAATAAAAGAAAACATACACCGTTGACTACAATTTGAATGTTAGAAAAATTTAATGTAAATTTAAGCATTTTCTCCTATCAAAAAGGATAACCCCCCTGGTTCTAAATTATAGGCCAGTCAAATCTCTCTACTTTTGACAAATCTTATAAGAAAAACAAAAAACATCTTTGAATTTGAATTAGTTTTATTAAATTCTCTATGCAGATGCTACTATGTTTTTTCTCAAAAGTTAATCAAGCTAAGAAAGTTTGATATAAGACAAAACTAGTATAGAGATACCTAAATGTGAAACAAACAAATGAATTTAAATTCTTCTTGAAATTCCAGAATTTTGAATGGACCCCCATGTTCAAGTTCACCACACCACACGGTTGCAAAACCTTGGAAGGAAATCATTTGCAGTTTTGCAGTATACCAGGGACCGAAGCGTAACAGGGGGCCCACAGGCAAACGAAGCCCAAAAGAGCCAGCGATCGTTCCCCTCCAACAATCCCGGCCGCCGCCGTCGCTTCCCTCCCTACCTCGTCGAGAATCCGCCGCCACCCACACGGCCGCGGTCATGAGCTCCACCGCCGCCGTGCCCTTTAATCGCCGCACTCGCAGCCGGCCGCCGTCGGTCGGGTCCTCCCGCAGGTCCGATGATCCCACGGCCGCCGCCGCCGGCAACGGCAACGGCAAAGTCTCCACCAAGCCCGCCTCCCCTGACCACGCCTCGTAAGGCCGCCATAAGCTTCCTCCTCTCTCGGATTCTCCTCCCTCTGCCTCAGCTGTCACTAAGGGTGCTGGGTTGGTTGGTTTCGTCAGAGGGGAGAGGACGGTCAAGAAGCTGCGGCTGTCCAAGGCGCTGACGATCCCGGAGGTGACCACGGTCTCGGAGGCGTGCCGGCGGATGGCGGCGAGGCGGGTCGATGCCGTGCTGCTCACCGACGCCGGTGGCCTGCTCTCCGGCATCGTCACCGACAAGGTATCGTGTTCCTTCAGTTACATCAGTTTCGAATCTAATGGTGCCAGATGTCTTATGATTGACTGTTAAGTAGGTTGGAGCTTAAAAGGTATCATCTTTATATGCAAAAATGTCATAGTTTGGTAGTGGCTGCTTTGGATTGTACTCCACTCGCTCCAATAAAGCTTGCTTGTGTCTCAATCAAGTGCCTGAGCAGAATGCATTTCTTTAGTGTTGGACGCTTTCCACCATTGCAACTTTAGCTAATGCTATATTCTTTGTTTAAATTGCTATATATGCTTAAAATTTGCAACTGATGCCACTATGCATGTCCTTATTTGTTCTGGAGCTAAAACTGTGTATACATGGATATCACTGCTTGAATCATTGAATGTAATGCAGTTGGCTTGTTATGTGTTCATCTGTATTTGGTTTGAACAAATCTGACACTGACTCAGCAGTATCTAACTGTTAGTCAAAGTATACCCTCAGCCTCATGATTCATTCTTTTCCTTTGAACTGGGATATAGGACATAGCTACAAGGGTTATTGCCGAGGGGCTGCGAGTTGAGCAAACAATCATCTCCAAGATTATGACAAGGAACCCTTTGTATGTCACGGGGGACACACCTGCTATTGAGGCATTGCAGAAAATGGTCCAAGGTATATGTGGACTACTGTTAATATAACTTCACATTCAAGAAAAGAAATAATGAGAAATATAGATGCCTTATTTACTTTTTATTTTTACAGGACACTAAAGAAACATATTATTTTGTTAATAATAGTAGAAAGTTATTATTTCGTTCATGCTTACTGCAATGACTTGGGACTTACTTTAACAGATCACGCTATATCTTAGCAACTGTATTAGTCTAGAGGGTCGAAGTAATGACAACTTCGGTTGCTCCTGTGTTTTATAAGCGAAAGGAGGACCAGCATTTTCAATGTGATCCAGCATCCAAATTTCTTTAACATCCTAATGACATCATAAGACTTGGTGCTGCATAGGCTAACCCTCATTATTTCCATGTTCCTTGAATAAACTTACTTTGAGATATGTTAGTTCTCTCTCTGAAGTTCATATGGCATTTTTCTTATTTGTAGGGAAATTTAGACACCTTCCAGTTGTGGAAAATGGTGAGGTTATTGCAATGCTGGACATTGCAAAATGCCTCTATGACGCAATATCAAGACTGGAAAAGGCAGCAGAGCAAGGAAGTGCACTAGCAGCTGCTGTAGAAGGGGTTGAGCGCCAGTTGGGTGGCAACTTCTCAGGTATCCATATTGTTGTGTCAGCTCTTGCTTCATCCCTGTTTTTTCTTTTTTATCACCAAATGTTCACCACTGCACAAGATTTCACTGAACGTTGGAACATGCATATTTTATTCATATACACCAATTTTCATCAGTAAGTTATGCTATCTAGTTTTTCTGAAGAAAAAAATGGTTTTAACTTTGCAATCACTTGAAGGCAAGTCTTTTGTTGTGAGCGTGAATGTTGTAATGTATATGTGTCTTTCCATTTGGATGTACATGTACTAAACTAGTTATTGCTTTATGCACTTGCCTAGAGAATCAATTAACTGTTTTTGGATTCAGGTCCACACAATCTCATAGAGACTCTGAGAGAACGGATGTTTAAACCTTCTTTGTCAACAATTATCACAGAGAACACAAAGTATGTTGTCACTTTTCTTTTTATTCATTGCTATTCTTCTGTAAATTTTTAGCAAAAGTTGATCTAGATAAAAATGCTTATGTCTGTATTTACTTGCAGAGTAGCAACTGTTTCCCTTTCGGATCCTGTTTGCGTAGCAACACGGAAAATGCGTGAGTTACGAATTAATTCAGTCATTGTTACTGCTGGAAATTCGCTTCATGGGATCTTCACGTAAGAATTCCAACCTTGTACCCTTTAATTTTCCCATTTTTTAGATATTTTTGAAGTTAATAATGAATATATGGTTGTGAATTTCAGCTCAAAGGATGTGCTGATGCGTGTAGTGGCCCAAAATCTTTCTCCTGAGTTAACTCTAGTAGAAAAGGTTTCTTCTTGAGATTTATGATTCTCCATCCCAAAAGTTGTTGAATTTTGTATTCATCCTAGACACACAGTGTCTGCTACTATTTTGAACCAGGTAATGACTGCACACCCCGACTGTGCTACATTGGACACAACAATCCTTGATGCACTACATATCATGCATGATGGCAAATTCTTGCATATTCCTGTTCTTGATGGAGGTAAACTTTGATTCTTCCAGCCTAAGGTTGCCTCCTTTGATACTTCTATTGTGTATCTGATTGTCCTTTTCCATGAACAGATGGGCGGGTTGCTGCTTGTTTGGACGTTCTGCAAATTACCCATGCTGCCATTTCAATGGTCTCCCTCTCCATGGCCCATGCCCTCCATCTCTTAATCCATCCTAGTAATCTTAGTCCATCTGAAATGTTTTTTCCCCCTGAAGGTTGAAGGAGGTCCTGGTGCTGCCAATGATGTGGCAAACACGATAATGCAGAAATTCTGGGACTCTGCACTTGCTCTAGAGCCTCCAGATGAGGATTTCGATAGTCACAGGTTTAGTTAATGCTTCTTTTGTGTTCTTTTTATTTGTCTCCCCTCTCAAATGCAATGCTTGCCTGAATTATTGCATTGTACAGTGAATTATCTTTAGTGATGCCATCAGATGCTCGGGATGGCAGGAGTAGTATTTATCCTCTTGCTGTTGATAATTCATTTGTCTTTAAGCTTCAGGACAAGAAGGGACGTATGCATAGATTTACTTGTGGTAGGTACTGAATATGATGTTAGTCAGAGAGTTGACTGGCTGAATGCTTCAGCTAACAGCTTATTTGTTCGATTTCAGGCTCTGATAGTTTAGATGAGCTGATGTCTTCTGTAATCCAAAGGTTAGGCATGGGTGATGAGAAGAGTGTGATTCAACTGTTGGTAAGCTTGAATAATTTGACATCCCATTGTTTCCAACTTTTAGAAATTATATTGCAGGGTAAGAATTGGATGTTCTGTTATGACCTTCAAATAGAAGATACTGTTTTAATGTCCATGGAACAATCATGTATCTCATTCGGTATCCTGTTGTTGCCAAGCACTGTCGAATTTATCTGTGAGCTTAGCTTATTTAGAATACCCTGTATACTGAAATTGTACCAGCTAAAATTTCATGTGTTGCTCTATGCAGTATGAAGATGATGAAGGCGACAAGGTGCTGTTGACAACTAATTCTGATCTTACTGGTGCTGTGTTGTATGCGAAATCATCTGGATTGAAGGTCTTTCACTTCTCTGATATGGACCCCCTTTTGTTTGCTTAAAAAACTACCATTTGAGTATTTATCATACTGTGGGGCTGTTTAGTTCGTAACCATAGTTTGCCGCAACTAACCGTAGGCAAGTGTAGCTAAGAAATTTGGAGCTACACTTTGCCATGACTAAGGGAATCTTGCCACACTTTTTTTACTCTATGATGACATGTGGAGTCCAAGGAATCTTGCCTAAGTTTTAGTTGCCAACTGAACACTTGCCAACTTAGTTAAACACCGCTCAGTTGCACTTAGATTGGTTTTCATGCTTTAGCTAAATAGGGGATGACATAGCCATGACACATGATCACATATTCATATACACATGATGAAATGCAAAGCTGGAGCATAGAAATACTAACTTCATTGGTTTCCCTGAAAAGATCATTCAGTTGTATCCATTTTCTATACAGAATATTGCTGATGCCCTGTATGTGTAGACATTAAATATTATTTACACCAATACTTTGGGCTAAATTGGCCTAGGCTAATGGACCCATGGAACAGGCCTATCAGGTTGTACCAGTCAGTCTGGAAAGTCTCAGTCCAGGTTGCTCAGTAACAGTCTAGTTGGCATTGTTTACCTCCATTTCCTAACTGCTGTAATTAAATTTGCAATTTCAGGCCTTGAGGTTGCATATTGACGACTCAGATTCCAGCAATGAAGTAACACAGCCATTGCCAGAGCTGGTATCATCATCCCACGGAAGTCAGTCGATGCATATTCATTATGGATTGATGGCTTGTGCGATTGCTCTGACAGGGGTAGCTGTGATGGTTTACTTGAGACACTCGAAAGCTTGAACTTCTGGAGAACAAAGACTTTTGCAAAGCTATATATATACAACTAATACGCATAGAAGGATCACACACTTTGGCTCATGAGAAGGGTAATAGTGAAGTAATCATGGGCTGATGACCGATATACACCGATTACATTGTTGGTCCAAGAGAAATACGCTGACTGTGACTGTCTCCAGTTAACTGAAATCAGTTATTCAGTTCTTATGGTGGGAGGGAAGCCTATGATATGGTATTTCCCTGTTCATTTTTGACAAGTACCCGCAGTTTCATGATGCGGTAAAATATGTAACCCTTATGGTTGGTAACCATGAATTCAGTGATGTCTCAAGTAATTATGTAACCATGTATATGCATCTCTGAGCAAGAAAACCAAGAATGAATCTCGCCTATGTGGTGATCAGGTCCCAAGTTGAGATTCTTTGTTCAGCTTTTCACAAGAATTTGCAATTTTCACTAATTTGGTGAAACATGAGGTTGTCACTACTTTTTATTGATCATCACATATTCAGCGGCTGTGCCTTAAGTAAAATATCATCTGGAATGCTGTATTACCATGTGTGCATCTCTGACTGTGAAACATAGAGTGAATCTCCCCAAGGTTGCCCTGCTGTTTTATTCGGTGTGTCTGGTCAGCCAAGTTCGATCTTAATTTGCCCTGCAGTTTATTCCGTGTCAGCTTGCTGCAGAACAATTGAAATGAAACCTCAGAAATTCTGGAGTGATCTTTTTAGACAGCCAGTTCACATTAAGGTGGTGATAGATTCATGAAACTTTAAGACTCCATGAGTTTCCATTCTAACGTGCCAAATGTCAGAAGGCAAACATGAGAAAATTCACCAAATGTCACAATCACAACTGGTATTACTATGGAAACAGTACAACAAATCCCTTCTCAGAAAGCAAACATGAGAAAATTCAAGAACTTGCATGCTAGTGTGGCGTGCAGTGAAGACTGCAAGTGCTAAGGAATCAAAAGGAACATCAAGGCAAATACACCTATTTTTCTTCTTAAACTGTTGTTATGGTGCAACGAGATAAGCTTTATTATCTCAGCAGTAGCCACTAGGGTAAAAGTGACACAACCTGGAAGAGGAAAAAAAAAAGAGTGAGGTATAGCTAGAACAATTTTTAAAGTACTCCCTCTGTCCCTAAATATCTGTCGTTTTCGCTTTCCGAGAAACAACTTTGACTAAATATAAATAAAAAATACTAATATTTATGGTATACAATTAATATCATTAGATAGATATTTGAATCTAGTTTTTTAATAAATTTATTTGAAGATACAAATATTGCACGTATTTTCTACAAATCGAGTCAAACTTTCGGCACGGAAACCAATGGCGACAGATAATTTGGGACAGAGAGAGTATACCATATCAAAGTATAGAGGACCTTGCTTTTATTACCTTAGTTTTCTCTTGGATACACCTTCTTGATTTCGTGCAACCTTGCAGCCACTTCCTGCATGCAGATGCGCTCATTTGGGGACGGCTTAGTGCAGAGAAGCCCAATGTTTAGAACTGAAAGCAAACACTCTAAGCTTTTCTTCTTCATGGCCAATGAAGTTTCTTGAGATAAATCTTGTTGCTCTTCTAGTAGTTCAGGA
Organism: Saccharum spontaneum; assembly: GCA_022457205.1. Classification (NCBI taxonomy): domain Eukaryota; kingdom Viridiplantae; phylum Streptophyta; class Magnoliopsida; order Poales; family Poaceae; genus Saccharum; species Saccharum spontaneum. The sequence goes on along the minus strand of CM039597.1, from coordinate 15,462,343 downwards.
TCTATAATCTGTGGTATCATGTCAGGAAAGTTCATCTCAACAAATTTTGTAATGTCCATCCCTCCATTGAACATATCGTCAGTTGGCCTCCTCCGTAAAAATATTTCAAGTAGAACGATCCCGAAGCTGTAAACATCTCCAGCACTCGACACTGCTCCACCTGTAGCACACTCTGCAGATTGCACAAAAGAATTGCTTACACCAAAGATAAATGCACACCAGAAAATTATGCAGTATGAAACTTCATATTACCTGGAGCAATATACCCTATTGTTCCCATAATGGCGGCTGAAGTCGAGGTCGAGTGAGTGGACGATGATGCTGCTGAGTCAAATTTGAACCTTGCAAGACCCAAGTCTCCAACATGTGCTGTCATATTGTCATCCAAAAGAATGTTGCTAGGCTTCAGATCACAATGGACAATAGTTCCTTGGTTGCTATGGTGAAGGTACTCCACTGCATCTGCGACATCCACGACAATACTTATCCTTCACTACAACAGAGAAGGACATCACTGGCGGTTCAAAACCCCCCTTCACTGGCGGATTTTGAACCGCCATAACCAACTCGGCAGTGATGAGCTGATCACATCACTGCCGGTTATGCCAAACCGGCAGTGATAGCTCATGTATCACTGCCGGTTCGTGTTACAAACCGGCAGTGATACTTGAGCCATCACTGCCGGTTGTTTTAACCAACCGGTTGTGTAGATTATATTATCACTGCCGGTTATCTTTGAACCGGTAGTGATATAGTATTCACAATTTGCATTTTAATAATTGTTTTATTTTCATTTCGAGGGGAGGTGGTGGGGTGGGAGGTCGGGGAGGTGGAGGTGGAGGTGGTTGCTATCGATCAATTTGATATCGATGTGAATGAAGACAATACAAACCCATCAACATTTATATTACAAAAGTTTCAAAAAAAAACTCTAAGTATCGAATTAAGAGTCGCATTACAATAGCCTATCAATGTGGTCTCTTCCGTACTGCGCCTTGTACTTCTTAGTCCTCGCAATGGAGAATGATCCTGTCTTGGTCAATATCTCGTCCAATACAAACCTTGCTACCTCCTCTTGAATTCCTCTCTTCTCAAAATCTAGCAACTGGTTGTGATTGTTTGCTTTGCGCTGTAATTGAAGCAAGATGATATTGAGATGCACAAACGTAAGACAAAACAATAGAAATGGGATGCCTACGTACCATGTCATCTCCCGTATTTGTTTTTGCGCCAAAGTATTTTAGCATTGCCCACATCACATAGAACCCGCATTCGTTGTTCCCCATCGGTTGATCTAGGGTCTTGAGATCCTCCATATACTTTACATTGAATGGGGCCCTCCATTGCTTTTGCATCTTGCTATCGAGATTTCTCCAATTCGGTAATGCCTTCATTCTATGTTACATTGTAAATGAAGTGTGAAGACCGAGGACATTACAATATCCTATGTGATTAGAAAGTGTTGTGATATTTGGTTCACTTACTTATTCAGCACTTTGACTAGGGGGTCGATAAGAGAAAGTGGCTTTTTCTTTGAGTCCCACACCTCGATATGTGAATCCTGAAGATAGATATCTACGAGGATGAAATGGTTGCTGCAATCACAAAGTCCATGTTATTGAATGACATATCAAGAAAAGAAACACTAAAATAAGGGTCGAGAACACATACTCGCAGTTGTAGGGTAGGAGTACGTTTGTTTTGTTGTTTCTGAACATACTTTCAAACTCAATCTTCAAACTTGTTGGTACATAGTCATCATCACCAGGGGCGGTGCATGTTGTCTCATTTACAAATATGGGATCCAAGAAGTCTATATTGTTCAATTTCTTCTTTAGGCACCATTTTGCCATACACCTGCATAATAAACATATGATATATTCAAATGCAAATCACGTAGTTTATTATAACGTTGTGAGGGTAGGGTACTTACATAGACCATATCATCAAAATCTGCGTATCGAGCGAGCGCCATTGGAAGAGCTGAAAGAGGTGTTCATAATAAATAGTATGCACCGTTTCTTCAGGATGATTAAAAACCATTCCGGGAGGGATGCAAACTTCAAAACCGATACAGTCTCCATTGGCAGTATCCACGGAGTAATAATCATGCAACTGTCGCATGTATGTTGGCAACTCTTTATACTCTTGTTCGGTGGCGACCAAAGGTTTGCCTCTTGAATACTTGTATGCGACCGTGGCTGTTTCAAAATCTCTCGTTCCGTAATACAACTCCGTGGCCCTCTCCATGGATATGCCCATGTTGTTGGCCAAGTTCTGTATCTCTAGCAATTCTTTGGTGTGTATTTCTCTAGCTCTGATTTGATTACTCTCTTTGTTGTGTTGCCTTTCAAATTCGGTCTGTTGTCTCCACTTAGGTAGACTGGCTATTCGATTAAAGAAGGCAACGGCGGATTTCTTGCTTGGAGGCTCCACAATCGGGTCCTTCATCTTACTCGTAATGCTAGCATCCACCTTCTTTTTACTTGTCTGGGGAGCATTACCAACCGAAACTGATGACCTCTTGTGTTGCGAGGTCGAACCTGATCGCACTTTGGATTTTCGCGGAGGAGGAGGAGGTGTCTTCTCTTTTGGCTGTGGAGGAGGTGGAGGAGGTGGAGGAGGTGTTTTCT
>CM039597.1:15292397-15459610 GCA_022457205.1 Saccharum spontaneum | reverse complement strand
TTGTCGGAGGTGTACTCGGTCGCCGCAGCGTCGACGGTGAGCTGCTCCTTCACCGGCAGAGGAAAGGCAGCGTCGGAGGCGGCCGGCTCGTAGTCGCGCTCCTCCATGACGTGGGCAGGCTCCTCGAACTCTCCGCCCCAGTTGTCGGCCATGATGTAAGCGTCGATGGCGAGCTGCTCCTTCTTCGGCGGAGGCGAGGACGAGTCGAAGGTGGCCGGCTCGTAGACGCGCTCCACCGGGATAGGGATAGGCTCGAACAGCCCGCCCTAGTTGTCGGCGACCACCTTGGCATCGATCTGCCTGGGGGCGCCGACGCGGAGGTCCTCGACCCGCTGTTCCCTCATGGCTCGGGTCTCGGGGAACCGCCGGTCCCACCTAGTCTCGATCTCGTCGAGCTTGCGGAAGATCTCGTCGAAGGAAAACTTGAGGGAGGGATTCATGGTGAGAATCGGTGGCTCTGATACCAATTGTCAGCAACCCCACTGGATTGCTCACAAACAACTTAGATACAAGTAGCAGACTAGCAGGGAACCAAGTACAGGGTCCTAGGAAGAAGATGAACAGTAGTACTAGTAAACTAGAGAAGGTAATATGTCTCTGATAATTTAGTTGATGTCCCCCTTCGCTGGATTGCTTGTGCCTTTGTACTCCGACTCAGCCACCAGGACAAGCTTGGGCAGGCTCGGACCACGGCCCATAAGGCCCAGCAACGGTTGGTCCCTGACAGACCCTGTAGCTCTGGCTTACTTGGCAAACTCATCTGGGATGTTCCCCACAATATTGATTGAAACTTAAGTCTAGCAGTTGTAGTTTTGTGATATTGGCAAGAGAAGAAGGAATGGTTCCAGAAAGATTGTTATATCGAAGCTTCAGCTGTTTCCAAGAGGCAGATCTGGAAATCCTCCAACGAGATTGTTCCCGTTGAGCCAGAGTTTTTGCAGACTAGAGCAGTTTTGGAAGGTTGGTATAACTCCATGTAACGTGTTGTTACTCAAGTAGAGGGTCTGGAGGTGATGCAACTCGCCAAGGGATGCTGGGATATCTCCACTTAATCTGTTTGTTTCTAGGGACAGCTGTTTCAGCAATGTCAAGTTTGAAAGTGAAGGAGATATTTGTCTGACTAAACCTCGATTTGCAAGGTCAAGATTAGTGACACGACGGCTCCTCGTCCTGCACATGACACCTTCCCAATTGCAGAAATGAGTGCTGCCATTCCAAGAAGCCAATGCTTGTTGTGGATCCAAACTGATCGCCTTCTTGAATTCAAGAAGAGACAGTCGATCTATTTGATTTTCAGGTGTGCTGCTGCAGGTGACAACATGGACACTGCAAGCCATGAGCACAAGCAGAAACTGTCCAGGTGCGGTAACCTTCATGTTGATAATAATAAGCAAGGGGGTGAAAAATTCAGAAGCGAAGAATTCCAGCGTCTTCGGCTTTCTGTTCTGTTACATGCAAGGAGCTGAAGATGAACACCGATTCCGAGCAAAGTAGTAACCATGATGGAAACTTTAAATACTCCTAAAATTAAAATTTCAGAAAATAATAATGCACTAGTGTCTGAAATTTGTTTTCTTGTGTTGTGCCTAACATTAAAATAATACCTTTTCCTCTACCCCAGCATGCATTTCCCTTCTTAGAACGGATCTTGTGGTCTTCTGTTCAGCTGTTATCAGAAATGTGAATAAATCAGGATCAAGGTTTTCATTATCGGAAATTAAAATTTATCGGACGTCATGGATAAAGAGGATAAACAAGATATATCGGAAATATCGGACCAAATTCAAAAAAAATTTAAATTCTTTTTCAAAAAATTTGTAGAATTTGACTTGAAACTATTCCTAAGATATTAAACATCACTTGTTCACAAATCAAAACAAGAATAAATCATTATAAGTGTCGGATCGTCGCGTGACTGATTTTGGATTGTCTGTGTAGAAACAGGAAAGATAGGAAAAATTTGACTGATATCAAATTTTATCGGACTCCGGGGATAAAAAGGAAATTTTGAAAATATTGGCGACTTTCGGCTGATAAAAAAAACCCTGATCAGGATAACGATCAATTATATCCTATTATCCTGCCATTCAGAGGTAAGAATGTCTGCTTCAGAAATTAAAACCTTGCTGCGTACAGGGGATCACAATATGGAGGAAAAAAAAACAAAGTCCCCGCGTGACTCACATAACAGAGAAAGAAGGGGACACCTGATTACAAAAATCGACATGCAGGCATCGCCGGCGAGGAAGAAGTCACCGGCACATCGAGCTAGAGGGCAGCTAGAGCTGAGATACCTGATGATTGGTTATAAAGAGTGAGAGAGAGACGATGATGACGATCCTTCTTGAATGGCATGTGGACTGCCGACTGTTTTTTTTTTTCTGTGGTTCAGCCATATCGGCCATTTTTCTCTGACTCGTGGACTGCAGACTGACGTTTATTTTTTTCTGTGGATGTCGGATGTTTTAAAGGATGTCGGAAGGGGTGTTTGATACTAATCAAAAAATTAATTATATTACTCGTCTGGAAACCGCGAGACGAATTTATTAAACCTAATTAATCCATCATTAGCACATGTTTACTGTAGCACAATATTGTCAAATCATAGATTAATTAGGCTCAAAAAATTCATCTCGCAAATTTATCGCAATCTATGTGATTAGTTATTTTTTCATCTACATTTAATACTCCATGCATGTGTCAAACATTCGATGTGATGGAGTGAAAAATTTTTGGACGAACTAAACACCCCCCCTCCCCCCAAACTAGACGCCGCCATGTAGCATGTTTTCTTCTATTTTTTTTGCAGTCAACTAGTCTGCTCGTTGCTGGGACGACAGGGACAGACAAGAGGCGATTCAGTAAGGACGTGGTTATAGCACGACCCGTCGCGCATTGGGATAGCGCGTGATCCCAAGCTTCCGCACACGCGATTCAGACCCGCACAAGCGACCCACTTTCCACGTTCAAGATGGCAACCCCAGCCCTCCGCACTACGGCACTAGTGACTTGGCCCTGCACAAACCTACTTCCACATGCAAGATGGCAGTGCATGCGCCCCACCAGCCATGCCACCCCTGATGTCAAAAAAAAAATCTTTGAGTTGCTATAAATTTTGAATGTTGGATCCGTTTTTCAATTCCGTTTGCATCGTTGTGCTCTATATGACGAGTCGAACGAAATTAGACCCCCACTTGCGTATGTTTCGAAGAATTTTATTTTAGTAGCAATTTATGTGTAAAAATGTGCTAAGAGATCTATGAAAGTAGCTGCCACCATGTAATAAACTTACTACTCCAAAAATATACTAAAGTTTTTACATAGTATGCACATCGATTGTTACCATGGGAATATAATAAATTTGTTATATAGTATTTATATAAAGGTACTAACCCCTAAAAAGAGTAACGAACCAAAACAAAACAAGTTGCAACCTAAAGGGTCAAATTATTAAAATAAACATTGAGTAAGCTGCCAATTGGGGGCAAGTTATTATACAACAAACTCCAAAAAGCCAGGAAACATGGCTTGCTGCCAATTTGGGCATTTATTAAAAAATGAGGGTAGCGATACAAAATAAGACAAGCTGCAATCTGGGGAAAAATTATTAGAAAAACATTGCATAAGCTGCCAAGGGACAAGTTATTATAAAACCCACTATATAAGCCGAAAAACATGACTAGCTAAAAGTTAGAGGGATATTTATTAAAAAGACAAGAGCACCAACCTAAAAAGACAAGCTGCACTCTAAGGGGCAAATTATTAAAAGAAGCATTGCATAAGGTACCAACTTAGAGGGCAAGTTATTATACAACTAATATGTAGGATTTAGAAATGCATTCAAACCTAAAAGGGGCTGAGAACTAAAATAAAAAAACATTAAAAAACATGACTGAAAACTCAAACTAAAAATAACTGTAAAAAAACTTGACTGCAGAAACTAGGGGGCGCATTTTTTTGTTGGCAACTTATGTGTGGAATAGATATCCTTTGTAACAACTTATACATCGTAGGTGAGGCAACTAATATGCAGGATTTAGGAAGACATTCGAACCTAAAAGGGTGACTAAAACCTAAAACTAAACAAAATTAAAAAAAAAATGACTGGAAATGAAACTAAAAAATACTAACTGAAAAAGAAACTGAAAACTGAAGAAGACAAAACGAAAAAACAAAAAACTAAAACTGAAATTGACAACCAGAAAATTTAACTGAAATTGATAATTTTAGTTCCTCAAAACTAAAGTAAACACTACAAGCTGCATGACCTTGTATGTGGCAAGTTTAATTACAAAGTATGTAGCAAGTGGCAAGATACCGTGAAATGACAAATTCTGAGAATTATGGCTCTCAAAAAAATTTTAACTAAAATTAAAAGGAAACATGAAACAAGGCAATCTGCAACCTAGAAGGTAAATTATAAAACAAGCATTGCATAAGCTACCAACTGGGCAAATTATTAAAAATGACAACATAGCTAATTGACTTGTTTTACAAATTGAAATTACAAACTGAAATTACTAACTGGAATTGCTAAACTAAAAATTGCAAACTGAAATTAGAAACTAAAAATACAAATTGAAATTAGAAACTGAAATTACTAACTGAAATTGCTAAACTGAAAGTAAAAACTGAAAATACAAATTGAAATTAGAAACTGAAATTAAAAACTAAAATTGCAAAAAATGTAATTAGCAACTGAAACAAAATGAAATTACTAATCAAAATTAGAAACTGAAATTACAAATTGAAATTAGAAACTGAAATTACTACACCTCGATCTCCTGCAGCTTCTGCCACTCGGCGGGGTATAACTGTTGAAGAAGATGACCAGCCTGGGTGAAATGCCTCCGCGCCTTCTCAATAATCCCTAATCTGAAACAACACAACCCTCACAGCATATCAGCAGAAATGCAAATAATTGCAGCATGTCATCAGTCTTCGACACCTAATTCCATGGGAGAGTCAGGACAATATACAGTATAAACAATATTAGGGACAGAAATTCAGGATGCATCAGCATTGTGTGGTCTAAATCCAATGAACCTAACCGAAATCGTCATCAAGCAACCACACATAGTACAGCAAGCAGACATCCCTTCTATCAGCGTTATGTGATGGGAGGGTTTAACGCCAATTTTACCCACAATCAAAGCAAGAAAATATTATAGCTTTACTTACATACAGATAATTCAGAAAAAAAATCATTTTGAATTGCAAAAAAGATCAATATCTTGCATCCTGAGGATGCGAATAAAATGAACATTGAGTGTGAAGATGGAGCAATCGCAGAACTAAATTTCACAGCCTCAATGGAAAGGATCGGAAAAAGTGAAAGGCGCAGTACTCATTTGCTTTCTCCTCGGTCTCGCTCACAGAGAAAGCCATCCAAGAAAGCAACATCAACATGCAGATGCAACCGTCAAGAACAAAATCGAAGCAAAGAGCTAGGGACCTTGATGCACATGCACATCAGTTCTAAACTCTAGTACAGGCTATAGCGCAATGGTGGAGGTAGGAAGACTGCAGTAAGCTCACCGGAGACAAACGCCTGCGACGAGGCTGTGGGCACGGCCGCTGACCGGGTCGAGCGGACAGCCTCCTCGCATTCACGAAGCGTGTCGAAGGCGGCCGAGTCCTGTGAGCGCGGCGGCTCGGTTGCCGCGGCATGCGGTGCTCTCGGGACGCAGCACCATGGCGTGCTCATAGTGGTGCAGCGCCTCCCCGTACGGCCGTACTATCCCTTTTTGTACCACTCGTTCCCCAAGCGGGTCATCTCCTGGAGGCTCCAATGCTTGCCGGAAAGCTCGCCGGCGACCTCGAGGAGTGCCCGAGGCAGGGAAAAAAATATCGGCCGGTAGGATCCGAAATTTCCGAGATATCCCGTTTACCGGCTGGGTCCGAAATTTTTCCTCTATCGTCCGAAATTTTCATATTTTTAAAATTTCGTCATCCAAATAGACGCCAAAGCCCACCCAATACTCTAACCTTAATCCATGTTTAATTTTCTCTCCCCTTCTCTTCTAAGTTCAAGTTGTCACCGCCGCAACACACTCAGCACGTTCCAGCCATATCAGTGCCCTCCTCTTTGAATAAGCAATTGATAATATGTTTTATTTAGTTTTTTATGTTATATTGTTTAGAAATGATCTATGTGCTTTCCTGAACAAAATAAGTAATTTTTTGTCTAAATTTCTTCCGAAATTTTATTTCTATCGCCGATAAATTTCCGATATATCCGATATTCCTGTTTATCGGTGACCACCGAGATTTTTAAAATACCGGTAGAGAAAACCTTGGCCCGAGGAACGACGAGGAATCAATGCTGCTCCTGGCGGGGGCCATGCCGGCACTGCGCATGATGCCCCCGTGGCCATAGTGACTGGTGCCGGATCCGAGCACGTACGGGCGGAAGCACGGGGAGGGAGCGCAGCCGCCGTTGCCGGGACTCCACCGCTGGCGTGCACGCGGGCGTTGCTGCTGGGATGCCGGTGGTTGCCACGGGTGTAGAATAGGCCGCATGCAACTGAGCGCGACGGGTCGCTAATTAGACTTTGCGATTCAGTAAGCGGGAGTTGTTCGAAAATGTCATTTTGTTCTTGGGCCTTTAGCCCATGGGTGCAAGGACTGCGACTTGGTTCGGTGTGTGCATCGGTTTGGCCCATATAACACGCTACCGCCAGGCCTGGTGCCTACGTGGGCTGCATCATATTGTCATGTTCCTTTTTTTTTCTGCGGTATGGGTCGTGACTGTTTCCAATAACCTAGGCCTCGTTTAGATTGCAGACTTTGCCTCCCAAATTTACTGTGCAGAATTCCTATTCCCCATCACATCAAAATGCCGACACATATATGGAGTACTAAATATAGATGAAATAAAAAACTAATTACACAGTTTTGTTGTACTTTGCGAGACGAACATTTTAAGCCTAATTAATCAATATTTGAACAATTATTACCAAATAAAAACAAATTTGCTACAGTGTGACGTGACCCTTACTATGCAAAGTTTGGTTCCAAATTTTGAAATCTAAACATGGCCCTAGAGTGTCCGTTGTTCACTCCTATTCATCACCCTAGATTTTAAATATGATTAGTGTCCGTTGCTAATTTTGCACCAGTGTGCTATTTGTAATGAGATTTGTAAAACTAAACCTATAATGTAGAAGAAGTTTCAAAATATTCATTGTAGCAACTTAGGTTGTATGTATAGCAGCTACTTATATATTAAATATATAGTAACTTATATTTATAAGTCGACACGTAAAATAACCTGGTAACTTAACTTGTAGCAACTATGTTGACAATAACAATTTTTGTTTTCTACATCATGATGACATACAACACACCCTTTTATTTATGGTCGTGCAGGATTCATGATTAAGGGTTGCAAATAGGCATACAAATTTGGGATATAGGATTTTTCTTACCGTCTGCTCAGGTTGCTAGTACATTTAGAATTCTCAGACATGGGTTCATATACTCGTGCATGCTGATAAGGTCGCAGCATTCATGCTAGTTAGATGTCGCAATACCCCATACTAATTAGGGTTGCAGCAGACATACTGATCAGAAGCCATGTCATACTAATTAGAGTTATGGCCTTTGCCTCAGCTTGTTCAGGTTGCTACTTTGTAAAACTTTTTAAATACGGGTCATGTATACTCGCGTACTGATTATTATGGTTGCAGGTCGCACAACACATATCGATTAGGGCTACAAGCATACAACATCCATATCGATTAGGATTATAGGGTTTTGCCATTTGCTCATGTTACTATTTTTTAGAATTCCCAAAAAAAAGGGTCTCGTATGCTCGTGCGTATCTCTTAGAACATCTCCAGCAGTCTCCCAATACCACTCCCCCCAATAAACTGACAGTGGGGTAGCCCAATATTACTTTTTTGATTATTGGAGAAAATGCCTTTTGCAGTTCCCTAATATCTCATCCCCAATATATGATTTTGACCCATGTTGCAGATTTAGCCTGTTTGGATTATTGGAGAAGATGCTTTTGCAGTTCCCTAATATCTCATCCCCATTATATGATTTTGACCCATGTTGCAGATTTAGCCTGCTTTGGCCCCATATCTCCAATGCTACCTACCGTTGCATCTGGAAAATCGTACAGTCAATGGACATATCAGAAGACTTCGTTTAAAAATTGTACAAAACTTTGTCATAGTGAAACCATAGGTACCGGACAGATCACGCAAGCATGCTCACATGCAGAATGTTAAACACAAGAGGACAGAGGAGTATGTGAAAGGGAAGTCTAAATTCATGAGTTCAACTTATTCATTTACAAGCTAAAAGAGTGTGCATGCCATTCTTTACTAGAATCAATTGCACTATGAGGGCTGACAAATTACACAGAGCCAAGTGCAAGGTTCAGTAACCTTTCACAAACTGTAGTCAAAAGATGTACTACTACTAAACTCCCAACTTGAAGACAGTAACACAGAAACAGGTAATAGTAGATAGATAACATGAATGAATCATTGCCCATGTAACTGCCACAAATGCTCTATTAAGTCATCCCGAAGTTGGTTATGCCCCTCACGATCCTCAATCTTCCGATGCACTTCTAGAAATTTGTTGATTCGGTCATTATCCCTCTGAGGCTGCACAGGTGGAACATATGTGAACTCAGTGTCATAATTGAAGTCATCCGGTTGTCCTCGCTCATCTTCGATTATCATGTTGTGCATGATCACACATGCGGTCATTATGCGCCACAAAGTCTTTTGGTCCCCGAATCTAGCAGGTCCACGAACAATCGCGAACCGATATTGCAACACCCCCAAATGCACGTTCAACATCCTTTCTACATGCTTCTTATACGCTGGGCAAAGTGAGCTTGCTTGTTAAATTATTATTACATTGAGGGTTTTTCTATTAGTACGTGTACATGCATGGCAGCCAGTTCACATTAAGGTGGTGATAGATACATGAAACCTTGAACTACGTGAGTACATGCATGGCTGCTTGCTTTACAATCATGTTCGTCATCAATGACTCATGGTAGTGTTGTACTTTGCCGCGTTACGTTGATGGGCTAGCCTTTTTATGGTGCTTGGCACCACGTTCGGTACCCTTTCTTGTACATAAACTTCATTTATCTTAATTGAAAAGGCAGAGCTCCTACCATTGTTTTAAAAAAAGAACTACATGAGTAGAAGCTTTATCATGCAATGGTTTCAGTTCTAGCGCGCCAAATGCTAGAATCAGAACTCATATTGTTATGGCAACAGAACCCTTCTTTTTAGAAAGCGAGCACGAGATGAAAAAGAACTTGGATGCTTGGTGAACTAATTACATGCTAGTGTAGTGCGTAGTCAAGACGGGAGCCCAATGGCGAAGCAAGGATTTTACAGCACGGTATTCCACATACAAAAATTATCAATGCAAATATGTAATATATTGCACTACAAATTCATAACATAATGACCATAACAAGAATACAATGCAAAAAAAAACTTGATTGCAGTGATTTACACTAGATTTCATTAATGAAGATATCAATTTGTTTTAAATTAAAGAAAACAAAATTCGAACCTAGAAGCCTAGAGTCTAGACCGGAGAAATGGACATTGGAGAGGGAGACACTGAGTTAAGCAGAGCTAGGAGGGGAGGGAGGGGGGGAGCGAGAGGGGGTGAGCTGAGCGGACAGCAAATTAAATGGAGCAAATTGGAATCACATAGTGTAACAGTTAAGGAAGGTCACCTTTTTTCCTTGGGCTTTTGCGTGACGGAGGCTTGCCCTGCTCTGACTCGGGGCTTTCGACTCCGGGCCCGTAGGCCACACGCCTGCCTTTTGCTCACCCACAAGGCCTCAACACAAAATGACTGGGTGGCCCGTGGCCCGTGATAGTTCAGTTTTTCGTTTTTTTTTTTTGCTTAAATTAGTCATTAGCCATCAAAATAGGTAGCAGAACTAACTTTTTGCCATCAATATTTTAGCTAAAGGGAGCTTGTTTGTAGTAACTCGCTAGCTAGCGTTGCTTGCACTCAAGACCGGCGGTGCATGCATGCCGATCGATGAAAATGAAACAATTACTCTAAGAGCCTGTTTAGTTACTCCTCCAACCCAAAAAAGTTTGCGCAGTACCCGTCACATCAAATCTTTGGACACATGCATGGAATATTAAATGTAGGTAAAAAAATAACTACTTGCACAGTTTGTCTGTAAATGTCGAAACGAATCTTTTGAGCCTAGTTAGTCCATAATTGGATAAATTTTGTCAAATAAAACGAAAAGTGCTACAGTAGCCGAACCTAAACTTTTTCACCAACTAAACAACCCCTAAAAACAAAACCTGAAGGCGGAACTGACGGTCACATGCACTGTTTGTTTTGACTGACGAACATGGTGACCCGCTGTCCTGCTGTACCTGTAAGTGACGCTTTTCACCGTGGCCATGATGATCATTTTGCCAGATCCCATTCCCATCCCAGGACTCATGCAGTGCATGCCTAGAGGACAGGACGACTGGTGGTGCGGTGGCGGACAAGATTGGAAGGCTAGAGAGCCACCCTTTTGCCGCACAGTGCCAACGCATGCATGCATTTTTTGTACCAGAGCATACGGCTAGAGTTCACGGGCGTAAAACGCCTTGTTCGTTTTAACTTATCAGTGTTTTTTCTCACCGTAAAACAGCTTCAGGCAGCTTATGAGTTGCAGAAAACATCAAGCAGTATGTACTCCGGCGCTTTGTACACTGCAGCTGTGCTTTCACCTGTTCCCTCTCCGTGGTGACCCAGGACAACAACGGCCGGTCACATGAAGACATGACTTGATGATGAGTAAAAGTGTACCAGAGCCGTATGCACGTACCGACGAGGCGACGATATGATGCGTACGGGTACAGCTTTACCGTGTTGGTACAAAAATAAGCCCACGTACTACCTGCATGAACTGATCACGGATAAGTTGGTTGGGTCCCTGTGATAACCTGTTCACTTGAATTTAAGTCTTTGACTTGGCACGAGTGTTCTTCAGTGGTACGCGATGTTTTCGTCGACAGCGAGGCACCTGTGGTGACTTCGTCAATCTTAAGATCTGCAGACTCAGTCCTTCGAAGGTGCTCATAAGGTATATATATTCATAAATGTGAGTGTACGTGTATGTTATAGACGTCTACGTTGTAATATGTAATTTTTTTTAAAAAAAGGCTGCCTACGTGTTGTCATGTTATCGATTCACACATCTTGTCCTGCGTGCAGCTCCAATAAAGTTGACGGCCGCGACCATGGGTTCCATAGATTTTGTGGATAATTATCTAGAAGAAAACCAGGATAACACCGAAGATCAATCAAAAAATTGAGAAGGATTAGAAAACGGATGGGTGATTATTTAGAGAGTAAAGTATATTTTTCAACCTAAAACTTACAACGTAGTTTGGTTTTTCAACCTTATTAAACTATGAAACCAAGACTGTCCAGACTGGGACAAATTTGGTCCCCACTTTGGCTTCAAAGTGGTTTTCTATTTTTTTTGCATCTGCTTCTTAATGATATATTTAGAGTTATTTAGATATTACTTGTTTTAAATAAAAAATGAGCGCGACTATATGAACAATAAAGCAATAAGAATAGAAATAAACTAAATCCAAAACACACACACAGACATCATAAACAAGTAGAGAACATATTTTTTAAAAAAGGTACTGGTTTCATATTTTCCTGATTGAAAATAAATTGTTTATGAAGTTTCATGTAATAAATCAAGTTTTTTTTATTATTTCTATAGAACAGAAAACCCACCATTGAAATCAACAGAAGGAGCAAACTACTCGTCCGGTTTTGACAATTTGTTCGTTACCCGCTTTCATAGTTTAAGGTTAAAAATCTGACTACTGTATAAGTTTCAGAGAGAAAAATGTACTTTACCTTATTTAGATGCTCTAAAGTTGGTGACAGATCTGTAACCCGGGAAAAAACTGAAGACGGTACATTTCCCCAACTTGATCCAAAATACTATTACTCCTAGGCTCCTAGCTAGTCCTAGCAGTATCCAATGCTGAAGTTTTTTTTTTTTGTTTGTTTTCTGAAAAAAGGTTAAGCACACTATACCATTGGCTTCTTTTATCGATCAATGTTAATTGTTAATATATAATGAACCGACTACATCGGAATGAGGGTATTCTCGATGTCCGAGAGAAAAAAATAGGAGAGTGTTTTCTCGTTGCTTGCTAGAGGAGTATGATACAAGCTACTCTACTCTAGCTTCCACATGCATGAAACAAAACGGCGTAGATACCTGTAGTAAGGGACAAGGAACATCGAATAAAGAAACAAAACGGAATGCGTACGTGATGCATCCACCGCAGCTAAAAATACGTTGCAAGACGCAAAATAAAAAATCAAATAAGTATCCAAGAAACAAATTCTACCTAAATTAGTGTCAAATACATCAGACTATATAGGGACTTGTCCCTCCTTTTCCTTAAAAAAAGAAGAAGATGACGACATTTAAAAAAATAGTAAATTTCTCCACCATCCACCATGCATGTGTCCCCTTTAAATGTCTTTATTGATTATTCAATAAATAATGGTTTTTAAAAAGTGCAAACTATGGCATGTTTAGTTCATGTCTAAAATTGCCACGTCACACATTTGTCATGTTTAGTTCACTACTATAACAACTACGACACCCCACACTTTTGATTCTTAGCATCTTGTCCCACATGTTTTATATATTTATTTACTTTTGTCAAACTTTGCCATAAGTACAGCCATAGTTTGTCTAAGATTGGGTGTGCAAAGGTTGGTTACTAATCAAACATGCCCTAAGAACTCTCTCCTTCCTGGACAAAAGGTTACTAATACAAGATTATCCATAGAGTTTCGCTCAAGATGTCAGTCAAAGCAAAAAAAAAACTCAATCCTCCATTTTAAGTAACCACGGGTCTGCGACTGCGAGAACATGCCCAGGTTAATCCACCTAAACTGTCATCCTCTTGACCAACTTAGCTTAAGTAAACCAACCCGGTAATCCTTAGAGATGCGCTTCACACACTCCACTAGTGTCTCCATAGGATCAGGTTGTTTAAAATACACATGTAACCTCTGTAACTCAAGGTTTGATCTTAACACGAGATTGCACAAAAGCAATGAGGAAGAATAAATGAATGAACTTATCCAGCTAATGTTTCAAGTAGGTCTTATCTCCTCGCTCCCGTTTAGTTAAGCCATCTCCCTCTCTTTTCTCTAAGTTGTTCTCACCTGAGTCGCTCTCCTAGCTCATTAAATGAAGCGGAGTAGGGGCGCTCACCTTTTCCACTCGATATGTTACCGTACCTACCGTACTTGAACTTTGCTCAAGTGGCCCCCATGCATGGTATCCATCAAACCTAAAATATTTTAACAACGGTACCGTGAGTACAATGGGTTTCAGAGGGCTTATGCACAAATACTATATATTTGGTGGATGCAAGGCTCAACACATAGGTGATTGTGAATTGCCTAAAAGCATGCCATATTTTGAGAGTAGGGAAATGTTATGGCGTGGAGGAAGAACGAAGGGGCGGGCCTCTGTGGGCATTGACCACTAGGGAAGAGCGCTAGGTGCGGAGGGGCAGATGGCCAACACGGAGGGACGAATGGCTGTAAGGTCCTAAATGGCTAGAGGGGGGTGAATAGCCTATTTAAAAATCTACAAGCTTCACTAGACAAGTGAGTTAGTAAAACAAACGGCGTAGCAATTCTAGCACTAGCTCACTAAGCTATGCAAGCCACCAACACAAGTCTAGTTCAAGGCTAAACACTAACCACACCAACAACTAACTCTACTTCTAAACAAGAACAAAACTACACAAGGTAGAGACAAAGAATAACAAGCTACACAACTAGCAAGGTAGATAAGTAAGCAAAGGAGTGAGCTAGGATTGTTATATCGACGTTGATGAATAGAGATGTCCAATGAACCAATCAATCAACGCAATCACATACACAAGATGAAATCCTCAGCAAAGAGATGACATAAGAATTTTTACCGAGGTTCACTTGCTTCCCGGCAAGCTAGTCCTCGTTGTGGCGATACATCCACTTGATGGATCGCGAGCTAATTGACTATCAAGAGTCAAACCCTCAGCGGGTGCCACACATTCACTCACAAGATAGGGGATCCTCCAAGCCACGAGCTCCACTAGAGTAGCCAATTCATGAACTCCCGTGGGGAAGGCTCAAGAACCCCTCACAATCACTTGGTGAAGCTCGAAACAATCTCCAATCACGAGCTCAACACCACCGCTGCTCCAAGCCATCTAGGATGTCGGGAAACACCCAAGAGTAACAAGTAATCCGCAACCAACTCAATGGATCAAGTGCCACTAGATGCAACTCTCAAAGCAATGCACTTGAATCTCACTCAATCTCACTAGGATACACAATCAAGCAAGGAGATGAGTGGAAGGGGATGTGCTCAGCTCAAGAGGATGTTAGAGAGTCTAAATGTCCAAGAGAGAGTTCCCCAAACTGGCCAAACATATATTTATAAGACACTCCAAAGAATAGAGCCGTTAGGAACAAAGAAACTGCTCTACGCGTGCTGACCGGACGCGCAGGTCAGATCGACCGGACGCGGCTACAGCGTCCGGTTGCACCTGCACGACTTCGCCGAAGCTCGCCACGTGTCCCATTTTAAATTTCGTTTGTTCGATCTCCAACAGTCATGAAACGTTACCTTCTTAGTCAAAGCATGACCGGACGCGTTATACCCGGCGTCCAGTTTGAGTCCAATAAGGGTCCAGAGAGCAATTTCGTCGACCGGACGTGTCCGCGTCCGATCAAACCTTCCCTTTGCGCTGCTCTCCTGGGTGCGTGACCGGACGCGCCGGTCCTGTGAGTGATCGGACGCTCCGGTCACAAACCCTCGCACTTCGCCCCGCGCACCTGCCGATTGAATCGACCGGACGAGCCAGCCGCGTCCGATCCAGCGTCAAGTCACGCGTCCGGTCACCCCAGAGACTTCCTTTCGCGTCCGTTTCTTTGCCTCCGGCGCATTGAAAAATAGGCGTTTTACTTCCACAAAAGCGCCGAATCCTGCCTCGCAAGCTCGGCGGGAGGGAGAGAGGAACCTAAACCCCTCTTTACCCCTCAAACTCCAGCTCCTTCGCAAATGTACTAACACCACCAAGTGTTCACCATCTTGTGCTCGTGTGTTAGCATTTTCTCAAATATTTTTCAAGGAGTTAGCATCTCACTAGATCCTAAATGCATATGCTCAAGAATATGGACCTAGTAGCACTTGATTCATGAGATGACTGTGATTGCCCCTCTTGATAATCATCTATCAATCCTAAACCCGGTCAATCACTTCTCTACTCATCTTTAGACCGACAAAAGAGAATCCTATGATTATACCTTTGTCTTGATCATCTCATTCCTTGTCCATCACCTATGTGCATGTTCACCATCATCTTTATCTTCATGCACTTGCGATCTTATGGCCATCACCATCATGCTCCTTGCTCCTTCATCACATGTGTTGCTACGCCTAACTCAATTCACTTGACACAATGGCATTAGCAACTTGGTGTCATTAATTACCAAAACCAAACTTGGGCTTTCATTGGCCAACACGGAGGGGTGAAGGGCCCACTTGGAGGGACGGGTGCCCACTACCTGACTCAGGAGCAAAGACCATAAAGCACTCAACAAAGCCTTTGCCGAGTACCACACTCGGTATACCTCACACGACAAAACTTTGGTCGGCAAAGAGGACTTTGCCGAGTGCTTTATCTTGGGCACTTGGCAAAGCCTTTGGTGAGTGCTAAAAAACACTCCGCAAAGAATGAACCGAAAAAACCCCGAAAAAAATAGCTCTCCCTCGCGACCTCTCCCTCGCGCGTACCTCCTCTATCACTACACCACACTGTCACTTATATCTAGATTCCGTTTTGGTTCCCCACATATTATACTAAACCGAGTGTAAATTACTTGTTTGAGGCCCTAAAGGAATTCAAATCAAAAGGTTGTCAACTACAAAGTTTCATAACTTTTTGAAATCTACAACTTTCATTTTGATAGTTTCTCCATCCGAGGTCGTTTACAAAATTTGAATTTTGAATTTGAGAAATTCAAATGTATTTTTCGCTGACAAGATGGTTTCAAATTAAAAAGTTGTCAGCTACAAAGTTTCATAACTTTTCGAGATCTACAACTTTCATTTTGGCCGTTTCTCCATCCGAGGTCGTTTGAAAAATTCAAAATTCAAATTTAAGAAATTTAGACGTACTTTTCGTTGGCAAAATTAATTCAAATTAAAAAGTGTTCAACTACAAAGTTGTATAACTTCTCAAGATCTACAACTTTTGTTTTAATCATTTGTTCATCCGACATAGTGGTAGTAATATTGTTTACAAAACTTAGAGATCTCTCTTCTAGTTTTCATGAAATTATATGAGAGAGATTTTGTGAACAACGTTACTATCGCTTTGTCGAATTAAGAAATGACCAAAACAAAAGTTGTAGATCTTGAGAAGTTATACAACTCTGTAGTTGAAAACTTTTTCATTTGAATTAATTTACTGCTTCAAAATATGCTTTGTAGATCTTGTTTGCCGAGTGTAAAACCAAAAACACTCGGAGTGCAAAAAAAAACACTAGGCAAAGAGTTGCCTAGTGTTTTTTCTTAGTAGAGTGCCCAAAAAATTACACTTGGCAAACCATCTAGCACTCGACAAAGAGCCGGTTTCCGGTAGTGGCCAGTGCGGAAGGATGGAGGACTGGTTGTCGGGTGCAGAGGGCAACATTGAGAGGAAGAACAGGAGTGCTCGAGGGAGAAGAGAGGATGAGGAAAGAGAAAAAAAGAGAGGTTGACATGTGGGTCCCATCAGTTAGGTGCTTATCCCACTTTTTGGAGTCCCTAAACTAAACACAAAACACAGTGACAGTCCTGTCCCACACAACCAAACATGAGATGAAATCAACTCATTCCTAAAAACTGGAATGGAGCCATCCCATCCTGCTATGCCCTCAAACTAAACACACACACAGTCAACCTTGCAGTATTCAATTCGATCTGGACTGTGCGGCCACAAGATCTTGCATTACTGCATTCTTGCTGCTTCAGGGAGACAGAGATCAAAACGTGCAAGGGGACAAATTAAATAAATTCAGATCTGCCGACAACTTGTGAGTAAGCCAAGCTATATATCTTACCTTTTGTCTTTGAAAGACACCATGACAATGCAGTGCGTAAACCGGTAAGCTTTCAATTTTAAGGTGCTTACCTTCCCATGTTGCATGCCTTTTTGGGTGTCTCCTCCACTTTATCCGTTCTTTTTGTTCCTCAGTTTCTTCAAAGGTTTTGTGTCCCCATTATAATTACAAGGACTTGCAACCCTATCTGGTGTGACTGGTTTATCCGTCGATAATGACACCAGCAATGCATGCATCACCATGCATTGAAGAAGTTGATGGGTGCATTATGAAAACCTAATAGAAAGATTGAGGTGAGGCGTGTCTTCCTCTCATGGGTTGCATGTAATGCAAGTGAAGCTTTTGTGTAACCTTTATATGTGTTATTATATTATATACACGCACATAGATGTAATGGCCCAGCTAGCTAGATACACAGTGTGGAATCTCATGATGAGTGTTCATTTGTTTTTATCTCGAGCAACTGCGTCGGTTGTGTGCGTAGCTTGAAAGGCAGTACTCAGATTGCTGGGATGATGCGTTTCTTGATTGTTGTCCAGCACTCAGATTTTGGTTAGAATTTCACCTGATTCGCTTGTGATCGGAGGAAAGTACTTCTGAGCTTCATTGTTGCAATGATGATGCCACAAAGTGTGCTCAATGATGCCTCACTTATTGAATGGTGGTGCGCGAAATGGGAGTTGATATATTTTCGTCCATGATGTCTTCTTAAACAAGTTGCGTAAAGAGAGCCATACATGTTGGTTTGAAACATGCAGACTTGTCATTCGTTTTGCGCGAGACTTGCGGAATATATAAACTATGGGTGCTTGGTCTCTGGAAGACCGGAGGTAGTCCATCTTCATCTTTTCTTTTTTGGATTTATAGAATGGAATGAGTTGATGCATCACAAGTAAATAATTAGTATTAGTATATGAGGAATGGACTCGTTTTAATAATTTGAAGGATGAATTCATGATGCATCACCGTATCTAGATTGGATTGATTCCACCAAACAAACACTATATAAATTACTAGTTTTTAAACCCAATATCAAAGTCACGGTGTAATATGAGACTATATGGGTTTATACAATGGCCTTGTTGGACGAATTAGGACTAATTGTTAGCTAGTTAAAATTAGCTTAGGTATGTTTTTATACATACATGGGCTAATTGAACGATACAATTATTAGTAAAAGTTTCTTTTGCCCTTGGTATGCACGCTTGAGGTTCGGAAAGGGTAGGTGGCCGGGTGGGGACATTTTAGTCTTTTCTCGATCTATTAGCCCCTTTCAACTAGCTAATACACTAACAACTACTAGTTGGTACGTAGAGTAATAATCACCTCACCTATTAACCTCCCATTTGGATAAAATAAACCTAATTTTCAACTAGCTAACACTTGTGTTGTACTAGGGCCTAACATATGTGTCAAATTTCCGTACAAATGCACAGGACAACAAAATCATTTAGGTACTTTACCATGTGTCCTGCAAATCCAACTTTTTTAGGTGAGTCGCTTTTGGCAATGACTAATGACCCCGGTGTCAAAAAATTCAAGGGGTTGTTTGATGCTTGATGGATACTGATCCTAGCTAGTTGGGATGGGCAGCCGAGCGAACGAGTGACCTTCAAGTGACAAAAGCTAAGCAGCCCCACCACACGTACGAGGCACAGCTATGATTGAGATATTGAGATGCCTCAGCTCCGGCATCGTACAAACCACAAGGGGCAAATTTGAGAGAGAGAGAGAGAGACCACCCGGGGCTTGCAATGCAACGTGCCAAACGTAGAAGAATAATGTGTGGCAGCGTAAGCATTTTGTTAGTGGCCATCTATGGCTTTAGTTTTCCCCAAAAATTTACACCCTATCCCATCGAATATTTGAACACATGTATAGAGTATTAAATATAGACTAAATAAATAACTAATTACACAGATTGTGACTACTTTGCGAGATGAATCTTTTAAGCTTAATTAGTCTATGATTTGACAATAAAAGTGCTACAATAACATATGTGCTAATGATGGATTAATTAGGCTTAATAAATTCATCTCGTGGTTTCCTGACGAATTCTATAATTTGTTTTTTATTAGTATCAAACACTCCCTGCAACACCCCTATGTGACGCCCCGTGGCTATATGTGTTCGTACTTTGTACCCTCTGCTGTGTCACTGCCGGAAAAAAGGGTGACGACTTAATCAGTGTCTTCGTGCAGTTGTTCTAGTAGCCAGCTCATCTATGATCTTTTTGCCCCCTTTGATATTGTTCAACAAGAAGACATGAATAGTTTTTCCTGGCATTATTTTGGTAACAGTGTAAACAAAAATTGTACGAGTAGATATTTTATTATAAAGAGTCGATTTTTTTAAAGACCAACAAAAAAGGCACAAATAAAATGCTTTTAACTATGATTCAAAAAACCAGATTGATCACTGTTTAGTATAAACCAAAAAAATAAATGGTAAATTTATAGTATCTTAAAATAGAATGCAAAATCTAGCAATATCAAGGGGTTTGTTTGGTTGCCCGCCATAGCACACCACCGCCAACTTTAGGTTGCCACACCTTTCGATGTAGCTACTTGGTTCGTTAATAACCTAAGGTTCACCATAGCTTTTCGAACTGGTGAAAGTAGAAAATCATGCCACAAGTGAGGCACCAATTTTGCCGCCGCAGCTTTGGTGGCACCACAGATGTGGCATGGCGAACAACGTCCAGGAACCAAAAGCCTCTCAATATTTTAATATAATATTTCAAATATTTAGATAAAAAATGGTGTTGAAAGTTTATACCTATATATTTGGCAAAGTTTAAATGGGTTAGCCATTCTAAAATGACAATTAGTTGTGACTCGAAAGACTTTATTGCAAAACATTGGTCCAGAGACTAAAACAACCATTTGTGCTTCTAGAGCGGTTCCACGCCAAAGACATGTGCTCTCATGGCCATTTTTATTCCTTACGATGCCATAGTATCAAGTGCAACAACACAATGAATTCCACTGCTTTTATAAAAGAATGATCCATTCCATGTAACCATAGGTACTTTTCCCTATTCTTAACAATGATGTTGTATGTTCCATCCCTCTACCTTTGGAAACGAGTTCTAATCTAGAATAAGCAATTATTGTAGTTTCTTTTTTTTTTTACCTCCAATTCACCAAATTATATCTAGTACATTTATCTAGCACAAATTTTTCAAAGAAACATATTTATTGTAGATATACATTTTATCTAGTACATTTATGGTAGAAAAACAATTATCTAGTACAACATTTTTCTAATAAAAAATAGCTAAAAAGAGAGTACTCCATGCACATCTCGTTTTTCAAGAAGTCTGACTCGATTTATAAAAAATAAATACCCCATCCATCTGAAAAGAATGCAATTCTCATTTTCTGAGTAGTAAGATAATTAATTTAAGTTTGACCAGATCTTAAAAACATTAATATTTATGATACCGAATAAATAATTAGATTAATCATAAAGTAGTGGAATATATTTCAATAGTCTAGCTATTTGAAGTTATACTTGTTTAATTATTTTCTATAAAATTAGCAAATTTAATAAAGGACTTAGGACAGAAGTAACATCAACATTTATATCTCTAAATATATTTACCATAAAAATATATTTCACTATTAATATATTTTTATAGATTTATAGTTGAAAATATCAGATTCCTCACCAACCAAGATGTGTTCCACTCTGTGTTATAAATTATAGGTCGTTTTGGCTTTCTTAGGTACATAGCTTTTGCTATGTGTTTAAACATACGATATATCTAGATATATGATAAAAACTACATATGTAAAAATATTTAAATACTCTCCATCCCTAAATATTTGTCGCATGCTGATAAGTTTGACTAGATTTGTAGAAAATATTAGCAACATTTGTATCTCAAAAAATTTGTTATGAAAATAAATTCAATGATCTATCTAATAATATTAATTATATACCTAAATATTAATATATTTTTTATATATATTTAGTCAAAGTTATTTCGCAAAAAGCAAAAAAAAAAGACAACAAAAAGGGACTGAGGAAGCAAGCTATGAATGGAACGGAGGAAGTATTATTTTTGGGCGGCACAGGAGTTGTGATTTGGATTTCATCGGGTCCGTATAAATGTCTGTGTACAATCTCCTTGGTACGGCATGCGAACGGAACAGGAAACCTGACGGTCACATCAATGTTGTGGTAAATGCATAGAGTACTAGATGTAGACTAATTATACGTATGTCGGTACAGATTAGGAGTAATTTATAAGACGAATCTATTAAGCCTAATTAGTTTGAAATTAAAATTTTTTTATTAAATAAAACGAAAGTGCTACTGTGTTTATTAATTTTTAACACCCCAAACAAACAGGTCCTCACACGTCCCAAAGTGCTGGGATGGGCCCCACGTCTATCGGATGAAACAAAACGGGAACAAATAAACAAATCTGAGGCCAGGGTTAAAAAAACCGGCCGGTTTACCGCGGTTTACCGCGGTAACCGCCCAAACCGGGCCGGTCCGGTTCCGGTCCGGCCCGGTTAGGGTTTCCCCAAATTCAAATTTAAAATTTGAAAAAAAAATGCTGAAAAAATTCCTAAAAATAGTTCATGATTTATAGAAGCCAATGGTGTAAAAATTTTTCAAATTGGAGTTCGTTTAGTATTTATTTATACGTATAGAAGTTTGAAAAAAAAGAAAAAAAATCCCGGTCCCGGCCCGTTAAGGCCCCCAAATTCAAATTTAAAATTTGAAAAAAACAAAAAATGCTGAAAAAATTCCTAAAAATAGTTCATGATTTATAGAAGCCAATGGTGTAAAATTTTTTCAAATTCGAGTTCGTTTAGTATTTATTTATACGTATAGAAGTTTGAAAAAAAAAAGAAAAAAAATTCCAAACTCAAACCGAGCGGTAAACCGGCCAAACCGGCCGGTTACCGCTCCAAACCGGCCGGTTTACCGACCGGAAACCGAACCGAAGAACATTTGAATTCAAATTTGAATTCGGCCGGTTACCGACCGGTTTACCGGTAAACCGACCGGTAAACCGCTACCGCCGGCCGGCGGTTACCGGAAACCGGTCGGTAAAAAAAACCCTGTCTGAGGCCCGTACCCGCATCTCCGTCTTCCCAACAAAAACAGTGAATCCGTCACAGGAAAAAAAAAACCGAGCAACTTGAACCCCATCCATCCGTCGTTTTCAACCACTGTTGAATCAAATCAAACACAGACACAGCCGCTCCTGATAACAGTGCTTCATCTGGTCAAACCGGCAAGTATTAGCAGCACTCCCAGCTAACAGTGGCACAACACTACTCCAGCAAGCTTGCTGCTACAGTACACTTGTGTGACACTGTGTGAGCTGCTGTGATTGAACAGCAGAGAGAAAAAAAGAAGGAAAAAAACCAGAAAGAAAAAAGCTTCGGGGTGTTGGTGAGACTGTGAGAGAGGGTGGGAGTGAGACCATAGACGAGACGGGGAGGCAAAAAGCCACCGCAGAGACGAGAGACGAGACGCCTCGCTCCCTTGTTCGAGCTGCCTGGGCGGGAAAGAGAAAGCGAGCTGGTGCGAGACCGCAGGAGACGCAGAGATTGAAAAAAAAGAGAAGGGGCAAAAGCAACGCGCGTGCCGGCTCGGAGGATTCTTGCGGCGGCGACGCGACTGGTTTCTCATCTCCATCCGCGGCGTGCTCTCTTCCAAGTTCCAATCCACCCACCACCCGGCGCCGCCGCCGCTAATCCGGTACGGCGCTTCTTCCTGTTGCTTCTCTGCATCTCTCGCGTGGGTGGGTCGGCGGCAGGCAATGCGGGGGGTGCTGTTCTCCCGTCGCGTACTCGCGTCCCCGCCGATTTCAGTCCACTAACAGGGGAAAGGAGCAGTAGCGCTTCCGGACCCGTTGGAAGTAAAAGCCGAAGCTTTTTTTTTGTCTGGCGTTCCACGCGGTTCTTGTGATGGTTGCCATTCCCCACTGGTGTTAATGCTCCCCGTTTCGCTTTTTCCTGCGGCCGCGTTTCTTGAATCTTGGCTGGTTGTTCTATTTTTTTTTCTGATTTTGTTTTGGTGGGGCACCGGGTGGGTACAGAGATGCTGTCCTGTTCCTTCCTCTTGGCGATTTTCGTTAGGATTCTGGTCTGCATTGTGTCTCCGATGTGGGATTTTGCGGAGATTTGGTGATGGGCGAATGCAGAGGTTTCGCAATCCGGCTCCCCCTCCAGATTTTCGGCGGGATTTCTTCTTTCCGCGCGCGGAGTGGGTTTGACTGATTTCATTCGGTGGATTTGAAGGAGAGAAATCTCAGCTTTTTTAAGTAAGCCATAAAAGTTGATCTTCGGTGGATTTGAGGATTAACTGTCTCATCCCTCCGCTGCATTTTTGTAGGATTCGGGGGTTTTAGGTGCAGCCAATTTTCGATCTTGTCCGCGGCTTTATTTTATATTATACACAACGTTTTTCTCCTCTGTTTTCTATCTAGAACACAGAGTTTGGAAACGGAAGGATGGATTTCTTGTCTGATAAATTTTTCATTTCGGCATTTTTTTGGACAAAAAGGTCGCATTGCGAAGTCTTGCAGAAAGAATGTTTGGCCGTACGTTTTCTCGGTCTCTGCAGCCGTATTGAATCAACCCCTGCCTGCATCCTGTACCCATCTCTGTATTTTTTAACAGCAGAAAAGGAAAGAAAATCTAATCTTGTGCCGGTGAGAGTTGCCTTGTAAACAATTTGGTAATTGAACCCTCAAAATTCCATGTTCTTCAGCCGTTACTAGGTAGCGTGCCCGTGCGTTGCCACGGGACCTTTCCGTGCATTGCAACGGGAACAAATAATGCCCAGAAAATTTGAGCATGAACGTGTTGTATTGTTACAAAAAAACGATAATACGAGCGTGATGTTCGGAATATCCATATTACAAATTGAATTTTGTGCATGGCTAAAATTTTCATTAATGGTTTGTAATCATCAAGCTATGCATTCATAGTGTTGTTGGTATATTGCTAATAGAAGCAAATAGAAAGAATGGAAACTGGAAGGAGGAAGCCAACACACAAGATTAGTTATATGGTCTCACTGATTAAAAGTACAGTCAACTTAAAAACTAACATAATACATTAAGCATGTTTGACATACTTGAAGAGTGATGTTTTATGAGTGATGTGTCCAAACATTTTTAATACAATAGATACTCTACTCTGTTAAATGAACTTAGTAGTTCTGTGCCAGTTAATATAGCTCCAAACAACCCAATGACAAGTTTTTGTGATTGGACGGCAAAGTATATTTTATACAAATAATTAAAAAAAAATTATTCATGGATCCTCATTCTTTGGTATTCAGTAGCTAATTATAATTAGTAATATATTGCAGAGTAATATGTGCTGACCTGACAATGACAAGCTGCCCTTGGACCAACTTGTCCAAAGTCAAGTGCTAAAAGTAACACAAATTACAGCAATGCAAACTGAAAATGCAAAGAGCTTGAGCACTGAAGAATGTGCATGGAAGTTCTCTAAAAAGGGTACCTAGCTGTTTCCTCCTCTTTGTTTTCTCTCTTTGCTCAGATGAACATGCTAATGTTTTCATGAATAGTAACATCATACCTGCAAAAATAGTATCTGTCAATGGCGTGACAAAGAGGTCAGTCATTAGTGATCCACATTTTTTTTCCAGGGAATAAAGGCCTACCCGTCAAAATCTTTGCAAAAATGCAACCAATGGTCCACATATAAAATTATAGCATGCAGCGATACCCAGCTCAAATTGCATATATTATATTGTTTAAAACTGAAAATTGAATATATTAAAGAATAGAGAATGTATGAGCATCGCAAAAACTCAGATTGCACATATTACATTGTTTAAAACTGAAAACAGGATAAAAACTGAAACTTGGAAATTAATTCAGACTGCAAGATGACCGGGAGATAAACGACACAACACTAAGAAAATAATGACGGTCCGAAGTTTCATGGACATGGATAAGAAAAACAGAGAAATGTTCAGTTCTGCACATTCAACATTGTAACTGCCCATACACCACTACAGTTAAATTTCTCAACCCATAACTCATGCTCTCTCCCACAACAACAACAATGGACAATTAAAATGGAGACAAAGACACGAACCAGACCGGGATGAAGGACGCGCGCAGCCTGCCGGCTTCCACCGCCGCCCGCCCGGCCTCGAAGACCACGACCTATTTATGATGTGGGCTGTAAAGGTATCCCTAGTGATTTAACATTCCAAAATATCCTCATTAGCAGTCAAGTACCCAGCGTAGATAGTAGATCAGTTCTAAATTGCTCTTAGGTGCTGCCATGCAAATCAGAGATTTGTAAATAGCTAAACTGCGACCACTTATGACCAGTAAGCTAATCATATACATATCATATATTAATCAAAGTATTAGTGCGTTCTCATGATTGAAACCAAATCATTTTTTATTTAACAACTGCAAGATAGTGTTACGTTCATTATCAGGTAGCGAGCTAGTAACCACAAGGCATGAGAATAGATGAATCACCTTTGCTAGTGCTGAGATGGAGTCATCGGCGTACTTGTATCAGGTCCTGACTCTGGAGCTGGCACAAAATTATTTAGTATCTGCACTTATACAATGGACTTAATTTTACAAATAAACAAAGCGCATGAGAAGAAATGAATCACCTTTGCTATGGCTGAGATGGAGTTGATGGCATACTTGTATCAGCTCCAAACACTGGAGGTGGCAGAAAATTATTTAGTATCTGTATTTATACAGTGGACTTAATTCTACAAGTAAACAAAGCTCATTCTGAATAAACATAGATATATTTATCCCGACAATACTTGCAGAATGGATCATCATTACAAGTTTAATTAATCCAAAATAAATTATCTTGATAACTTGTTGCAATTTATTACTGAACCAAGGGATAACACAGACTACTTACGGTATACAGAGGATTGGAAAACACTGGGATTGGATAACACTGATTCAACATTGGAGAACTCGGTTAACTCCGCATAGGAACTTGTTAAAGCACAGCCTTGCTGCTTAATTTAATGGTTTGCTCGGCACAGGAATTCCTTGCTTTAACCCTTATCTCTGCTTGCTCTTTGCTTTTATGGTTAGTTCTGTATAAGAATTTGTTGCTTTAGTTGTTAGCTCTGTATCGAGAATTTGTAAATCATTGAACCAAGCATGCAGTCCTGAATAACCTTAATTCAAGTCTCTTGTGAAATTTTACTTAAACTTGGATGGCACTTGACCAAATCTATAAAATATGGAGTGTTGAACGAACAACAAAAGATCAGAAGATCAAACAATCTACCATTTCAATCCTCACTATCTATTTACATATAAGTAATCAGTAGCAACTTTTTTTGGGTATAAATAGCAGCAGCCTGTCTGCTAGCATCCTAGTTTGAAGAGGACAAACTCAGATCACTCATTTTCGGCCTCTCTGCTATCAGCCTTGTTTGAAACATGGCATAGAAATTTTGTTCACTTGAATTGTTTTGCAAGCTTATTAAAATTATTTACACCATTTGAGAACACTTCGAATAGCAGCCAGAGTTTACCAGTAAACCTATTCCAATCATTGTTTCTTCGGCTCTCAAATGTGCATGAAAATTTGAGACGTTCATGGACTGTTTGCAAAGGCTCTTTTATTTGGAGTTACAACCTTGTAGATAATCATGTTTACATCTAAATACCATAAAATGAATTTGCGCTTATAGTTTCTGACCCTAAACATTTCATAGAGCAAACAATTCCTGCTGTCCGGCCAGTTTGACTGCAAAGTGCGAACTCACCGTTAGAGAAGCAAAGCAGGCTTACTGAAAGGTGCATTTGGCTAACTGATGCTGCAGCTATGTGATGCATATTTCCTATTGAATTCAGGAGAGAAACTATGGCTCATTAGAGAGAAAGTTAATTAGTTGCTTACATATTTTGACATCTCAAGAGTCAAGAGCATGAGCTTAGCAATACCAGCACAAGCCCTCAGGAGCATGAGCGCAGCAGGGATCAAAATGCGTTCTTTACCCATAGCATAATGTACAAAATGACCAATAAGTTATCTTTACAAAAGAAAAAGCAAAGCATAAACTGGAAGCCGGCAGAAAGCATAAATAATGGATCCCTGCCATTGTAGAAAAGATCTTCAAATTTTAAAAAAGAAACGAAAAGAAAGCATAAGTAAATTTAAATGATCTACAGTAAAATGACCATTTTTAGTAGATGAGCAATACTGAAGTATGGCTTGTACTGCTCCAAAGATGCCACCTGCAGAGGGCAAAGAAGACGAGAGGGGCTATGTCTCTAATGTCTGAACAGAATGCAATCCAAATAACAGAAGACAGATCACACGGAATGCAATGTTTAGATAAACGAGGATTCCTTCAGTTATAAAACCATTCGAATCCAAATAGCTTAGAGATCACACATGATGAAATCTAAATGCAGTTACTAAGATCTATAAAGGCACGTCCTCGAAAAGAAATGGATCACAGGACGAAAATCATAAATAAATGAAATGTACCTGTCGACACGGATGATTCTCGGATGGAAACGCTGACGGCAATGAAGTCAGCATGCTGACAGTGTGGGATGTGGGCATGTGGCAGTAGACTGCACGACGCCGGTGTGCAGGCTGAGAGAAGGTTTGCGGTGATCACTGATTCATTGGGGATGGAGAGGGATCGGGAAGGCGGTGACTGTCTTTGGGATCGGGGATCACCTTGCTGCGGCTGCGGCCCCCGGTGCGGGTGGGAACTGGGAACGACCCGCGCCTCGTCGGCCGCCTCTCGCCGTTGGCCGCTGCTGCGGACTGCGGGTGGGAACTGGGATCTGGAAGAAGGATTGGCCGAGGTGGTTGACGAGCTTGCCGGTCTGCTTGGACTGCTCGAGGATGAGGCGTTCTCCTGTTGGAAGACCCTCGGGGAGGGGAGGGCAGATGGCGGCGGCAGACGTGGGATGCACGATTTAGGAATTAGGAGGCAGGACGGGAGGGAATTTAGGAAGGTGGGATAGGTAGGTGCCGTGATTACTGTGATGAGCGCAGGACTGCCGGAAACGATTTCGGGAGAGGCAGGCTCGCGGGATCGCGCGTCGTAGACAGCGAGGCGACCCGATCGAATGTCGCACCAAATGATGGTCTTACTTTCTTTCTTTTTAGTCGTAGGAGATTAGTTTACTGCACGAAGTTCAGCTTAAGGTAGAACTCCCTCTGCAATGTGGCTTGTATTGACTTCTCTTTCAATTTTCAGTGCTGATATATGAACCCCGCCTTTGGACATTTGGTCGTGCCAAAGCAACGCCAACCTTCCCTGTTGCTACTTTGAATGTTCTGGTGGTTGTCGGATGGACCGCCGCAGTTGGCTCTGGAAGCGCAAATCGTCAGATAAAAGCCCTGGGGAGAGCGATAGCTCTGGCTCAGCTTCATCACACTCCGAGCCTTACTTTGATGATCAGGTTCTGCTGAATACGTTAAATTCCCTTTGATTCTTAATCTCCGCATGCTAGAGATTATGGATTCCAACAATGCAGGGACCTATCTGCAGTTTAAACATCAGAATTGGGGTTTGGTCAGGTGTTCTTTTCAGTTTTGTGACCGCACTTTTCTTAGGGATCAATTTAGGTCCTCTCAATTAAAATGAACAGGACCGTTTACTTTTGGCATCTCTAGGCAAGATGTCAGTTTTCCTGCCCTGGATGGATTTATGAAACATACATGCTTGTAGTTTGACCTGTTGATGGTGTCACAGAATAGGTTCCTAATTCATATGTCATTGAACTTGTTGGTGAATGTGCTGTTAATTCATATGCCATTCAACTTGTTGGTGAATGTGCTTTTCAAAACTGGTCAGCTGGCAGTGAGAATATAGATAGAACTAGAGTGTTAAATTTTTCCTTTTTAACCTCTTCATCAGGTCTCTGTTTTTTCCTCACTAGTAGGACAAAAATAGGTGGTGCGAAGAGCAAAGATTGATGTTCTTAAGCAACATATTTGTGCAATTGCAACCAACAGAATGGTTGTACTTGAATCTTTTCCTAAGATCGAGATGGTTTTGCAAGAGTTAGGTATAATTGATACACTAGCTTTCTTCACGCTTTTGTTCTGCCTTATTGGATTGGTTTTGCAAGAGTTAGGTGCTACTTTTGCCATATTGAGTGTCAGAAACTGGCTTTAAAGCACTAGCTCCCAATGAAATTTTGGATTGGTTTAGGTGCTTGGAACTAAGTTCCTTTATTTTTGTTTCTTGGAGACTCGTAGTTGCTTTTTTTTACTACAGTAAATGGGAGAAATCTTGTGCCATGAAGGGTCATATTGGTGCATTATTCTAACCTATGAATGAATCTTGCATTGAAATTGTTAATCTGTCAGTGCAACTTCGTCTGTATTGCTGTGTCACATAGAGATGCGTCAACGAGAATTTCTGTTGAGTAACTAATTCTGAAATTAATATGGCCATGTCGCTTGTCACTAGAATTTCTGCTTTGAGTTTTATGCTTCTTAAGTTTGGTCTACAATCCATACATAAAGAAAGACATCTCATTTTACAACTAGATTATTTAGGTCATAACTCTTGAGTTGTACACAGAGTAATATGTTAGTCAATTTCAGTTTTTGTCTTCAAATATACATCAGTTAGGCTTGACATTGCTCTGGTGTTTGGTGTGCTTTGACTTTTCCAGATGACATATCTAAATATCTATAAATTGCTTCAAAATTCAAAGTCATTTTGTATCTTAGTCATTAAAATCGTTAGTGATTATGTGATGGATCTCAAGCTTGATTGTCCTGTATGGTAGTTGGGATTTAGGGTTTTCAGGGCAGAGCTGTAGTTATATCGGGTTTTTTTTTTTTCCTTTAAAAGGAAAATAGAGACTTCGACACTTAGCTGACTCATCCATCCTGATAAACATTCCCATTATATCTCTTATTACCTATTTAATTTTGGATTCTTTGACCGCTGCTCTGATAAACATTCCCATTTACCCTTTTTTTTTCCTAATCAGGAACGTAAACCTATGTCTAGTAATTCTTCTCCAAATCATAGTCATTCGCCTGACGTTTCTTCTAGAATAATTGATAATGAGACTCAAGAAGCTGAAAGAGCAGAATCATTGAATGAGAAGCTGGTGTTGACAACTATCTCAGATGATTCTTCTCCACAACATGAACAATCGATGAAGCCAGAGATATACCAATCACCACTGCGAGAGGTATCCCCAAATATTAGGAATGATGATGTCCAGGATTCTGTAAAGAATTTGAATGAGAAGGTGTCCCCAAAGGTCAAGGATGACGATGTCCAGGATTCTGTAAAGAGTTTGAATGAGAAACTTTCTGCTGCCCTTTTGACTATTAATGCTAAAGAGGACTTGGTAAAGCAGCACACTAGAGTTGCAGAAGAGGCTGTTGCAGGTATTTTTTTTAATTTCCAGTTGAACTTAAATAAAATTTTCAATTTGAGTGACTCCATGCATAGGGTTACTCAGTAGTCCCTCTCCATTTTATAGAATCAAGCTTACATGTGGATGAAGTCAACTTGGCTAAAAAGATGAAAGTTATTTGATTAATTTGTTATGCACCTTCTTCAGGTGAAGATTAAAATGCTATCCTAAGAATGTATTGAATTGAATATTGTATTTTTCTTTATTTGTAGGTTGGGAACAAGCTGAAGCTGAAGTTGCTTCCCTGAAGCAACTACTTGAAACTGCATCCCAGAAGAATACCTCTCTGGAGGATCAGGTCAGCCACCTAGATGATGCCCTTAAAGAATGTGTAAGGCAGCTTCGCCAAGCACGCGAAGAACAAGAGAAGAAAATCCGTGACACAGTTGCTAAGAAGTCTAAAGAATTGGAGTCTGAGAAGTCTGAGCTCCAGCACCATATTGCTGAACTCAGTAAGCAGTTGGAAGCCACAAAACTAGAAGCTACTACTGTGCGTGTCCAGTGCGATCTGCAGGAAAAGCTTCAGATAGTGGAGAAAGAAAACAAAGACCTCAAGGTCGAATTACTTGCACTGTCCAAGGACCTGAAGATACTTGCACGGGAAAGAGACCTGAGCAACCAAGCAGCAGAAACTGCAAGCAAACTTCATCTGGAAAGTGTGAAAAAGATAACAAAAGTTGAGGCAGAATGCCTTAAGTTGCGTCATCTAACGCGGCGTACGTCCTTGATCAATGATTCTAGGCCAATAACTAACAGTGCTTGCATGGAATCTCAGACTGACAGTCAGTCTGACAGTGGGGAGCGTATGCTAGCTGATGATGAAATGAAAAATTCTGATTCGTGGGCATCAGCTCTGATAGCTGAACTTGATCAGTTCAAGAATGCCAACACTGGCACAAGAAATCTTGTGAATAATCCAGTTGAAATTGACCTGATGGATGATTTCCTCAAGATGGAAAAGCTGGCTGCACTGCCTGAAGTAGACTGTGTAAGCTCTAGCTTTGGAGCTGAAACTGATTCTGACCAGGGTATGACTAGAGATAAATCATCAAAAGTTGAAACTGAGTCATTGCAGTGTCAGGTGACAGATTTGCTCGCACAGGTTGAAAAAATTGAAGGTGAGAAAAGGGAGCTCGAAATGGCTCTTGCAGATGCCAGAGATCAGCTTGGCACATCATGTGATACCCTAATTGTGGCCAACAATAAGTTGATTGATTTGCAGATGCAGTTGGACTTGGCAAATGAGTCCAAACATGCTGCTTTCGGTGAAGCTGAGCGACTGGATGGTGAGAGGAAAGATTTGGCATTAAAACTGGAGTCTAAGTCTGTACAAGTTGATGAGCTTCAGCTGATGGTGGCATCGCTGGAAGAAAGAGTAGACAGGAAGGAGTTGGAATTGCAGTTAGAGGTAATTTCTGCTGAGGCTACAGATCTGCGCAAGACAGTTGCTTCGCTGGAAGAGAAGATTGATGCAGAGAGAACTCTCTCTATGCAGCACAAAGCAAATACAGATATGGCAGAGGCGTCCAAAGAATCATTAGAGGCACAGCTGCAGTCTGCAAACACAGAGATAGGGAAACTGAAAGGGATTGTGCAAACTTTAGAGAGTGAGGTGCGGAAAGAGACGGATTCTTGTGAAGAACTACTGAAACAGATAGAGACTATGAAGACTGAGTCAGAGAGATCACTATCTGTTGTGTCTACCAAAGAGTCATTAGAGGCGCAGCTCCAGGTAGCGAATTCAGAAGTTGCAAAGTTGCGTGGGATGGTGAATGCTCTGGAGTGCGATGCAGCGAAAGAGAAGGCGTATTCTTCAGATCTCCAGATGCAACTTGAGGCAGTGGAAGGCATCAGGAAGGTGTTGGAATCTGAACTTGAGTCCTCACACCAGGAGGTGATGAAGCTCAAGGAGAAGGTTTCGTCATTGGAAGTAAGGCTCAAGGACCAGACCTCGTTGCTTGTAGAATTTACAGCTAAATCAGAGGATGCAGTGTCCCGGAAAAAGGGAATGGAGGGTCAGCTAGAAGCAGCAAATCTGGAAGTTACAAAACTGAGAAACAAGGTGAGCCTGCTCCAAGGGAAGGTTGAGCAGGAGAAGCTTCTGTCAGAAGAGTATGAAGCAAAATGCCGCAAGCTGGAGGCTCAGGTGTCAAGGGACAGTCGAGAGGCAAAACTTTGGCGCCTCACGAACTCAAATGGAGACCTGAAGGTGAAGCAGGTACAGCCCTGCCTGTCTGCATCTAATCTGAACTCGAAATATTGCAATATTAAACTTGACACGCCAGAACTTCCTAATCGCCAATTTCTTACCGTTATCACAGGAGAAGGAACTAACCAGTGCTGCCGGGAAGCTTGCGGAGTGCCAGAAGACCATAGCTAACCTCGGTCGCCAGCTGAAATCGCTAACAGACCTTGATGGTGTGGCGCCTGATCCTGAAAAGCTGGAAGCCAAGGACACACACCTGGACTTCAGAGACGGCGACGATGACCTGCAGAGTGCAGACGTGGCTGAGGGACTGTACGAACTGGGTCTTCCTAAGAGGAATGGTAGCTGCCTCTCACCCCTTCGGTCAGGGGGTTTGCCATCCCTTAGTAGCTACTTGAGCAAAACAGAAAGGTGAAAAATCTGATGAGACCATTGTGCATAAATTATTTGACTGTCTATGGATGATGTCAGTTGTTACCTGGTGGTAGATCGGTGTACATTTACAGGACTTGATGGTTGCTTACATGTGTCCATCAACCTTCTCCTTTGTTGTGCTCCCACTTTCTCGTGTGTGTTCCTGCTGCTTTCATGCTCAGTGATTGCTAATATCTTCCTGGTAGGGTGAGTGCTGCAGGGTTTGTGACAAATTCATTAGCTTTCGTGAGACTGCAGGGTTTGTGACAAATTTATTAGATTTTGTGAGACTGTAGAGCATTCTTCTCGCCTTGGAATCGAAGTGTCCGACTCATCTATTCTCTGTAAGCAACCATTATGTTGATGTCTATTTTGTTCTCACAGGTTTTAGTCTATTTTGAGGTTTAAGCCTGAAGGTCTCTCTTCCCGCTTTTTCTTGTTGCTTTAGTCCGTGCCATGTTGATCACCACTGCTTGGTGATCTGTAACCTATGCTAGGTGGGTTCTCTTGCAGTTGCATTGTGTTAGAGCATCTCCAAGAGTTTGGCAATTTTCATTTGGCAAATCTTGTGTTTTGCCAAGTTATAAAAAGATATGCCAAGTAAAAAAACAGTCTCTCTCTAAGAGTTTGGTATAATTCACTTGCCAAATCCAGATCTAACTTACATCAGGAACCCTGAGGGAGAAACAAAATTATGTTTATGCCCTTCCACCTCTTAAAAACTTACATCAGGAACCCTGAGAGAGAAACAAAATTATTTTTGTGCCCTTCCACCTCTCTCGTACATACGGATGCCAAGTCCGCTTCGCGCGCGCATATTTGCGCGTGCGAGGCCGGTGGATGGCAAGTTGCCAAGAATGCCAACCTCATTTGCCAAGCTGTTGGAACCCAAATTTTCTCATTTTGCCAAAATTAAAAGGATGCCAATCTCATTTGGAGATGCTCTTAGCGGAGAGCTACCGTGGGGAAGAAGAGCAGAAGAGAAGCCAACGGAATTTGGCGATGTCAAGATTTAGAATATTCAGAATTTGGGTTTACAATACAATTTTTTTTTTAAGCAAACTCTCAGCTAACTTAAGTACTCTACAGGTTAACCCAATCTGGGCCGAATACATTCGTATTGGGCTGGCGCACACGTTGCAGCAGTTTGGGCCTATCAACTTGCTTCTCAGCTTTCCCCCTCCGAGGTTTCTTCAGATTCACTCGTTGATGAACACGAGTAACACAAGGCGTGACACATTGTCTAATTTTTTTCTTTTTTAATTTAACGGACTTCGTCCGGACGTCGGGACGCTAGCGTCTAGATGCTGCCGCGTAGAGGGAGCAAATGAGCGCATAGCGCGTCGGGCTCGCGAGGGAGCGCGCCAGCAGTGGGCCTGCGCTGCCCTGGACGTTGCCCACGCCACCCCGGACGTCGTCTGCATCCCATGTGCAACACTCGATCTACTTTTAAAATATACAGATGCAACATACAAAAGAAGACAAATGAAACACTTAAAACAAGCGTATGAAACATTTATGAAAACACATGAAAAACATTTAAAAATCATTGATCTACTTTTAAAATATCCAGATGCAACAGTTGCAGCATACAAAAGAAGGCAAATAAAACACTTAAAATAAGCGCTTGAAACGCTTGCGAAAACGCATTAAAAATATTTGAAAAACCATTGCAAACATATGCTACATCTGGATGAAACACTCGCAAACATACGTATGAAACACTTGAAAACATATGCTTGCAACATGCATGTACATGTAAGATTCAGATTTACTTTTGCAACAACTAGATAAAACACTTGCAACATCCGTCTCGAACAGATAAAACATATATTGAAACATATGTGTGTAGCGATTACAACATGTACAACATCCCGGTCTATTTTTGCAACATCGATATACAACACTTGCAGCGTACCTCTGAAACATCTGAAACACTTACAACATGCGCTTTTAGTGTAGCATCTGATTGCTGCTCGACGAATAGAGACTCATTGATACGGAGCTCGATGCCGCAAAGTGGTGCGGAGGTCACCAATGTGGAGCTCGTCGGCGGCACGAACCTCGGCAAGGGCAGGGGCAGGCGGATGGAGCGCGGTCACGACGAGAGGCGCGAGCCCAGGTGGGGGCACGTGGCGCGGGCGAGGGTGGTGCGACCGAGAGTGGGGTCCGTCCTAGAGCAAAGGCACGCAGCATGTTGAGCGAGTAGGCAGAGCGGGCGAGGCGTAAAACGAGCAGGCGACTTATACGGGGTCCATCCATCCGGACGGACGACCTATAACCAGCATTACCGTTAATTTAATGATAAAACACGTGCACTTTCGCGAAACAAAAGGCCTTCCCAAGTGCATGTAGTAGGAGGATTTTTCATCTCGTGCACCCGAATACCGGAACCGTGAGACTGCAGGGTTTGTGATTGCGATAAATTGATTAGCTTTTGTTCTCGCCTACAGATCTTCCAAGTGTGTCCCCCGCCGTTCTGCGGCGCCCATGGAAACTCGACTGGCCACACCTCCCTCCGGTTCGTCCTCGGCCGCCTACCCACGGTGGGTGATGCTCGAACGGAACTGCACCATCAACGTCGCGGGCACCTCTTGCTGCACGGCCGATGCCACGACGCTTTGCGGCCGCCCCGCACCTTCGCCGGCCAGCTGATCCAAGTCTCCCTCCGCCTCGCAGAGCCCCCGGCATTTTCGGGAGTATGCATGTATCCAGATCTGTGACGGAGTCGGAAATGAATCTACGGTGCTCGCGGCGCATGGCGACTCTCTGCTCATCCAGGTTGAGTATGAAGGACGACGACACTACACGACTGATCACTTGTCCCGTGGCGTTCATGCTCTGCGATGATGTGTTCGAGGACACACCCAGCCTGCGGCCGCTCCCCGTGGATCCCTGCGGGGGGCCGCGATTCAACCGAACGTGTGCGCCACCGCCCAGCGGCCGCGGCGGCGCGCACAAGTTCGTAAACATGTTCCCTCCGCCTACACCAATACACCATCCACACCTGGATGCTCAGGATGAACAACGACGCCATGGAGTGGGTGATGGACGGCATGGTCGACGCCGCCGAGCTCTGGTCGCTCGACGCCTACAGGCCGGGGCCTCCCGCGCGTCCCGCTTGAGTGCCCCGTCGTGAGCATGGAGGAACCCCATGTTATCTGCTTCTGGTTGCGCGAGGAGCGACATGTCGACGATGGAGAGCCGACGGTGAGGAAGGTGATGGTGAACACGTACGAGAAGCAAAACAATACATTCTGTGTCCCACGCCACGAAAACGGGTACTCACCAACGGCGATGCGCGCTGGACGTCCCTCTGGTGTAGTCCTCTTTCGACTATGTTAGAGGATCTCGGCGGCAAACGGCTTCAGGTCTCGCCGATGCCGATGGATTGTTTTGCTTCTCGTACGTGTTCTCACCAATCCACGGCACCGCACTCCCCAATGAATCCCGTCCTCCGCCAGTCAGGCCTATGCCGGCGGTGGCGGGCAGGAGCGGCGGCACCCACGCCTCGTGCGCAGCGACAGTGGCCACACTGGACAGAATGCCTGCTCCTGCATGTCACGGCCTGAGATCTACGGTACTCATCCCTGGCCTGGTGCCTCTGGTGTTCTTCCTCCCTCCGCCGCCAGAGCTTCTGCACCTGACTCTGGCTAAGTGGTAAAAATTGCTTCTTTTCACCCTTCCCCATCTAATCTAGATCGCTGCTCCACTGGACTGGACGGACACTGCAGAGCTTGCTGTGCGGGACTGGAGGGGCGGCTGTGCGGCATGCCGGATACCGACACCTTCTGCCTGATGATGGTGCTGCGTGCTGCACTGGATGGCCGGCGAGTTCGGCCTCATCTAGGTACCTCATATTCAGGACATCCTGCATTTTCTGTGTATGATCGGTTCTGCACATAATCTTGATTCAAAAGTAACACGTTGAGAGACTGCTGCTGCTGCTGCTGTGATTGTCAAATAATGTTGCATATCTCAACTGGCTTGTGGTGGTCATGCAGGTCAATTGGCCGATACCACTGACATGCCACCACTCAGTGAGGACGCCCAGCTCTTCTTGGATACAATTATAGATCCAGGATTTTGGCATTCATGATGATGCAAAACAAAATCAACCAACCACGATGTTGAAGCAGGGACTAATTTCTGGAGCACAAATGCAGCTCAAACCCAGAGATTGGAAAGGAATGCTAACCTAGTCCTTGGACGTGGCTGCCTTCTTCTCCTCCTCTAGAACCCTACCAGCACGCTCCTCCATCCCCTGCCTACATGGCGCCACTGGACGATCCTGTGCTTGCCGCTTGCAATGTACTACCTTTTCCATATGGCACGCCTTTGACACGTGACTCGATTCATTCCCTCCTGGTAACCAATTGCTACTCTTCTGCTCAGCTAATTCCTAATTCCAATACCTCACGGATTGAATTGTTTCGTCCCAAAACTAGTAATGTAGCTCCGGTCCGCACAACTGTGAAGTGACCATGCTAATACCCTAAATTCTGCCCCTTTCTTTGCCCTTTGCACTGATGTGCAACTGTCAGACTGGACAAACCTCTCTCTCTCTTCTTTTTTTACCGGTCTAGAAGACACTAAACTAGTCATGCTTGTTTCCTCATAAATAACTTCGGCTGCTCCCATCTCATCGCTATATGCTGTTTTCCATTTTAGATTCTGGGACTTGGAATGTGAAATTGTTAACTCAATTCGATTGTGATTCTGAGATAATAACATGGTCTCCTAACACTTGCTCCGGTCCACACAAATTATACTATTTGGACGGCTGTTTTCTAGTGCGGGAAATGATTTCAAATTATACTCTTTCAGTCCCAGAAACAAAATGTTTTACCAAAGGCAAAAATGGTTGGAAGAGAAACGACAGTGAAAATAGTGGATGACACTTTTAGGTGAGTTCTTATTTCTTTCTCATTGGCATGTCCCTATAGCTGTAAATTACCTGATTGGCTCTTATGAAGCTTTGGCAAACTGTCAGTTTTTGCCCTTTGTTTTCATAAGAATGCAAGACCCTGCAAGTTTTGTTAAAGGCTCAAGAAGCCACATCTTGGCAGGACACGGTGTTAAACCTTCAAAGAAACCAGATGATTCGCTGAGTTGAATGTAAAGGTCCGATGCCCTTGTGGTAACTCCAAGCGCAATGATTCCATGATTAAGGTATAATTCTCATGATAAATATGACTTTTCCAACTGTTTGGCAGTCTTTTGTGTCCCGGAGCTAAACCGGTAAGATTGAGGTATTTGTTGTTGATCCAGGTCACCGCACAAGTCGTATTCTGAATCATCGAAGCATCTCATTGTTTATATTCTGAAACTTCAAAGTAGTTGGTCTAAACTTTAGTGTAACCAGATCTTTTTTGGACAGACATGTACTAAACTTTAGTGTAATAACCAGTTGCCTTGGAAGTATTTAAACAATCATAGTATCTATTAACCAGTTGTGGTGAGTAATCTTGTATGAAAAGTACATATCTACTGACTTAATTTACATAACTCTTGGCAGCCGAGGTCTAATCATTTGGTAAAAGGGCTAGGCCAACCTCACAGGCTGGGGACGCCTTGGGGGTAAGTGAACAGAGGCGCTGGCTTTGGCGGCGGCTTCAAGCCTTCGAGTGGCAGCGTGTGTATGATTGCTTATCTCAATCTCCTATTCCCAGTGTAGAATTATGGCAAAACACCTCTTACCCCTTGGGTTGGGTGGCTTTGATATATATAGTCAATAATGACTTGAGTTACAAGTAAGCTATATACAAATAACCCCCTAGACATACACATATCTAACACTCCCCCGCAGTCGAAGCGGGAGGGTCACGGACGCACAGACTGGACCTAAAATCACTGAACAACTGTACAGGGAGACCTTTAGTCATGATGTCAGCGAATTGGTGAGACGACGGTACATGTAGGACCCGAATTTCGCCAAGAGCCACCTTCTCTTGGACGAAGTGAATGTCGATCTCAATATGCTTGGTCCGGCGATGATGAACGGGGTTAGCTGTCATATATACAGCACTAACGTTGTCACAAAAGACAACAGTAGCAGATTGGAGCGGCAAATGAAGCTCCTGAAGAAGTTGGCGCAGCCAACAACACTCGGCGACAGCATGAGCAACGGCACGGTACTCCGCTTCTGCACTGGAGCGAGAGACAGTGGTCTGGCGCTTGGAAGACCAAGACACCAGTGTGTCACCAAGGAAGACGCAGTAGCCTCACGTAGAACGCCAGGAGTCAGGACAACCGGCCCAGTTCGCATCAGAGTACGCCGTGAGAGACCGGACGGGACCAGTGCCGATATGCAGACCTGTCAAGAGCGTTCCCTTGACATAGCGAAGAATACGCTTGACGAGGGCGAAGTGCGGTTCACGTGGGTCATGCATGAACAGACACACCTGCTGGACCGTATAAGCCAGGTCCGGCCGTGTGAGGGTCAGATACTGCAGCGCACCAGCGAGGCTGCAGTACTGAGAGGGGTCGGCGACGGGTGGACCATCTTTGGCGGACAGTTTGGACTTGGAGTCCACGGGCGTCGAGGTGGGATGGCACTCTGACATGCCTGCACGCTGGAGAAGCTCAACAGCATACTGGCGTTGGGAGAGGAACATGCCATCAGTCGAGCTCGTGACGGAGATGCCGAGAAAGTGGTGAAGTGCGCCGAGGTCCGTCATCGCAAACTCCGAGCTGAGACGCTCAGTAATGCGACGAAGGAGAGTCAAAGAGGACGCAGTGAGTACGATGTCGTCGACGTAGAGCAACAGATAGGCAATGTTGTCTCCATCTTTATAAATAAAGAGAGACGCATCGGTGGCCGAAGGCTTGAACCCGAGCTGACGAAGGTAAGTGGCAAACCGCTGGTGCCAAGCTCGAGGCGCCTGCTTCAGACCATAGAGAGACCTCTGAAACAAACAAACATGATCAGGAGCAGATGGGTCGATGAAGCTGGGAGGCTGCTGGCCGTAGACGGTCTCCTGAAGTTGACCGTGAAGAAATGCGTTCTCCATGTCGAGCTGGTGAATTGGCCACGATCGCGAGGCAGCAATGCTGAGGACGATGCGGAAGTTAGCTGAGGCATTGTTCACAAACTCAGTGCCGTTATCGACTTGGAAGCACTTAATGGGCAGCGAGAACTGGGTGCGAGCAAAGGCACAAAACTGAATGAGATGCTGATGAACATCAGATTTTCGCCTAAGGGGAAAAGTCCAACAGTAATGGGTATAATCATCTAATATAACCAGGTAATAAGAGTTGCCAGATACACTGGAAACAGGAGATGTCCAAACATCACAATGCAGTAGTTCAAAAGGTGCCGAGGTACATGAAGAGGAACTACTAAAAGGAAGACGAACATGTTTGCGAAGCTGACACGCGTGGTAGATGCTAGTGAAACTCTTATTACATGGAACTAAATGCTGGAGACGAGTGGAAGCTGCTGGACTAGGATGACCCAGACGACCATGCCACAGAGAAGTGACGTTGGATGTAGCGACATAAGCTTGATGGGTGGCGGCAGGGAAGGTGTAGAGGTCGCCAGAGCTATTGCAGCGAAGCATCACCCGATGGGTCCGTGGATCCTTAATAGAAAAGCCAAGAGCGTCAAATTCAACAGAACAATTGTTGTCACGAGTGAATTGACGTATAGAAAGGAGATTGCGAATAATGGATGGCACAATAAGGACATTATTTAGTGCAAAGTTGGAGGAAGGAGTAGAGAGAAAAGAGGTGCCCTGCCCAGTGACAGAAAGAGAGTTGCCATCACCAACAACAACGGACGGAGAGGAAGGAAGGGAGCGGAAAGTGAGTATACCGTCGTTGGAGTTCATGTGGGCGGTAGCACCGGTGTCCATGACCCAAGGTGCGCCGCCATGGTTCAAGGCTGCAACCAGAGCGGGGGGATCCCACTGCTGGGGCGCCGACGTGGAGTACTGCAGGGGCACAAAGGCGGTATGCGCTTGGGGTGCCTGTCCGAGCAAGCTAGGGCCACCAGGGGGGCGCCAACCAGGGTGCTGCCCAGCCTGAAAGCCACCTGGACTGAAGCAAAACCAGGGACCAGCAGGCTGGACAGGCTGCTGCCACTGACCACCGGCGGACGGCTGTTGCTGTGGCTTGCCATTGCCACGGCGGCCACCGCGACGGTTGCCGTTATTGCGGCCAGCACCAGTGCCGCCCCCTCCTGAACCTGTGTTACCCGTGCGCTGCTGAGGAGGGGCAGCGGGAGAACCAGAGGTGGAGGAGCGGCAACCTGCATTGGTGCAGGCAGATGAAGATGGGGTGCCTACAATAAGAGCAGTACCAGTCTGCACCTTAGATTCATTGGCGAGGCGAAGCTCCTTGAGGACGAGCATGTTACGAGCAGCAGCAAAGGATGGCAGCACATCCTTGTTGACGATGTCGTCGGCAGTGCTGGAGTAGCGGGGGTTGAGGCCACACAGGAGGTTCAGCACGAGCTGGGAGTCGAGGATGGTGTAGCCGATGTCGCGGAGAGAATCGGCAGTCTGCTTCATGCGTTGACAGAACTGGTCGATGGATGTTGACGGTCCTTAAGTACCAAATATAGTTATCAAATAAATAAAGAAAAGGATTCAAATGCAACCAACACCTAGACTTAGGGTTTTATCTGACATAATTCCACGAGTTTTGGTGTTTGTCTGTTTCTGCAGGGGGTTATCAGAAAATACGGAGGAAAGGCCCACACGTCGGGTTTA
This sequence comes from Saccharum spontaneum, assembly GCA_022457205.1. Taxonomy (NCBI): domain Eukaryota; kingdom Viridiplantae; phylum Streptophyta; class Magnoliopsida; order Poales; family Poaceae; genus Saccharum; species Saccharum spontaneum. The sequence continues at coordinate 15,417,687 of CM039597.1, read as the reverse complement.
CATAGAGATAATAACGTGTTCACCGATTTTCTATCATCTAGAAGACTCCAGAAGCCACGAGATCGAACGGGAGACCGAACAGGCCTGGAGGCAGGGCGCCCGCCCTGCTCCCTAGGGCGCCCGCCCTGGCCTGAGAGCCAATCAGGCTCCGTCTCGCGGATTATGCTCCACTGACCTAAGGGATCAAGGAAAACCGTGCGATTAATGTCGGTTTGATCCGACGGCCCACATTCACTTGAGGGGGCTATATAAGCAGGACCCCTGGCCCCTGGAGGAGGCACTCCCTCATTCTCATTCTTCAAACCCTAATCTCAGGAGGAGAGTCTCTGATCAAGCCCTAGAGCCACCACATCAACTAGATCTCTAGTATAGCATAGCTACATAGGATTAGAACTAGAAGGAGTCAATCTTCGATTGGTTTCCGGATCTGTCAAGAGGATTCTTGGTAATTCCTTTACTGTTTTTCATTGTTCATCTTTGTTCTTCAATATTATGAATACAACTTTGTTCTATTTTCAATATATTGATTATGACTATGCTCTACTTGTTTATGTTTGCGATTATATTGTTCTTAGTTTATCGTAGTTATATGCTTGGCTTAGTTAGATTGGAATTATATACATGTTTAGGATCGTATAGCGTTTATCCATCGGATCCATGGGTAAATGATAAATATTGTGTAGGCGTGGTGCTTAGACCATATTTATCTGCGATTGCACCTTATATGCCGGATCGTGGGATGGTCTGCGATGGTGACAGCTTCGTTGGTTCTTATATAGTCCCCCTCCCGTGTGTAAGGCAGGCAGAGCAACATTATTACGGGGGAGTGATTGCTATGTTTCTCATCTTCCTTGATAATATCACTATGCATGGGCGTAGTCCTTTCTCGCAATGATTGCCAAGTGTACTTGCACTAACTATGATATGCTAGACTTTATAGTTAAGAATAACTTAGGAAATATCCTTGTAGTTCGTCCTAATACCATGCTAATGACTTGCTAGAATATCTGTTGAGGTGCTTATCATTATTATATGTGGCTAGCTGATCAGTTAATTATCTTTGTCACCATTCATACTTTATCCATATTTTATGTGACACTTACCCCTGTATGCAAGAGATAGATGAATGCTCTCACTTATACATGAAATAATTGATACTCATTCCTATATTCCATTCCATAATCAACATTGATGTTAGTAATCCCTTCCCAGTGGTAAAAATATAAATAACGATACCTGGAATACTTCCCGGTTAAAATGCTACATCGGTATTAATCTGTGCGCTTGCAGATCTTATTTATTATTTATTTAGAAGAGCAGTTGCATATTTCAATACCGCGTCTCTCATGTCATGCTGGGGATGACAACTTGGCTTAAGTGGCATGAGGGATAGGTTCAGCATTTTTGGCGCCGTTATCAGAATTAGAAAACTAAGTCTACTTTTGGTAATGACGTTAAGAATGCCCAACAATGGAGAGGTCGCCCTGAGTCATCGAGTGGAACTGTTCCGCAAGGAAAATAGCACGCGGCGCCTTGTTGGCTTGGAACAGGCCAGCGATCGCATCCCATAGGTCACGAGCGGTCTGTTCGGGAGCCAGGGCGGCGGAGCCATAGATCCATCCACGAACAGCGCAGTCTGCAGCATCCCATTGTGCATCGGTGGGAGCGGGCTCTAGAGTACCGTCGATGTGGCCGCGGAGGAAGAACTTGCCGCAGAGCGCGGTGAAGAAAGCAGCCCACTTGTTGTAGTTGGGATGAGCCAACTCCAACATGATGGGAACATGGTGCTTCACGTTGACGGCAGCGTAGTTAGGGGTGATGATAGGGGCACCTCCACCAGAACCGACGGAGGTGGAGTCGTGGGACCCCATAGTGGCGGAGGTAGCAGCAGAGGAAGACATGGCGCTGCAGCACCTAGATGGAGCGCCGGGGAGGGTGAGCGGCAGCCTAGGAGAGGCGGCGGCTGGAAGGAGCAGCGGCGCCCTAGGGCCCGGCGGCTGTGTAGGCGGCGGCCAGGGAGGCAGCGGCCAAAGATTAGGGCAGCAGAAGGGTGGGAGACGGGTAGGGATAGGCCCGGCCTACTGATACCATGTATAATTATGGCAAAACACCTCTTACCCCTTGGGTTGGGTGGCTTTGATATATATAGTGAATAATGACTTGAGTTACAAGTAAGCTATATACAAATAACCCCCCTAGACATACACATATCTAACACCCAGTGCAACATGAATTGAGTAACAAAAGAATTGCATTCTAAACCAACATAGTATGGTTGAAAAGATTTACCTTCTCTATTTATTTGGGGAATTGAGACAAATCCAGTTTCTTAATTAAACAACTGTTCTTCAGCATTTTCTTATGGCATCTATATTTAATTTCTGTTGATAAATTTTACCCACCTTGGTATTTTAATTTCAAGTGAGCAACCATATACCTAATTGATTGTTGTGTACAATGCAAGGACATTGGTCAAAGAACCTGCATGCTTAATTTGAAGTTATTTCAAGAATATCACTAGTAGTACGTAATTCTATTGCCATGTAAGTAGTAAAACCAATGCACCATAGACAACTCCTGAATTCTGAATGGAGAAAGGTTGAAGAACGTTTTCAACAAAAACCCTCTTGCTGGAAAGCAAAGTACTTATCCTATGGGGGAAGACTAATCCTGCTTAATTCTGTTTTAAGCAGTTTACCTATGTTTATGATGTCCTTCTTTGAGATTCCTAAGGGAGTCCTAAAAAACCTTGATCTTTTCAGGTCAAGGTTCTTTTGGCAAGGATCTTCAGCTAAACATAAATATAGACTCGCCAGATGGGACATCTTATGTCGTCCTAAGGACCAAGGGGGTCTAGGTATCCTAGATTTAAAATTACAAAACAAATGCCTACTGGCCAAATGGTTGGTTAATTTACTCAACACAGATGGCATGTGGCAGTCATTGTTAAGGAATAAATACCTAAGATCAAAATCACTTACTCAAGTGACAGCCAAACCTAATGACTCCCATTTTTGGAGAGGCCTCATGCATATCAAAGATGAGGTGTTGGCTAATGGTTCCTTCCATATCAAAGATGGGAACAGTACGAGGTTCTGGGATGATACATGGGTAGGAAATAAGACGCTAAAAGTTAAATATCCTTCATTATACAATATAGTGCATGATCCTCACGCAACTATATCGAAAGTGATGGCCACAAGCCCTCTTAACATTTCTTTTAGGAGGGCTTTGGTGGATAATAAACTTATAGAGTGGCTTAATCTAGTAGCAAGGATATCAAATGTTGAATTGGTGGAAGGTTCAGATTACTTTAAATGGAGCTTAACCAAATCCAGGTTATTTTCTGTTCGATCAATGTATCTCCACCTCATTGATTCACAACCACCTTTTCATCATAAGAAGATTTGGAAGATAAAAATTCCTCTAAAAATTTAAATCTTTCTTTGGTTCCTACAAAGGGATTGAAAGCATCTAGGCCCCAAGGTTTGGTTTCGGCAATTGATGACAATGCTTTATTACCATGACTAACGTGTGTTTTGCAGAAACTTTGGTAAGTTAGGTCATGGAGGTTATAACTGCTTTGGGCACCATGGTATTCATGTCCCTTGATGGAAATCGTTTCGGTTTTCAAAAGAGTGACGTCAAGATTAAGGACGGTTAGTTCCGGATGTCGAGGTGTTGAGATACATTCGGAATAGTCGTTAGGATCTTCGTTTTTTCTCTTTTGGCCGTACAATAAAGGGGGGCATGAGCGGGTAGCTTGACCTAGGCGAGTCCTATGTTTAGGTGTGGTGCACACTTGTTAAACTTGGCGCTAGGCAGCTCTAGAATAGCTCAAAGTTCAGTTGGAAGCAACTTGGTTCAAGTTGCGATGCGTTTCGGAAAGTTTCGGGTCGTTTTTCCCTTGACCAGACGCGGTCTTTGGCATGACCGGACGCGTCCGGTCAATACAAATCCGCAGCTAGGGTTTCGGCGCTGACGACCAGACGCGGTCCTTGCGAGGACCGGACGCGGTGGTCAGAGGCCGACATGTGTCACTTGAGGGAAACACCCGGTCGGACGCGACCTGGATGTGATCGGCGCGTCCGGTCACAGTCCATTAAGGTCCAGAGACGACCGGACGCATCCGGTCATCACCGATCGGACGCGGTCACGCGTCTGGTGCGATTACAGTATGCTCCCTGCACGATCGGACGCGTCCAGTCACCCCTGACCGGCGCGTCCGATCACTTAGTTGAAATTTTGGATTTCGACCGTTACGAGCGACCGGCGCGTCCTGTCACTTCGACCGGCGCGTCCGGTCAGCCCGTGTTTTGCTGAGTCAGCGGGTAACGGTTCGTTTTATCTGTGGGGTGTATAAATACATCCCCACCACCTCTTTTAGAGGTCTCTTGCTCATTTGATCAGCTGAGAAAACCCTTTAGAGTGCAAGGGAGTGCAAGAGCTCTAGTGAGGATAGAGATTTGAGAATCAAAGCTTGAGAGTTCCTCACTAGCCATTAGAGAGTAGCAACTGTGCATCCACCTTCTCATTTGGGTTTGTTGTGGTCAAGTGAGAGTTCTAGCTTGTTACTCTTGGTGATCGCCATCACCTAGACGACTTGGTGGTGATTGGGAGTTTGGTGATCATCCGGCGGAGCTTGTGGATGACCCAACTCATCTTGTGAGCGGTTTTGGGTGATTCACCGCGACGGAGTGTCGAAGAATCAACCCGTAGAGAGCACTTGATCCTTGCGCGGATCAAGGGGGAGCTACACCCTTGCGCGGGTGCTCCAACGAGGACTAGTGGGGAGTGGTGATTCTCTGATACCTCGGAAAAACATCACCGTGTTCCTTGCCCTTTACATTCAAGCATTTACATTCTCGTATTTACTTTCATTGCTTGATTTACATTCCTAGAATTGCCATGCTAGACTAGGATTGGAAACTAAGGTGCAAAACTTTTTATCGGTAGACTCTCTAGGAACACAAGTAGGCACTAGGGGTGAATTCCGGCTTGTAGGATTTAATTCTTGAAATTAATTTTTAGAAAAGCCCAATTCACCCCCCTCTTGGCAATCTTGATCCTTTCAATTGGTATCAGAGCCGTGTTGCTCCTAATTTAGGCTTTACCGCCTAGAGCAAGATGTCTAATGGGGAAGGACCACCTCCCACCTTTGAGGGGGATGATTTTCCATATTGGAAAATCCGCATGGAGGCATATCTCGAAGCCATAGATGTTGGGTGTCTTAGAGCCACAACCCAAGGGCTTCCCGCTATCAAGGATCCGGCAAACCCCATTGGTGATGAGGAGAAGTACGACCGGTGGAATGCAAAGGCCAAAAATGCACTCTACCGGGGCTTAGGCAAAGATATCTTCAATCGTGTGCGTAATGCAAAGAACGCTCATGAATTGTGGGAAAATCTTTGTGCTCTCCATGAGGGAACTAAGAGTGAGCGTGAGGAACGCTATCACATTGCTTTAAAGAAAATTAATTCTTTTGAGATGCTTCCCAAAGAAAGTGCTAATGACATGTACACTCGCTTGAATATTCTTGTAGAGGACCTCAATGCTCTTGGGCTCACTCAAATGAGCCAATCGGATGTTGCAAGGAAGATCTTGAGTGTTCTTCCCGTTGAGAAGTATGGTCACATTGTCACCGTGCTTCACCAAAGTGATCTTTCCACCGCAACACCGACACAAGTATTGGGGAAGATCAATGCTCATGAGATGTACATGCACATCACTCCGGAAGAGGGCTCATCATCTTCCAAGAAGAAAGACTTGGCCTTCAAAGCTAGCCATGACAAGAAGAAGAAAAAGGGCCAAGCCATGATGGTGCAAGAAAGCTCAAGTGAAAGTGATGTCGATGATGAATCACTTGCACTCATGGTGAGAAAGACCACCAAGATGCTAAAGAAGCTCAACAAGAGTGGCATCAAGTTCGATGGCAAGAAAAAGAAATTCTTCACAAGTAGCAAGAGAAAGCCCATCTCGGAGATGGATTGCTACAATTGTGGTGAACTTGGCCACCTAGCTCATCAATGCCCTAGACCGCCAAAAGACAAGTACAAGAACAAGAACAAGGGCAAGAAAAATGATTCAAGTGATGAAGAAGAAGAGAGGAAGAAAAACAAGCCATACAAGAAGAAGGATGGCAAGAAGAAGGAGTTCTACAAGAAGAAGAAGGGAGGAAAGGCATACATTGTTGGTGATTGGCTCCCCGACATTTAATCATCTTGTGAGTCCTCCGAAGATGAAAGCAATGATGAGAAAGAGAAGGTTGCCGCTTTTGTAATGGGGCCATCATCTTCACCGACATCTTCATCACCACCTTCACCGCCTCCTTCACCATCATCGTCCACTACTCACCTATGCCTCATGGCCAAGGGTGAACGAAAGGTGAACTACAAGACCGGTGGATCTCATTGGGTTATTGATAGTGGTTGCAATCAACACATGACCGATGATCCTCGTATGTTCACCTCCATTGAAGAGAATGAGATATGTCAAGAGAAGATCACATTTGGGGATAACTCAAAGAGCAAAGTCAAGGGTATAGGCAAGATTGCAATATCACATGATCACTCACTCTCAAATGTGCTCTATGTTGCTTCATTGAGTTTCAACTTATTATCCGTCAGGCAACTTTGTGACCTTGGCTTCCAATGCTTGTTCACACCAAATGAAGTGGAAGTTTCAAAGATAGATGACAAGCAAGTGATATTCAAAGGCTTTAGATACAACAATCTTTATCTTGTTGACTTCACCTCCAAAGATGCAAATTTGATGATATGTTTGTTCACCAAGACCTCACTTGGTTGGCTTTGGCATAGGAGGCTTGCACATTTTGGAATGAACACTCTCAACAAGCTATTGAAGAAAGAATTAGTGAGAGGATTGAAGGATGTGAAGTTTGAAAAGGACAAACCTTGTAGTGCATGTCAAGCGGGCAAACAAGTTGCAAACACTCATCCAACCAAAGCTTTCATGTCAACTTCAAGAGTGCTAGAACTTCTACACATGGATTCGTTTGGGCCTACAACATACAAGAGCTTGGGTGGTAATCTCTATTGTCTTGTAATAGTGGATGACTACTCAAGGTACACATGGACTTTCTTCCTTCATGACAAATCCGAAGTGGCAAATTGCTTCAAGAAGTTTGCAAAGAGAGCTCAAAATGAATTTGAAGTCAAGATAAAGAAGTTAGAAGTGACAATGGCAAAGAGTTTGACAACACCAACATTGAAGCTTATTGTGATGAAATTGGAATCAAGCATGAGGTCTCTTCAACCTACACTCCTCAACAAAATGGTGTAGTTGAGAGAAAGAACCAGACTTTGATCACCCTTGCAAGAACAATGCTAGATGAGTACAACACTCTGGAAAAGTTTTGGGCCGAGGCAATCAACACCGCATGCTATGCTTCAAATCGCCTCTTCCTACAAAAGTTTCTTGGCAAGACCCCTATGAGTTGCTTAATGGGAAGAAGCCGGACGTCTCATTCTTCTGGGTGTTTGGTTGCAAATGCTACATCTACAAGAAGCGTCAACACCTAGGGAAGTTTCAAAGACGTTGTGATATTGGTTTTCTTGTTGGTTACTCATCAAAGTCCAAAGCATATAGAGTATTTAACCATGCCACCGGTTTGGTTGAAGGAACATATGATGTGGAATTTGATGAATCTAACGGCTCCCAAGGAGCAATTGAGAATTGTGATGATGTAGGTGATGAACCCTTGAGGGAGGCCATGAAGAACATGCCCGTGGGAGACATCAAGCCAAAAGATGATGAAGACGATGTACAAATCATTGATCCACCATCTTCATCACGTGTGCCTCAAGATGATGACAAGAATGAGAGAGTTGAAAATGAAGACACTTATATCTCTCATGAACAAGCCGAGGCACAAGCTCAAGATGTTGATGCTCCCCATCCACCTCCTCAAGTGGTTGATAGAAGAAATTCACCTCTACTTCAAGCACATCCACAATAACTCATCATAGGGAGTCCTACTAAGGGAGTAATGACTCGATCTCAAAAGCTTGCTTCTTTTGTTGAACATCACTCTTTTGTCTCTTGTGTTGAACCTAAGAATGTAGAAGAAGCTCTTCAAGATCCGGATTGGGTGAATGCCATGGATGAAGAATTGAACAACTTCACCCGCAATCAAGTATGGACACTTGAAGAGCATCCCAAAGGTGCAAGAGTCATTGGAACCAAGTGGGTGTTCCGAAACAAGCAAGATGACCAAGGCATAGTAGTGAGGAACAAGGCAAGACTAGTTGCAAAGGGGTTCTCTCAAGTTGAAGGCCTTGATTTTGGAGAGACCTTTGCACCTGTTGCAAGACTTGAAGCCATTCGTATCCTCCTTGCATATGCATCACATCATGATATGAAACTATATCAAATGGATGTGAAAAGTGCATTCTTAAATGGCTTTATAAATGAACTAGTCTATGTTAATCAACCTCCCGGGTTTGAAGACCCTAGATATTCTAATCATGTTTATAGGTTGTCCAAGGCGCTATATGGGCTCAAGCAAGCCCCTAGAGCGTGGTATGAGCACCTCCGAGACTTCCTCATTGAGAAGGGCTTCACCATTGGGAAGGTCGACACCACACTATTCACCAAGAAGCTTAATAGGGAGATCTTCATCTGTCAAGTGTATGTTGATGATATCATCTTCGGATCAACAAATGAAGATTACTGCAAAGAATTTGGTGAATTGATGTCGAAGGAGTTCGAGATGTCAATGATTGGTGAGCTCACATTCTTCCTTGGTTTTCAAGTCAAGCAAATGAGAGAAGGGATTTTCATCTCTCAAGAAAAGTATACCAAGGATCTTCTCAAAAGATTTAAGATGGAAGAATGCAAACCAATCAAGACCCCAATGCCATCAAATGGACATCTTGACCTAGATGAGGGAGGTAAACCGGTTGATCAAACTCTCTACCGTTCTATGATTGGTAGCTTGTTGTACCTTACCACATCTAGGCCCGATATCATGTTTAGTGTGTGCATGTGTGCTCGCTTTCAAGCATGCCCTAAAGAACCTCACTTAAGTGCCGTAAAAAGAATCCTAAGATATCTTAAGCACACCCCAAGCATTGGTCTTTGGTATCCCAAAGGAGCTAGATTCCAACTAGTTGGCTATTCCGATTCGGATTATGCCGGTTGCAAAATTGATAGAAAAAGCACATCCGGAGGGTGCCATTTGCTTGGGAGATCCTTAGTATCTTGGTCATCTAAAAAGCAAAATAGTGTGGCTTTGTCCACCGCCGAGGCGGAATACATTGCCGCGGGGGCTTGTTGTGCATAAATCTTATATATGAAACAAACCCTCCTAGACTATGGAATTGTTCTTGAAAAGGTGCCACTTTTATGTGACAATTAAAGTGCCGTTAAAATTGCTAACAATCCGGTACAACACTCTCGCACCAAGCACATTGATATCCGCCATCACTTTCTAAGAGATCACGTTGCTAAAAATGACATATTACTAGAAGGTGTAAGAAGTGAAAATCAATTAGCGGATATCTTCACTAAACCGTTGGATGAGGCCACCTTTTGTAGGTTAAGAAGTGAACTCAATGTGCTTGATTCAAGCAACTTTAAAAAATGAGCGTATGTTGTCCCTTGCATTGCATTGTATTATATGTCATGTTTATTTTATCGCAATGCATTTAGGGCTTGGCTAACACGGTTACGATAACCCTTCTTTGGAGGAGTGAAGAAGCCTAACCGTGGATCAAACTTGACAAGCAACCTAGCTTTACTTTCTTGTATTGCATTGCATATGCATGGTTGTTTGTTTGTCGTTTCTTTTCGGTTTAAGCTTTGAGCAACCTCTGTGTTCGTCCATGGATAGAGAGAGCATTTTGACGCTCCTAAAGGTCCAAAAACTCTATTGCATGGCCATACGTTGCTCCTCGGGTGTTTATTGCCTATTTTCTTAAAAATAATACTAGCCTAAGGCAAACTATTTTGAAAAATTTGAGGGTTTGAGTGAGATCACTCATATCAGGTTCCAATTGGTGTTTATTTGTGTCTCTTTGAATTGGAACTTGATTGGGAGAAGTCGCGTCGGAGTTTGGAACGAAGAAGGGCGAAGAACAGCGACCGGACGCTGGACCGGACACTGCACCGGACGCAGTGATGCTTCACCACCGCGTCCGGTCCCGGCGTCCACCAGCGCGTCCGGTCATCCAGAAGACCAACTCCAGATCTAGTGACCGAACGGTGCACCGGACGCGCCTCTGTTGACCACCGCATCCGGTCCCAGTTACCACCACCGCGTCTGGTCATTCGCGATGAATTCCCGAGTTCCCCTCGACCGGACTCTGACCGCGTCCGGTCTGTCCTCACCGGACGCGTCCGGTCACTCCAGGAGCTTACTGGAGTGTGACCGGACGCTGCACCACCGTGTCCGGTCATAACGACCACCGCGTCCGGTCATCGCGCGTCGAGCGGATCTAACCCCTTCATAAAACGGTTCGTCCTCGGCCGTGTTTTTCTCAATCGCTCGCGTTTCACCGCCGCCGCCGAACCCTAACCGCCGATTCGCCGAGCTTGCCGGATTCCGCCGCGTTTCTCGCCATCTTCCTCGCCTCCGGCAACCCTTGCCATGCCCGCGCCGCACCTCCTCGCCTCCCTTGCCCGCGCGTGCTCGCTGTCGCCCTGACCGCATCCGCGCCCGCGCAAGCCCGCTGCTGCGCCCTCGCCGCCGGTGAGCCGCTGTTCGCTGACCGCCTTGCCTTGCTAATTCTTCAGCAGCAGCAGCTACGTCCTCCCTCGTGCCTAGCATCCTCCCTAGCCCCTCGAATCGTTCTTCGGCCGCGCTCTCTCTCTAGGGTTTTGCCCTAACCCTAGCTCGAGGTGAAGAGCTTGTTCGTTTTCGCTCAACTTTCTTCAATTCCGTCGTTAGGGCTAACCATTGATCGTAACTGTCCATTGCTTATCTTCGACTCGGTCCTTTCAGAGCTCGTTCGACGAATTCGGGGAATCTCACGATCTAGGTCACCTCATCTTGTCACCGTCGTCTCGTCGATCCGAGGTAGCTTCGCGTTTCGATTCACATCGTATCTCATATGCTTGCTATCTTTAGGGTTTCGTACCTTTTAGTTATATATGTGCTTATAGTAGATCTCTCTATTCCATCGTTGCAGCGAGTTTGTCGGTGTGTCAGGGTGAGATCAGTTTGTTGAATCCGAGGCCAAGCCTGTGGATACGGATTGAGGCCAAGCCTCTCGAGTGACAGTTCACCATCTTTCAGAGGTTCTCAGTCAGTTTGTCAGCATGGTGCATTGCAAGAACACCGGTGGTGCTCCTGGTGACGGGGACGACAGTCCTCCTCGTCGGTCTGAGATTGCGCGTAGAAAGCGCATCAAGATCATGGCCAGAAAGAAGAAGAAGACACTTACAGAGGCAGAGATTGCTCAGGCCGTGGCAGATGCAGCAGAGCAGGCAGAGAGAGGTGGCAGGAGCAGTGGCATACGCATAGGCGAGCGTCGCTTTCATCTTGAAGGTCGACAGCTCGGCACTGAGGCCACTGAGGGTACAGAGGATACTGGAGCTACAGAGGGTATGTCAGTTGATCCACCTGCAGAGGCTACAGAGGCTCCACAGGCTCCAGAGGCTACAGAGGATACAGAGGAGCAGCTAGCTCAGTCTCCACCGCGTCGCTGTTCCACACGCGCACGTACTCAGGTGACTCCTAGGCCAGAGGGCCAGCGTCGTAGAGCACGTCCTCCTCCCAGAGCTAGAGGTTCACCCCCGGTCGAGCACTTTGACCTGAGGGGTGCTACTGCACGTCAGGTGCAAGGGTTGAGGTTCGTTGAGGTCAGTCGGTGGTTTCCACCTGTGAGGGATCACAGAGCTTCAGAGGGTTTCTATACCCCACTTCAGGAGGACTTCTACAGGGCTCTAGTTGACAGCGGTATTGCTTTTCGACCACAGAGGGTATGTCGGCTTGAGTCACTGGTTGAGGTTGTGGGAGAGCAGCTTCGTCTGCACCTGTCCTTTCTGCCAGGTTTGTCAGATCTTATTGGACGGACAGGTGCATACTGCGGCACATGGGTCAAAGAGTTTTATGCTTCACTGTGGATTAATCCTGCCCATGAGTTCATTCACTTTGCATTCCGAGGCTGTGATCACAGACTTTATAGCTCTAGAGTGCGGGAGATTCTCAGACTCCCAGCTTTCGACACGAAGATACATCAGCTGTGCTTTGGTCAGACTCCTCCACCTAGACGCCCTCACGGCGGGGCAGTGCCTCCTACAGACTTGGTTCGACCCTGCTTCCGTGAGCCTTTTGGCGAAGGGTCTCATTGTACGCCTGCTAGCCTGACACCACTTGCCAGAGTTCTAGATGCTATAGTCAGACGCACTCTTCTTCCCAGACTTGGCTACAGAGAGGGACTGACTCGGATGCAGCTATGGGTTGTTCATCACCTCCTCTCACAGACATTGTTTGACATTTGGGATCTCATACTTAGTGAGATGGAGGACACCATAGCTGAGGGCTTCAAGGGAAATCATCAGCTGCCCTATGCACACTGGATCTGCTTCATCATTAGATCATCTATTCAGCTACCAGCAGAGATCAGAGTTGAGATATCAGACACTACCACTACTTTCCCTGAGTATGATATCCGTCAGCTTTGGGCCTCAGTCACTAGAGATCAGGCCCCAGTGCCAGGACAGCGTGAGCGACCTGAGGTTCCTAAGACAGCAGCTAAGCAGGACGCCATAGTTGATGAGCTTGCTGAGGCAGAGCTTGCCGATCTTGATGCTCAGCCTGCTGATCTTCCTGAGGATGTGACATCTGACAGCACTGATGAGGACTACCAGCCCATCCCCAGGTACCGGTCTCCTCGGTCTCACGACCATAAGGCTGGTGGCTCTGGTTCAGCCTCCCGCTCAGACCCAGCAATGGTGGCTATACTTGAGAGGCTGTTGGGCATTCTTAACGTCATTACCAAAAGTAGACTTAGTTTTCTAATTCTGATAACGGCGCCAAAAATGCCGAACCTATCCCTCATGCCACTTAAGCCAAGTTGTCATCCCCAGCATGACATGAGAGACGCGGTATTGAAATATGCAACTGCTCTTCTAAATAAATAATAAATAAGATCTGCAAGCACCCTGCAAAACAATAAGAATGGAACTTCGGCGGTCTTCTGAATTAGATGAAGTGTTGCGTCGAAGTGTTGACTTCTTGAGCTTGGCTCTTGCCCCTCTGATTAATGCTTCGGGGTTGTCAACAAAATTTTCTAGAAGATGTCCTCTATTCATACATCACCCTGCAAAACAATAAGAATGGAAAAAAAATACAGGGGTAAATCTGTATGGGAGAATTGATGATCTCAATCACTTAATGATGCGAATGATGACTCAAATTCCGTATTCATTCCTTGTTAGTAAATCAACCTTCCCCGACAACGGCGCCAAAAATGCTTGTTGGGCATTCTTAACGTCTTTACCAAAAGTAGACTTAGTTTTCTAATTCTGATAACGGCGCCAAAAATGCCGAACCTATCCCTCATGCCACTTAAGCCAAGTTGTCATCCCCAGCAAAACATGAGAGACGCGGTATTGAAATATGCAACTGCTCTTCTAAATAAATAATAAATAAGATCTGCAAGCGCACAGATTAATACCGATGTAGCATTTTAACCGGGAAGTATTCCAGGTATCGTTATTTATATTTTTACCACTGGGAAGGGATTACTAACATCAATGTTGATTATGGAATGGAATATAGGGATGAGTATCAATCATTGCATGTATAAGTGAGAGCATTCATCTATCTCTTGCATACAGGGGTAAGTGTCACATAAAATATAGATAAAGTATGAATGGTGACAAAGATAATTAATCTGATCAGCTAGCCACATATAATAATGATAAGCACCTCAACAGATATTCTAGCAAGTCATTAGCATGGTATTAGGACGAACTAAAAGGATATTTCCTAAGTTATTCTTAACTATAAAGTCTAGCATATCATAGTTAGTGCAAGTACACTTGGCAATCATTGTGAAAAAGGACTACGCCCATGCATAGTGATATTATCAAGGAAGATGAGAAACATAGCAATCACTCCCCCGTAATAATGTTGCTCTGCCTGCCTTACACACGGGAGGGGGACTATATAAGAACCAACGAAGCTGTCACCATCGCGGACCACCCCACGATCCGGTATATAAGGTGCAATCGCAGATAAATATGGTCTAAGCACCACGCCTACACAATATTTATCATTTACCCATGGATCCGATGGATAAACGCTATACGATCCTAAACATGTATATAATTCCAATCTAACTAAGCCAAGCGTATAACTACGATAAACTAAGAACATTATAATCGCAAATATAATCAAGTAGAGCATAGTCATAATCAATATATTGAAATAGAACAAATTTGTATTCATAATATTGAAGAACAAAGATGAACAATGAAGAACAGTAAAGGAATTACCAAGAATCCTCTTGACAGATCCGGAAACCAATCGAAGATTGACTCCTTTTAGTTCTAATCCTATGTAGCTATGCTATACTAGAGATCTAGTTGATGTGGTGGCTCTAGGGCTTGATCAGAGACTCTCCTCCTGAGATTACGGTTTGAGGAATTGAGAATGAGGGAGTGCCTCCTCCAGGGGCCAGGGGTCCTGCTTATATAGCCCCCTCAAGTGAACGTGGGCCGTCGGATCAAACCGACATTAATCGCACGGTTTTCCTTGATCCCTTAGGTCGGTGGAGCATAATCCGCGAGACGGAGCCTGATTGGCTCTCAGGCCAGGGCGGCCGCCCTAGGGAGCAGGGCGGGCGCCCTGCCTCCGGGCCCGTTCGGCCTCCCGTTCGATCTCGTGGCTTCTGGAGTCTTCTAGATGATAGAAAATCGGTGAACACGTTATTATCTCTATGTAAACCCGACGTGTGGGCCTTTCCTCCGTATTTTCTGATAACCCCCTGCAGAAACAGACAAACACCAAAACTCGTGGAATTCTGTCAGATAAAACCCTAAGTCTAGGTGTTGGTTGCATTTGGATCCTTTTCTTTATTTATTTGATAACTATATTTGGTACTTAAGGACCGTCAACAAACTCCCCCAAGCTTACCTCTTGCTCGTCCCTGAGCAAGGATAGACTCATTATGGATCAGAAGTTGCTGCAACGCCTTTGAACGTTGACGGTACATATGCTTTCAAATAAGGTCTCATCCCTGAGTTAGAGTAAACTGTCAAGACTTAAAACTTACTCATTTTACCTTTCACCATGGGGCTTGCAACCGTCACCTGTATCTTGAGTGGTTAAAAGATAGAACGGTCTAGTCAAACGCCATGTCTCTTATTCTTGATCAGCTATAGCTCTGGAGTTTTTGCAAATTTTTCAAATAAAACTCAGAGATTCCTTGTATGACTTTCTCGGGTCTCTCTTTTGTGGTATTTCTGGATCCTTTCCAAGGCAGTAATGGTATATGCCTTCTCTCTGAAAGTATGTGGTATTTATGGTATAAGGCGTAGTGACATTGCCTTCTCTCTCACCCTACTCTAATAAGGCTTTGATATCTGGAGCTCATAGGTGGGAGATACAGTATACATACTCATAGAACATTTATTGCATAGTCAAACCATGGATCCAGAGAAACAAGTCAATAAGTCAAATCAAGATGTGCATGTGTGGTGAATGAGTGGTGTATGGTGATAACAAAAGTCTAATGCTCTTTTCGAGGGAACACATACCTTTCTTGCTTTTTAAAACTTTTAAGGGGAATGAGATGCTCTATTTTTTTTCTCTCAGGTGGGTATCTTGTACCCCTAATTCTACTGTCAGACACTTGTCCATTTTTATCTCTCGTCTCACTTTTTCTTTCTTCGAGGTTCCGGGCACTTGCTCGTTTTTATTTCCTCATTTTTATATTATTTTTTTAGAGCAATCTCCCTCTTTTGAAAATATAGCAAGTGGTAGTAGAAATGACTTGAGCATTAACTTCACAGGGAATAACAGGAATGGGATAATGTTTTTGGCTATTCTCTCCCGGGTCAGGAGTAGAATAATTTTGGGTGAATCTGGAGATGGAAATGAGTGGATATATGTGGATGCGTACTTCTGGAGTAGAAGCAGCATGTATGAGTGAACGTGCAAGTGAATCTTGATTTTAACCACATGACAAGTTCCTAAGGGTCTACACAGCTTGACCACACTCAATGCCCATAAGCAGTAAGTAGTAAAAGTGCGGCTCCTAATCTAACAAGCATGTATATATGGCTGTGGTAGGAATTTAAACTCTCATCATACAGAAACTCATCATGCAACATTTTAAAGATTTTCAAAGATAAAATTCTCCAGAATTCTAGCATCTCTAGGAACAGATAAACAGCAGCTCAACCTTCCCATATCATATCCGCTAACAACTTAGACTTCAGATCAAGTTCTCTTCCCACTAGTTCACGTTTAGAGCCAGTTTTAAATTATAACAGTTATGTCTAAACTAGAGAGAGAACAAATTTGAAAATTAGGCAGAGCAACTATTCATCATATCCATACTAGAGTTTTATTTTCAAGATTCAGTTTAGCATAGCTACTTTATTTATTTATTAAACTAAGCAAATATATATAAACACAAAATATTTATTTGGGTTTTCATGATTATGCATCTTTTTATTTTAATAAAGCATAGGTATAAATGTAGATAAAAATACTTATCGGGATAAATGGGGGTGCTCTCCCCCAAGCTGGATCCTGACGTAATTTCTTCTGATGTAGCTAGCAGGTGTAGAGGTGTATTTGAATGTCGGCAGCACCCTGACAGCGATTAGGATGTCCTCTATCTGCTAGTCTTCCTGAATTCTATGGAGCTCAAATAGACAACAAAGCTTCGTGGAACTTGATTAAGCGTTAGCATAAATATCTAGCCTTTATCATGTTTGAGCTTCCTTGATAAATGTCACTCTCTATTTTTATTTTCATTTTTATAGAACAGAAAAAATATATTATTTTTTTATGCCACCACAGTGAATGTACTTATGGGTTTTATGCCACTCGCATACTCACATGGGGCTTACTGTTTTCAACATTTTTTTTAGACAGAATGAACATGATTAACTGAGCAATAATTAAAGGGAAAATGATAACTACCAAGTTTACCTCTTGGCACGACGTTCGGTGTTTTTAAGTCCTCCGAACAGGACTTCTTTTCTTCTTAGTTGTCCTGGGATTTGGGTGGCGTAGACGGTGGTTCCGGCAGCGCCTCCTCTTCTTGTGTAACTGTCTTCACTTTCCATACCCGACTTGGTGCTTCGGTCTCCTGTTGTGTATCCTCGGGCCTTATGACCTCTCCTTCATAGTCTGCCCATACGTCCTTGATGGTTTGCCTCCTTTGGTTACGGTTATGTCGCCTTCTTCTTGTCCTGACCTGCTTAGAATCTTCAACTATATAGTTAGGGTCATTAAAGTAGCGGCGTACCTTCTCAGAGGGGAAATGCATATGGACTTCTTCGGTTCCAATGTAGATGATTGCTTTGACGGTGCCTAGGAACGGTCTTCCTAGGATGATGGGTGGATCGTACTCGTCGTCTCCCATGTCAATGACCTGAAAGTCTGTATGGACAAAATGATCGTTAATTTTAACAGGGACATCGGTTACTATACCTTCGACCTTTCGGGATATCTGATCTGCCATCTGGAGCTGAGTGTATGTTGGTTTTAAGGGCATGGTCCCGTACAAGAGCTGATAGGTGACTGTGGCCATTAGGTTGACGCCTGATCCAGTGTCGCAGAGCGCCTTCTGAAAGGAGTATCCATTGATTGAGCACTCAATGCTTGGCATACCTGGGTCGTCCTTCTTGATTAGGAACGGTGACTTGGGTCGTCGGTCTTGACCTCCTTGAACTGCAGTGACCATCTTAGCTGATTCGGTCCATCCTTGGTTGTTCTTGTTCTGCTTGTTCCTCCTGTTGGTCCTCTTCCTTGGTTCATGTTGGGGTTGCTCTGGGATTTGTGTAATCTTGTTCTTGAAGGAAAACGTCTCCTTCCTCCCCTTGATGTTGAAGTTGATCTTTGCAGCGCTGGCGTAGATGACAGCTCCCGAGGTGTTCAGGAATGGCCTTCCCAGAATAACTGGTGACCTCTCATCGGACCCGGTCTCTATCACCACGAAGTCAGCTGGAGCATACGAGGTACCAACTCGGACACACATGTTCTTTAATATTCCTTTAGGAAAGCTTAGTGTCCGATCTGCAAGCTGCAAACACATAGTTGTTTCTGATAAAGGATATGTAAATAATTTTTCATAGAGTACCCTGGGCATAATGTTGACGCTGGAGCCAAAGTCGCAGAGTGCTTCTGGGAAGTCCACCATGCCGATGGAGATCGGGATGACGGGGCATCCTGGATCGCCTCTCTTGACTGGCAGAAGGTCATTATGTACTCCGACAGCGGGATTACTCCAATAGTTACCTGCATCAAACATGTCTACAAGATTTGCAGATTCTAATCCTTCTGGTTGTGATGGTATACCGGGGTTAGTAGCAGGAACAGCAGCAGCTATTTGATTTAACTGAGATTCAATCATTTTATTAAAACTAATTTGGTTTTTGATGGCAGTAGAGAAATTATCCATTCTATTATTTATGTTTTCTAGTATTTTATCATTGGATGCCAATTTCTTAGACAAGTTATCCATTAGCTTTCCTTGATTAGACACTAACTCTCTCAGGAGTGGAAAATTATTATTGTTGTTGTAAGAGTTATTACCTTGATAATTACCTGAGTAGTTACCTGAGTAGTTAGGCCTTTGTTGATTCCAACCTTGATTTTGTTGAGGACGGTTGTAGTTGTTGTTGTTGTTGATGTACCTTGCATCCTCAAGCATCTCAGGGCAGTGATTGCCTGAGTGTCCAGTGTCTCCACATTCCTCACAAGTCATGTGAGAGTCGTAGACGTTCATGACTTCTCTTTTGTCTCCAGCTTTGTCATCGAGCTTTTTCATGAGTAGGTCTAACTTTGCAAATAGTATGTCTACCTCCTTGAGCTGGTGCATACCTCCACCCTTCTTGCGTGTTTGAGTCCTCTCTTCGTTCCAACCTTGGTTGGACGCCATCTTCTTCACAAGGGCTGTAGCTTGTGGTATGGTGAGTGATAGAAATGCGCCTCCAGCTGCAGCATCCATGATCTCACGAGCACTAGTGATGAGCCTATGATAGAAAGTCTGCATAAGTAGCCAGCTCTCCATTCCATGATGGGGACATTTTAGGATGTAATCTTGAAAGCGCTCCCATGCTTCTGGAACGGAGTCATCACGTTGTTGCTGAAAACTTGTAATCTTCCCACGGAGAGCATTGGTCTTGCCCATGAGAAAGAACTTAGCCAGAAAGTTCATAGAGCAGAGTGCCCACATAGTGTTCTTATCCTTCGTCGCGTAGAACCACTGCTTCGCTCTCCCCAATAGTGAGAATGGGAAAAGGCGAAGTAGTATGGCGTCTCTGGGAACATCTAATATAGTGAATGTGCTGCAAATCTCCAGGAAGTGTTGGAGATGAGCACTTGCATCTTCGTGTGGCTTCCCACAAAACTGGTTGGCTTGTACCATGTTGATGAGCCCTGGCTTGAGCTCAACATTCTTGTCGATGGCCGCGGCAGGTCCAGTGCGGATGTTGTCCATAGTGGGAGCTGAGAACTCACGGATCATCTTGTTCGCCATGGCTGCAAACTTTGTTGACAAATTCCGGATGAAACTTCGGCGGTCTTCTGAATTGGATGAAGTGTTGCGTCGAAGTGTTGACTTCTTGAGCTTGGCTCTTGCCCCTCTGATTAATGCTTCGGGGTTGTCAACAAAATTTTCTAGAAGATGTCCTCTATTCATACATCACCCTGCAAAACAATAAGAATGGAAAAAAATACAGGGGTAAATCTGTATGGGAGAATTGATGATCTCAATCACTTAATGATGCAAATGATGACTCAAATTCCGTATTCATTCCTTGTTAGTAAATCAACCTTCCCCGACAACGGTGCCAAAAATGCTTGTTGGGCATTCTTAACGTCATTACCAAAAGTAGACTTAGTTTTCTAATTCTGATAACGGCGCCAAAAATGCCGAACCTATCCCTCATGCCACTTAAGCCAAGTTGTCATCCCCAGCAAAACATGAGAGACGCGGTATTGAAATATGCAACTGCTCTTCTAAATAAATAATAAATAAGATCTGCAAGCGCACAGATTAATACCGATGTAGCATTTTAACCGGGAAGTATTCCAGGTATCGTTATTTATATTTTTACCACTGGGAAGGGATTACTAACATCAATGTTGATTATGGAATGGAATATAGGAATGAGTATCAATCATTGCATGTATAAGTGAGAGCATTCATCTATCTCTTGCATACAGGGGTAAGTGTCACATAAAATATAGATAAAGTATGAATGGTGACAAAGATAATTAATCTGATCAGCTAGCCACATATAATAATGATAAGCACCTCAACAGATATTCTAGCAAGTCATTAGCATGGTATTAGGACGAACTACAAGGATATTTCCTAAGTTATTCTTAACTATAAAGTCTAGCATATCATAGTTAGTGTAAGTACACTTGGCAATCATTGGGAAAAAGGACTACGCCCATGCATAGTGATATTATCAAGGAAGATGAGAAACATAGCAATCACTCTCCCATAATAATGTTGCTCTGCCTACCTTACACACGGGAGGGGGACTATATAAGAACCAACGAAGCTATCACCATCGCGGACCACCCCACGATCCGGCATATAAGGTGCAATCACAGATAAATATGGTCTAAGCACCACGCCTACACAATATTTATCATTTACCCATGGATCCGATGGATAAACGCTATACGATCCTAAACATGTATATAATTCCAATCTAACTAAGCCAAGCGTATAACTATGATAAACTAAGAACATTATAATCGCAAATATAATCAAGTAGAGCATAGTCATAATCAATATATTGAAATAGAACAAAGTTGTATTCATAATATTGAAGAACAAAGATGAACAATGAAGAACAGTAAAGGAATTACCAAGAATCCTCTTGACAGATCCGGAAACCAATCGAAGATTGACTCCTTCTAGTTCTAATCCTATGTAGCTATGCTATACTAGAGATCTAGTTGATGTGGTGGCTCTAGGGCTTGATCAGAGACTCTCCTCCTGAGATTACGGTTTGAGGAATTGAGAATGAGGGAGTGCCTCCTCCAGGGGCCAGGGGTCCTGCTTATATAGCCCCCTCAAGTGAACGTGGGCCGTCGGATCAAACCGACATTAATCGCATGGTTTTCCTTGATCCCTTAGGTCGGTGGAGCATAATCCGCGAGACGGAGCCTGATTGGCTCTCAGGCCAGGGCGGCCGCCCTAGGGAGCAGGGCGGGCGCCCTGCCTCCGGGCCCGTTCGGCCTCCCGTTCGATCTCGTGGCTTCTGGAGTCTTCTAGATGATAGAAAATCGGTGAACACGTTATTATCTCTATGTAAACCCGACGTGTGGGCCTTTCCTCCGTATTTTCTGATAACCCCCTGCAGAAACAGACAAACACCAAAACTCGTGGAATTCTGTCAGATAAAACCCTAAGTCTAGGTGTTGGTTGCATTTGGATCCTTTTCTTTATTTATTTGATAACTATATTTGGTACTTAAGGACCATCAACAGAGGCTGACCCAGGCATAGGAGCAGCAGCAGCAGCAGATACAGCGACAGGCTCAGGACACAGCTGCAGCACTCGCACAGATACAGGCTCATCAGGACGAGTTTCAGCGTCAGCAGCTTGAGATCCAGAGGCAGCAGGTTGAGATGCAGCGACAGCAGTATGAGATACAGCGACAGAGTGCAGCTAGTCAGTAGCAGTACTTGGATCTCCTGCGCCACCTTGTCACTGTCGGGGTTCCTTCGCCTGCTTCTGTCCTGACTCATGCTTTACAGTCCAGTGGTCCGTCGAGTCAGGGACAGCCGAGCTTCCAGTTCACATCTCCACAGCAGCAGGTTCTCCAGTTGTTCCAGTCCCCGAGTTTCACTCCTATTCATACGGGGTTTACACCTTCAGACCAGCCTCGCCCTCACCTCCTGACAGGCACACCAATCGGTGACTACAGTGCTACCTACAGTGAGTTGACTGGTCAGCCGACACCCTCGCACACTACTACATTTACTACTTCTTCAGGGTTGTCAGCTCCCGAGGCAGCTATTCCTCCAGTGACAGGGACCGGTACTACAGAGACTATTCCTTCGTCAGTTGCCTCGACAGATCCCCAGCTATTGGCTCGCTACAGGCTCAGGTCACACAGATAGATCCTCTTGTTGCTTCTACGACAGTACCTGTTCCTGCTGATCAGACCCAGACCGCTTCGCAGCCACGTGCTTCTTCAGAGGGTCAGCCAGATAGCTCAGATTCCGAGGGTGATTCTCTGCACTTCGTGATTACTCCGCGCACCTCGGCACCCGACACGACTCCGTCTGTCCCCCCGTCAGATTCTTAGATTAGCTTTTTGGCGCTTGATGCCAAAGGGGGGGAGAGAGTAGTTTCAGGGGGAGTTTTGTTAGAGGGTTTTCGTTCTTAGTTGTGTGCTACATTCATGCATCATGTTTACTTTTCAGTCATTGCATTCGTGTGACATGTCGTCGTGTGATAAACTTTGAGTCTAATATTTTATCTAGTCTCTGTGTTAATTAATGTCACCGTTTTAGTTATAGCTCTAAGGTTGTGCTTCCGTGCCTTACTCTGATTTCTTATGAGCTATATCTTTTGTGTACTAACGCTTTTTGTCTTATCTTATGAGTACACTCTTTTGGCTTGGGGCACATAAGCAATTCCTAACCCTTTGTGCTTATTGCCTTTTGCTTATGTGAACCAAGCATGCTCGAAAACCTCAACTCCAATCCTTTAAATCTTAGTGTTGTCATCAATCACCAAAAAGGGGGAGATTGAAAGCATCTAGGCCCCAAGGTTTGGTTTCGGCAATTGATGACAATGCTTTATTACCATGACTAACGTGTGTTTTGCAGAAACTTTGGTAAGTTAGGTCATGGAGGTTATAACTGCTTTGGGCACCATGGTATTCATGTCCCTTGATGGAAATCATTTTGGTTTTCAAAAGAGTGACGTCAAGATTAAGGACGGTTAGTTCCGGATGTCGAGGTGTTGAGATACATTCGGAATAGTCGTTAGGATCTTCGTTTTTTCTCTTTTGGCCGTACTATAAAGGGGGGCATGAGCGGGTAGCTTGACCTAGGCGAGTCCTATGTTTAGGTGTGGTGCACACTTGTTAAACTTGGCGCTAGGCAGCTCTAGAATAGCTCAAAGTTCAGTTGGAAGCAACTTGGTTCAAGTTGCGATGCGTTTCGGAAAGTTTCGGGTCGTTTTTCCCTTGACCGGACGCGGTCTTCGGCATGACCGGACGCGTCCGGTCAGTACAAATCCGCAGCTAGGGTTTCGGCGCTAACGACCGGACGCGGTGGTCAGAGGCCGACACGTGTCACTTGAGGGAAACACCCGGTCGGACGCGACCTGGGCGTGATCGGCGCGTCCGGTCATAGTCCAGTAAGGTCCAGAGATGACCGGACGCGTCCGGTCATCACCGATCGGATGCGGTCGCGCGTCCGGTGCGATTACAGTATGCTCCCTGCACGATCGGACGCGTCCGGTCACCCCTGACCGGCGCGTCCGGTCACTCAGTTGAAATTTCGGATTTCGACCGTTACGAGCGATCGGCACGTCCGGTCACTTCGACCGGCGCGTCCGGTCAGCCCGTGTTTTGCTGAGTCAGCGGGTAACGGTTCGTTTTATCTGTGGGGTGTATAAATACATCCCCACCACCTCTTTTAGAGGTCTCTTGCTCATTTGATCAGCTGAGAAAAACCTTTAGAGTGCAAGAGAGTGCAAGAGCTCTAGTGAGGATAGAGATTTGAGAATCAAAGCTTGAGAGTTCCTCACTAGCCATTAGAGAGTAGCAAGTGTGCATCCACCTTCTCATTTGGGCTTGTTGTGGTCAAGTGAGAGTTCTAGCTTGTTACTCTTGGTGATCGCCATCACCTAGACGGCTTGGTGGTGATTGGGAGTTTGGTGATCATCCGGCGGAGCTTGTGGATGACCCAACTCGTCTTGTGAGCGGTTTTGGGTGATTCACCGTGATGGAGTGTCAAAGAATCAACCCGTAGAGAGCACTTGATCCTTGCGCGGATCAAGGGGGAGCTACACCCTTGCGCGGGTGCTCCAACGAGGACTAGTGGGGAGTGGCGACTCTCCGATACCTCGGAAAAATATCGTCGTGTTCCTTGCCCTTTACATTCAAGCATTTACATTCTCGTATTTACTTTCATTGCTTGATTTACATTCCTAGAATTGCCATGCTAGACTAGGATTGGAAACTAGGGTGCAAAACTTTTTATCAGTAGACTCTCTAGGAACACAAGTAGGCACTAGGGGTGAATTCCGGCTTGTAGGATTTAATTCTTGCAATTAATTTTTAGAAAAGCCCAATTCACCCCCGCTCTTGGGCATCTTGATCCTTTCAGGGGTGTCACTCTAACTAAAGACAACCTCGCTAGGAAAAACTGGAGAGGGAGCCAGAAATGTATTTACTGCAATAGGAATGAGACCATCCAACACTTGTTCCTTGATTGCCCTGGTGCAAAAATGATGTGGAGGATTATCTTCTTTGCTACTGGTTTGAACCAACTGAGATCTATCAGCCATATGTTTGGTACCTGGCTTATGAATCAGCATAAGAGGGTCAAAAGCTTGATCTGGGTTGGGGTGGCTGCCTTTTGCTGGGCTATCTGGAGATGCTAGAATGATGTTATTTTTAAACTCCTTGATGAATCCGGCCTTTAAAAGCTTGTGGATCTCCTCGCTAATGACCTTGCGCTTCTCCTCGTCGAAGCGGCGCAAGCATTGTTTCACCAGTCTGGAGCCGGCTTGGATCTCCAAGGCGTGCTCGGCGACTTCCCTGGGTATGCCCGGCATATCCGAGGGACTCCACGCAAAAATATCGATGTTTGCATGGAGAAAGTCGACGAGCACTGCTTCCTATTTGGGATCGAGGGCGGCGCTGATGCTCAACGCCTTTCCATTCAGGTCGGTGGGGTCGAGGGGTATGAGCTTGACGTCTTCCGCGGGCTCGAAGTTTCCGGCATGGCATTTGGGGTCAGGGATCTCTTTAGCCAAACCGTCGAGGTTCGCCACCAAGGTTGCTGACTCCAAGACGGCCTCCCCGTGCTCGACGCATTCCACGTCGCACTTGTGGGCGTACTAGTAGGAGGGCCCGATAGTGATGACACCGTTAGGGCCCGACATTTTGAGCTTGAGGTAGGTGTAGTTGGGAACCGCCATGAACCGGGCGTAGCAGGGACGCCCAAGAATGGCGTTGTATGTCCCATGGAACCCAACCACCTCGAAAGTGAGAGTTTCCTTCTAGAAGTTGGTGGGAGTACCGAAACAGACAGGCAGGTCGACTTGCCCGACGGGCTCTGCTCGTTTTCCCGGCACAACACCATGGAAGCCCCGACACACTGGGTCAGAGGTGTGTCCTTGTGATTCCTAGAAGGTCGAGGGTCTAGGCATAAATGATGTTGAGACTGCTGCCACCATCGATGAGCACCTTGGTGAGGCGTGTGTTGGCGATAATGGGATCGACGACGAGTGGGTAGATTCCAGGATTGGGGACATAGTCTGGGTGGTCATCACGATCGAAAGTGATGGCCACCTCGGACCAGTCAAGGAAGAGGGGGTCACGAATTGCACGGAGAAGACCTCTCGACGTTCTCGTTTGCGCTGCTGTGTTGAGAGACGCGTCGAGGGTCCTCCATATATCATGAAACAATCATGAATCTCGGGAAACCCCTCATCCTTGCCGTCACCCTTGGGATCCTCCCTCTTGTCGTCTTTCTTGATGCCTAAGCTTTCAAAGTATTTTCAGAGCATGTGGCAATCCTCGAGGTTGTGGTTCGTGGCCCTTTGTGGTAGGGACATGGTTCTTTAAGCATTTTGTCGAAAATGCCCCCGCCGGGGGTCCTCGAGGTTTCTTGCGATCCACAACGGCGACAAGGTCGTCCGCCGGGGCTTCTTGTTTGCCCTGTTGATTCTTCTTCTTGTTGTTGTTCCTCTTCGAGCCCCAATTGGAGCTCACAGGATCCTCGTCCTTGCGCTTCCCCTTGTCCTGGTCACTGTCAAAGATGGCACCAACCGCCTCCTCACCGGCGGCGAGGTTGGTGATGTCCATTAAGCTGTTGGCAGTGATGGGAGTGCTGCGGCCCAACTCTCGAACCAACTCTTTGCAGGTGGTACCAGAGAGAAAGGCCATGATGACGTCAGAGTCGGTGATGTTGGGAAGCTCGGTGTGCTGTTTGGAGAAACGCCAGATGTAGTCCCAGGGGATTTGCATGGCTTTTGTTTACAACTTCGGAGGTCCCATGAGTTACCGGGGTGCATGTAGGTCCCCTTGAAGTTCCCCTCGAACACTCTCACTAGGTCGCTCTACTCATGGATCTGTCGAGGTGGGAGGTCCTCGAGCCAGGCTCGAGCGTTGTCCGACAGGAACAGGGGAAGTTGTTGAATGATGACCCGGTCATCGGTAGCCCCACCCAACTGACAAGCCAAGCGAAAGTCAGCGAGCCAAAGTTCGGGTTTGGTTTCACCGTTATACTTGGTAAGAGTCATGGGGGGGGTGGAACCAAGCCGGAAGTAGCGTTTCGCGAATGGCCTTGCTGAAGACCCGAGGTCCAGGTGGCTTGGGTGACGGGCTACGATCCTCCGAGCTATCGTAACACCCACCTCTGTGCTCGTGGTAGCCTCGAGCTACACCGTCCCCACTCTTGTGCTTACGACGCTTGTTGATGTTGTCATGGGCATCTCGGGGTTCGCGGTTGTTGACGATGCGTTCACGAACAGAGGATACCTTGCTCCGTCGGGGGGCAGGCTCGGGATGAACCGAGGCCTCTTTCTCCTGTCGGGAGGGCTCCATAGGCTGCTCCGAGGCAAGCCCGTGTCGCCTCAGGGCGGAACTCTCGGCTTACTGCATGGCAGCAGTCTCGAGGAGTCCTCGGATCTCATCGCGTGCCCGACGGTCCTCGGGGTTGGATGGCTCAGGCATATTACGAAGAAGCATGGCGGCTGCGACAACATTTTGGCTGGCTCGGTCGAAGATCGGGGGTTTGCCCGCCCGACCCTCGATGATGCGACGATTGACGTCGTGAGCTCTTTCTCGATCTCCTCCGCCGTGTGCGCGTGCCGCGCGCTCTTGCTCGAGGGTTTGCTGAAGTAGGCATAGATTTTCTCGTTCCTCATCGAGCCTGTCTTTCAGTTCGTGGATTTGCTCGAGTTGCACTCCTTGGTCCACAAGGAATTGAGCTTCATCTCGTGCACCAGGGCGCTCAACATGAGGTGGCGTGGAGTTCCTTCCTCCAATGGCTGCCTCATCCTGTGAATCTGACGTGATAGCCCCATCGATATGGAAGCATTCGTGAGTCGGGTCGTAGCTGTCATCGGCAGAGTCGGAGTCCGGAGTGCCAAAATAGTAGTATGACGGATGCATGTGAGGTCGTGTATCTCTGGGGTTGTAACGACGGAAGGTAGTCGCACAGAGCTCCGCACCCGGGGTCTCCGTAGAGTCTAGGTACTCGGAAGCTGGCGTGGATGCGACGAGGTCGAGGGTGGAACGTAGATGGTGTCCGGGGAGCTCCTCATAAGCGCTCATGCTGGTGCTTACAGAAGAAGCATACGCTCGGACAACCGTGTCCAGCCCATACGAGAATGCCGATGGGGACATGGTTCCTGGTATCGGAGCAATCGATCCCGAATCAGCTGGCAGTGGCGCCGTGCCGGGCGGCAGAGTGATCGGACACCCCGTCATCATCTTACCCTCAGCCAAGCTCATCCTACACAGGTCCTCAGTGAGGAAATCTGTGTTGGCGTCCGGCTGAGGAGCGCGAGATCGGGGAATACTATCACCCCCCACGAGGCGATAATGGTGGTTGTGCTGGGCACGCCGTCGCCTGGCGGCACATGCCTGACGAGAGCGACGGTACTGGCGCAACGCTCCCCCAGGCTAGGAGAGCTCATGGTCGCCGTCGGTTGGGTGTCTGGGCGGGAGGAGGACCATGTCATAGCTGTAGCCAAGAGACATGAACTCCAAGCTCCCAAACCAGATCACCATGGCCAACGGAGGCGGACGTTCGGGGTCAGCCATCTAGAAAAATGGTGGGAAAACGATGTTGGCACGCAGCGTCCCCTACCTGGCACGCCAACTGTCGGTGTTTAGACCCGTGAGGGTCCTAAGCCAACAAGTGAATTTGTGCTGCGTGTCCCCTAATCTGGATGGTGATGCAAAGAGAATACACGGGGTTTTATCCTGG
The DNA here is from genome assembly GCA_022457205.1 of Saccharum spontaneum. NCBI lineage: Eukaryota > Viridiplantae > Streptophyta > Magnoliopsida > Poales > Poaceae > Saccharum > Saccharum spontaneum. The sequence goes on along the minus strand of CM039597.1, from coordinate 15,389,330 downwards.
TTCAGGCGAAAGAAGGCCCTACGTCCAGCGGGGGGGGAGTATTGTATTTCCTTGCACCTAAGTGCTTGCGTAGGGGTTACAAGCTATGAGAGAGGGAGCCGATCCCAAGTCTCAAAGAGAGAGTACAAAGGAGATTGCTTGAGATGTTGATCTTTTGTGGTGGGGTGATGACTTGTTTTTTCGCCTTGTGTCCTCCTTCCTTCGTAGAGTCCCCTGCCTTCCCTTTTATAGGGTCAAGAGAAGGCAAAGACGCCGGGGTGGTGCCTTAGAAGTGAAGTTTTGTTGGGCGCTGTGGAAGCTGCTGTAGCGATGTGCTCCGGGAATGGCCGGCCATCCCTGAGCACCATGGTGACGTAAAGGATGGGATGGTGAAAAGACCTCGGGTCCTATGGCGTGCAGGCCTTGCTCCGTTTTTGACCGGCGGTTGGTCAAGGCTGGGTCGAGGTGGGTCGACGGGGAATGGATAAGGCTGAGCCCTAGGAATTTCAGGGTACGACAGTCGTCGTGTTATGCCTCGAGGGGGATCAGTGGCGGAATAGTACCTGACATGGCGTGTGTAGTGACAGGTTTTCAACGCCCATCCCGGGATGGGTAGTAAAAAGTGGGATTTGACACTGGTACTGCTTCCATGCTGGCGGCGCTATAGCCATGGGGGTAGGAAGTGGTTGGCGGTTGCATTAAATGCTTTGACTTTTGTCTAAAAGTCGGTGGGTGAGGCGGGTTGACCGGCTCGACCAAGGGACGTACGAGTCCGAGATTTCCCTGTGGTCGAGGCGTCCCGTCGAGCAAGCCTCGTGCGAGTCGGAACATGGTCGAGGCGTTCCGTGCGTGGTTTTGGCTCGTTGTACCTACGTGGGCGGAGCCTTGGCGTGGTTTTCTTAGGGGGTTTGTCTTTTTTAGTCGTTGAGTGTGGGTACCCCTTGTTTAGGTACCCGACACTTTCTTTTGTGATCCACAACTTTGTATTAGTTGGCTGTGTACATCCAAGGATGTAGAGGCCGGATATTATTTTTATCCTTTATCTAAAAAATGTAAGTAGTAAAAAATAGCTAGGTGGGTAATCTGCATTACTAGTATTACGTAATTCTAGAAGCACAGCCTCGATCCTTTGGGAAAATGGCTACTGCAACTGTGGTGATGCCCTGGTGAAAGTCCCTAGTTTGGTTTTGGCTAATTGATGAAACCTAGGACTAACCTTTGTATCTAAGTGGATGATTTAGATAAAGGTGGTCATTGAATATGAGACATGACATTGACTCATATGACCAAGATGGTGAAGACCAAGATGAAGCTTGGCTCGATGGACCGGTTGTGAAGGTGAAGGGCAAGTCGAGGCTTCGAAGCGAAGGACCATGCGATGATGAAGCTTGAGCAAGACTTGGCGCCGACGGACAGATGCAACGGTGAAGAGCAAGTGAAGTCAAGGTCGATGGATCGAGACGGTCATGTGATGATATGAAATGGATCATATCATTTGGAGAAACAAAATGGGCTCAAGGAAAAGGTATAACCTTAGGGCCATTTTGTTTTGCACTCAAGACACCATAGAGGGTGTGAGTGGTTTAGGGTCGATAGCTGAACTATTAAGAGGGGAAGTCTTATCAGTTATTTGACGCACGGGTGCCACTAGGTGAATTCATGAAGTGCATTGCATGTAGGGCCTAGTGAGCTAACTGGAAAACCTTTGAAAATGATTGAGAAAAAGCTAACACACAAGCACATGGAGTTGTACACTTGATGGTGTTGGCACATTTGCAAAGGTGGCTTTGGTCGCGCTGTGGTTTGCGGGTAGAGAGGGGTTTAGGATTCAGGCGATTTCAGGGGAAATGAAATGCCTATTTTCCACTACGCCGGAAGTCGGAAAAGAAACGGAGGCGAACGGAGATCACCAAGGTGATCGGATGCTGCACCGGACACGGTCACGGTTTGACCGGACGCGTCCGGTCAGTACAGCGCAGCAGTCAGGCACGCGAGCTAGGGTTTGCAACCGACGTGTCCGGTCACTCGCGGGACCGGAGCGTCCGGTCGGGCACCCAGAGGAACAGTGCGTGGCGAAGGGCTGAGGGGACGTGCGGCGCGTCCGGTCACACGCGATCGGACGCGTCCGATCGCGAAGGGTGCTTACTGGAGTCCGACCGGACGCTGGCTCTGTCGTGTCCGGTTGTTGCGTGGAGCGTGTCCGGTCGATGCGTCGCGTGCGCAGGCACTGTGCGATCGGCGCGTCCGGTCGTTGAGCTGCGCGTCCGGTCGTCGCGTTTGACCATTGGCGCGCAGTGACCGTTGGAGGATCTGGCAGTCGCAGTTGAAATTCGAGGAACACGTGGACGGCGCAGGGCGACCGGACGCGGTGAAGCGCGTCCGGTCAGTTTCGACCGGCGCATCCGGTCGCTCGTGAAAAACGCCCAGTGGATTGCTAACGTCTCTATTTGTATGGGATGCTTAAAAATACTCGTTGGCCGGCCCTTGGGGAGGTCTCTTGGCATTTCTAACACTCTTGTGCATCCTTTGAGCTAAAGCCTCTCCTCCCACTCATCTCTCTTGCTTGATTGCAAATCAAAAGTGAGATTGAGTGATCCCAAAGTGCATTGCATAGCTTGAGGGCATCTAGTGGCACTTATGGGTGGTTTAGCCGGTGGATTTCTTGTTACTCTTGGAGAGTACCGCTCCTAGCCGGCTTGGAGATTGTTGGAGGCGTTGGCAAGAGAAGGTGATTGTTCTTGGCCACCTCCGGTTGATTGTGAGAGGTTCTTGTGCTTTCCTCGGCGGGACACCAAAAGCAACTCTAGTGGAATGCGCATGTCATTGAGTTACCTCACTTGAGAGTGGCGTCTTGCGGTGCCTTGCGGGGCATGCCTTGAGGGGCAAGTGACTTGAGGGTCACACCGGGAAACCATCTAAGTGTTGGTTGACACAACTGGTGACGTAGCTTTTCGGTGCACAAGTGAACACCGGGTGAACAAAAATATTGTGTCTCTTATCTCCCGGTGATTGGTCTTCATATTGTGTTGTTGTCAATATTGATTAATTGTATATCATCTTGATGATTGGCAACATCTTCCCTCCACCATCGGTATAAGAATCACAATCCTCTCTTGCACTTACTTTTACTAGATTATCTTGTGTAACTCTAGTGGTAGCTTTGCTAGTAGTGTTGTTAGCTTGCTCTCTAGTGTAAAATTAGTGACTTAGCTCTTGTGTGAATTAGAGATCATAATCTACTAGACTTGTGGATAGGAGGCTTGCAACACAACCCTTGGCTAAGCAAAACTCGCTTTACGCCGTTTGTTATTCTAACAAGTTTGCTTAGTGTCATTTGTAGAATTTTTTATAGGCTATTCACCCCCCCTCTAGCCATCTAGGACCTTACAAGTGGTATCGGAGCCGTGGTCACCATTTTAATCAAGGCTTAACATCCTTCGGTGTGAAAAATGGCTCAAATTATGTTCAATCATGTTGGGGGCAAGCCACCGTTCTTTGATGGTGTTAGTTCTTTTGCTCATTGGAAGAGAAAAATGACAATGTACCTTGGTTCTATTCATGAGAGAGTATTGCAAGTCACCGAGAATGACTTTGCTATCATTGATCCCGATCATCTCACCGATGAGGATAGAGCAAATAGAACATGCAATAGAATGACTCTCAATACACTCTACAATGGTATTGACACAAAAGTGTTTGAGGGCATCAAGGATTTGGAATTGGCTAGTGAAGTATGGACAAGGTTGAGTGAGACATATGAAGGCACTAAGGTTGTGAAGAGTGCCAAGCTATATGGGCTCAAGAGTGAGTTTGAGAACTTCAAGAAAAAGGATGATGAAACAATCATTGAAATGTTTCATAGATTGCAAGAGATAGTCAATGATCTCAAGAGCTTAGGGCACAAGACTCAAGATCAAGATTTTTTTACAAGTTCTTATTGAGCTTACCTAGAAGATTCAAGATGTTGATCATGATGTTGCAAAGAGATGGGCTTGAAGCAATGAAGCCTAATAATTTGCTTGGTGAGGTATTGACCTATGACAAATATGATCAAGATGTTGATGACAAGGAGAAGGTGGAAGATGAGAAGAAGAAGAAGACCGTGGCATTCAAGGCCACCTCCTCCAAGGGCAAAGCTATCATCGTTGAAGAAGAAGAAGACAACAATGAAGATGGGGAATTTGAAATTGATGATGAGGCACTTGCTCTTGTAGTCAAGAAGATGGGTCACATGTTCATCAAGAGAAGAGGCTTTAAGAAGAGAAATGATAACTTCAAAAGAAATGAGCAACAAAGGAAGTGCTTCAATTGTGATAGCACCGAACACCTTCAAGCCGAATGTCCCTATGACAAGAAGAAGAACAACAAGATGGACAAGTTCGAGAAGAAGAAGAGAGAAGCCAAGATGACATTCAAGAAAGGCAAAAATGGTGCCTATGTGGTCACTTGGGAAAGTGATGAAGAAGAGGATGAAGAATCATCATCTAACAAGGCTTTTGCTTCTATTGCTATCAACAAGAAGCCATCACTATTTGGTTCATCCTCTTCATGCCTCATGGCCAAAGAAACTAAGGTATTATATGATGAGAGTGATAACGAAAGTGAAATGGAATATGTTCATTATAGTGATGATGAAAATGAAAAAGATGATGATGAACCAACTAAAGAACAACTATATGACTTGATGTAACAAACTAGAGACATAGCTATTGCCAAGGACAAGGAGTGTAAGAAGCTTTCAATGAAAGTAGCAATACTTGAGAAAGTCCTTAGTGAGCTTAAGACCACTCATGAGAGTCTAGTGGAAGACCATGAGGATCTTGGTAAGGCTCATTCTAAGCTTGAAAAGGCTCACTCATTGCTACTTGAGCAACAAGCAAAGAAAGAGGTTGTTGTATCATGTGATATAGGTGTTACATGTGATATAATTGATGAATCCTTTTATGAACCTATCATCATGTCAAATGCTAACCCTTCTTGTAGCTCTTCATCCACCACCACCACCGACTCTACCTTCACTACTAGTGATGGTTTCACTCGTGATGCCTCACTAATGGTTGAGAATGAGACTCTCAAGAAAGAGGTGGATGAGCTCACTCACGCCCTAGGCAAGGCCTATGGTGGTGAGGCCCGCTTGCTTAAATGCTTGGGTAGCCAAAGGTTCTCTCTTAACAAAGAGGGATTGGGCTACAACCCCAAGAAAGACAAGTCGGCCTTTGCAATTCCAAAGCCTAGCTTTGTGAAGGGCAATGGTCGGTTTTGCAATAGATGCAAGCAAGTTGGGCACCTAGAGCATAATTGCAATAAAAAGAACTAAAGCAAGAACCTTGTTAATGCTATACCTTTTGATTCTTGCTATGTGCTTACCAAGAATGTGAAGGTTGTGCAAGCTAAGTTTATTGGTACACCAATTATGGGCCCAAAGAAGAAGGCTATTTAGTTACCAAAGAGCTTAGTTACTAACCTACAAGGACCCAAGCAAAAGTGGGTACCTAAGCTTCATTGACTTGCTTGTAGGTCAATTACAAAGCCGGAGGAAGGCATTGGATTATTGATAGTGGGTGCACTCAACACATGACCAGTACATCAAGAATGTTTGACTCAATCAATGACAATGATAGTGGTGTTGATTCTATCACATTTGGCAATAACAAGAAAGGCAAGGTTATTGTCTTGGGAAAGATTGCAATATCAAATGACATGAGTATCTCTAATGTGTTGCTAGTTGAAAGCTTGGATTTCAATCTTCTATCCGTGTCACAAATATGTGATCTAGGCTACAAATGCATCTTTGGGGTTGACGATGTGGAAGTTATTAGTGTGGATGGTTCAAATGTGGCATTCAAGGGTTTTAGATATGAGAATCTCTACCTAGTTGACTTCAATGCTAGAGAAACTTCTTTGACAACTTGCTTAATCTCCAAATCAAGCATGGGTTGGCTTTGGCATAGAAGGCTTGGTCATGTTGGCATGAAACAATTGAAGAAGCTTACAACTCACAATCTTGTCAATGGTTTGAAAGATGTTGAATTTGAGAAGAATAAGCTTTGTAGTGCATGTCAAGCCGGGAAGCAAGTTGGAATCTCACATCCAAAGAAGAGTACAATGAGCACATGCAAAGCATTTGATTTGATAAACATGGATCTTTTTGGACCAACAACATACACAAGCATAGGCGGCAACAAATATGGCTTTGTCATAGTGGATGACTTCACAAGATTCACATGGGTATTCTTTCTTAATGACAAAAGTGAAGTGTTTGACATCTTTAAGACATTTCTCACTAGAGTTCACAATGAGTTTGAGATTAGAATCAAGAAAGTGAGAAGTGACAATGGAAGTGAGTTCAAGAATACAAGAATTGAGGAACTTTGTGATCACTATGGTATTGGACATCAATTCTCGGCCAAGTACACTCCACAATCAAATGGCCTAGTTGAGAGGAAGAATAGAACATTGCTTGATATGGCTAGATCAATGCTTCATGAGTACAATGTGAGTCAATCATTTTGGGATGAAGCAATCAATACCGCTTGCTACTTGCTTGATATGGCTAGATCAATGCTTCATGAGTACAATGTGAGTCAATCATTTTGGATGAAGCAATCAATACCGCTTGCTACTACATCAATAGACTATATTGTCACCCATTCTAGAGAAGACCCCATATGAGCTACTTCATGGAAGAAAGCCCAATATTTCTTACTTTAGGGTGTTTGGTTGCAATGCTATATCTTGAAGAAGGGCACTAGATTGGGAAGTTTGACAAGAGATGTGATGATGGTTCCTACTTGGTTATTCAACCACAAGCAAAGCTTATAGAGTTTGGAACAACTCAAGTGGCATTCTAGAAGAAGTCCATGATGTGCAATTTGATGAAACAGGAAGTAATTGATATTCAAGATGATGATAAAGATCAAGTGCTAAATTCTCCATTCAAGCTAGCTAGTGACTCTCAAATACAAGATCTTGGTGCTAGTACATCTCATCGAGATACATCAAGTGATCAACCAAGCTCAAGCAATCAAGTGCAAGTACTCCAACCATAACATGTTGCAAGAGATCACCCCATTGATAGTGTTATTGGTGATATTAGAAGTGGTGTGCAAACAAGATCAAGATTGGCTATGTTTTGTGAGCATGCATCATTTGTGTCAACCATAGAACCAAATAAGATAGAAGAAGCTTTGAGGGATGCCAATTGGATCATGGCTATGCAAGAAGAGCTTAACAATTTCACAAGAAATGATGTTTGGGAGTTGGTAGAAAGGCCAAATGACTACAATGTGATTGGAACCAAGTGGGTGTTTAAAAACAAACAAGATCAAAATGGCATTGTAGTGAGAAACAAAGCAAGACTAGTTGCTCAAGGTTACACTCAAGTAGAAGGTCTTGACTATGATGAGACATGCTCTCGTAGCAAGATTGGAGGCAATAAGGATTCTATTGGCTTATGCTTGTGCACACAACATCAAACTATATCAAATGGATGTCAAAAGTGCATTTCTCAATGGGATCATCAATGAGTTAGTCTTTGTTGAGCAACCGCCTGGATTTGAAGATGATAAGAAACCCAACCATGTGTACAAGTTGAAGAAGGCTTTATATGGCTTGAAGCAAGCACCTAGAGCATGGTATGAGAGGCTAAGGGATTTCCTTCTCTTTAAGGGATTCAAGATGGGCAAGGTTGATACAACTCTATTCACCAAGAAGATTGGAAATGATCTATTCATAGTGCAAATATATGTTGATGACATCATCTTTGGATCAACCGATCAAGCTTATTGTGAAGAATTTGGTGCTATGATGGCCAAAGAGTTTGAAATGTCTATGATTGGTGAACTTAGCTACTTCCTTGGTCTCTAAGTCAAGCAATTGAAGAATGGGACATTTGTGAGTCAAGGGAAATACATAAGGGACATGTTGAAGAAGTTTGGAATGCAAGATGCAAAGCCAATTTCAACTTCAATGGGTACAAATGGCAATTTGGATAGTGATCTTGATGGCAAAATGATGAATCAAAAGGAATATCGGTCCTTGATTGGAAGTCTACTCTATGTCACCGCATCAAGGCCGGATGTCATGTTTAGTGTTTGCATGTGTGCTAGATATCAAGCCTCACCTAGAGAGAGTCATCTCACGGCCGCAAAGAGAATATTGAGGTACTTGAAGCAAACAAGAGATGTTAGACTATGGTATCCCAAGGGGTCAAAGTTTGAATTGATTGGATATTCAGACTCCGACTATGGGGGTTGCAAGATCAATAGAAAGAGCACAAGTGGCACATGTCAATTACTTGGAAGATCACTTGTGTCATGGTCCTCAAAGAAACAAAATAGTGTGGCAATCTCTACCGCCGAAGCCGAATATGTGAGTGCGGGGAGTTGTTGTGCACAATTACTATGGATGAAATCAACTTTGAAGGATTATGGTCTCAACTTCAAGAATGTGCCATTGCTATGTGATAATGAAAGTGCAATCAAGATGACACAAAACCCGGTTCAACATGGAAGAACAAAGCATATTGACATAAGGCATCATTTCATTAGAGATCATCAACAAAAGGGAGATATTGCCATTGAAAGTGTTGGCACCGATGATCAACTTGCCGATATTCTCACTAAGCCACTTGATGAAAAGAGGTTTTGCAAGCTAAGAAATGAGTTGAACATTCTTGATTTCTCAAACATGAGTTGAATGCACCCCACACACTTATTGACATGCCTCTCCTTCGACATTGCAAGGTAAAGTTGATTGACATGTCATTCATCCTATGCTAAGGACTTGCTAGAGCATGTAGACATAATAAGTGGTATGCATGAGCATTCCTGATAAGTCAAATGAATTTGATGGATATATGTTACCACTATTGCCTCTATGTTTGTTTTGATCTAGTGGTGGCATATGACATGTTTGTGAGCTTGCACACCTAGTGTTGAATCTAGAAGATTTGCTATAAGTGTTTAATTCAACATAGGCAAGACAACCCTTATTATGAGGTGTGAAGAAGCTTGTCTTTGGTTCAAATCGAATTAAATATCTTTGGCAAGTGTTCTAGGTTGAACCAAATTTGATAAATTTTAACCTACTCCATCAAACATTTTTCTTCTCTCCACAATTTGATTCCATTTTGGGTAAGTTGTTGACAAAGGGGGAGAGAAAGATGATTCAACATGATAAAGGGGTAAATAAAATTTTTTGATGCACACAAGTAGGGGGAGCAAGCTCATAAACAAAGTTGCTGCACTTGTTTGTGCATTTTCATATGACTTGCTCATTGCACATGTATTTAAATTCAATATACATGCTTGTGTGGTGCAATGCTAGTATAGAACTTGGATGATGAAATGATCTACTAGCATGCATAGGAATAGTTTACACGTGGTATCTAGACATGCCTAAAGTTTTACAAGTGGTCCAAGAACCTTTACATATAATGTTGATCTCACGGGGTTCTTGAGTTTTGATTGATGTCTAGTTACTTCATGATGCTAAGGATGGTGTAAAAGGCAACTCCGATTGGTATCACGCTTCAAAGGTCCATTTCTTACACCTTAGCATCATTTTGGTAGAATTACTCTCCCAACAATTCTATCCATGCATATATGCAAAGCTTTCAATCCAAACTCTATGCACATATGTAGGGGGAGCTAATGCTACCAAAACCGAGCTTGTGATAATTGTCCAAATTTTACTTATGAGCAAAATGATTGGACAAGTATGACAAGTTCAAAACTTTTATTATCAAAATCATCTTTGTGAGGGTTGTCATCAATTACCAAAAAGGGGGAGATTGAAAGTCCCTAGTTTGGTTTTGGCTAATTGATGAAACCTAGGACTAACCTTTGTATCTAAGTGGATGATTTAGATAAAGGTGGTCATTGAATATGAGACATGACATTGACTCATATGACCAAGATGAAGCTTGGCTCGATGGACCGGTTGTGAAGGTGAAGGGCAAGTCGAGGCTTCGAAGTGAAGGACCATACGATGATGAAGCTTGAGCAAGACTTGGCGCCGACGGACCGATGCAACGGTGAAGAGCAAGTGAAGTCAAGGTCGATGGATCGAGACGGTCATGTGATGATATGAAATGGATCATATCGTTTGGAGAAACAAAATGGTCTCAAGGCAAAGGTATAACCATAGGGCCATTTCGTTTTGCACTCAAGACACCATAGAGGGTGTGAGTGGTTTAGGGTCGATAGCCAAACTATTAAGAGGGGAAGCCTTATCGGTTATTCGACGCACGGGTGCCACTAGGTGAATTCATGAAGTGCATTGCATGTAGGGCCTAGTGAGCTAACTGGAAAACCTTTGAAAATGATTGAGAAAAAGCTAACACACAAGCACATGGAGTTGTACACTTGATGGTGTTGGCACATTTGCAAAGGTGGCTTTGGTCGCACTGTGGTTTGTGGGTAGAGAGGGGTTTGGGATTCAGGCGATTTCAGGGGAAATGAAATACCTATTTTCCACTACGCCAGAAGTTAGAAAAGAAACGGAGGCGAACGGAGATCACCAGGGTGATCGGACGCTGCATCGGATGCGGTCACGGTTTGACCAGACGCGTCCGGTCATTACAGCGCAGCAGTCAGGCACGTGGGCTAGGGTTTGCAACCGATGCGTCCGGTCACTCGCGGGACCGGAGCGTCCAGTCGGGCACCCAGAGGAACAGTGCGTGGCGAAGGGCTGAGCGAACGTGCGGCGCGTCCGGTCACACGCGATCGGACGCGTCCGGTCACGAAGGGTGCTTACTGGAGTCCGACCGGACGCTGGCTCTGTCGCGTCCGGTCGTTGCGTGGAGCGTGTCCGGTCGATGCGTCGCGTGCGCAGGCACTGTGTGATCGGCGCGTCCGGTCGTTTGAGCTACGCGTCCGGTCGTCGCGTTTGACCGTTGGCGCGCAGTGACCATTGGAGGATCTGGCAGTCGCAGTTGAAATTCGTGGGACACATGGACGGCGCAGGGCGACCGGACGCGGTGAAGCGCGTCCGGTTAGTTTCGACTGGCGCGTCCGGTCGCTCGTGAAAAACGCCCAGTGGATTGCTAACGGCTCTATTTGTATGAGATGCTTATAAATACTCATTGGCCGGCCCTTGGGGAGGTCTCTTGGCATTTCTAACACTCTTGTGCATCCTTTGAGCTAAAGCTTCTCCTCCCACTCATCTCTCTTGCTTGATTGCAAATCAAAAGTGAGGTTGAGTGATCCCAAAGTGCATTGCATAGCTTGAGGGCATCTAGTGGCACTTGTGGGTGGTTTAGCCGGTGGATTTCTTGTTACTCTTGGAGAGTACCGCTCCTAGCCGGCTTGGAGATTGTTGGAGGCGTTGGCAAGAGAAGGTGATTGTTCTTAGCCACCTCCGGTTGATTGTGAGAGGTTCTTGTGCTTTCCTCGGCGGGACGCCAAAAGCAACTCTAGTGGAATACGCGTGTCATTGAGTTACCTCACTTGAGAGTGGCGTCTTGCGGTGCCTTGTGGGGCGTGCCTTGAGGGGCAAGTGACTTGAGGGTCACACCGGGAAACCATCTAAGTGTTGGTCGACACAACCGGTGACGTAGCTTGTCGGTGCACAAGTGAACACCGGGTGAACAAAAATATTATGTCTCTTATCTCCCGGTGATTGGTCTTCATATTGTGTTGTTGTCAATATTGATTGATTGTATATCATCTTGATGATTGGCAACATCTTCACTCCACCGTCGGTATAAGAATCACAATCCTCTCTCTTGCACTTACTTTTACTAGATTATCTTGTGTAGCTCTAGTGGTAGCTTTGCTAGTAGTGTTGTTAGCTTGCTCTCTAGTGTAAAATTAGTGACTTAGCTCTTGTGTGAATTAGAGATCATAATCTACTAGACTTGTGGATAGGAGGCTTGCAACACAACCCTTGGCTAAGCTAAATTCGCTTTACGCCATTTGTTATTCTAACAAGTTTGCTTAGTGTCATTTGTAGAATTTTTTATAGGCTATTCACCCCCCTCTAGCCATCTAGGACCTTACACTTGGGGCACATGTGCCACGAGTTGGACAAACACCACTGAATTAGTACATAATGCAACGTGCTAGGCCACTTGCAGACTGTTTCCAACGGGTAAAGCACCCAGATATTATGCTTAGTGAATCCTCATAACAACATGAGATGGAGTTATTTGAACAAGCACCATTGAACTAGTACATAATGCAACATACTAGAGAAAATGCAACATACTATGCCACCAGTTGCAGGCCGTTTTCAAAAACATTTGTTGGAGTTATATCAGCACCACTAAACATTTTAAGTACATATCCCAGGAGCTCTCCATTTAAAGAGTCGAATCTCACAATCCGTCAAGGCGTGCGGACAGTCTAGGAGAAGGGTTGCTAGAGTTATATAAGCACCACTGAACATTGAAGTACATATCCCAGGAGCTCTCTATTCAAATAGTTGAATCTCACAATCCGCTGAGGCGCACGGACCGTCCAGGAGAAGGGCACAAGCATCAGCTGCTCGTGTGTGGCAGCACCGCGTGGGGTTTCAGGTCGAGGGAGGCAAGCTCCGTAGCTGTGGTGAGGACACAAATGGTGAATGCAAGCTCTGCAACTCCTCTAAAGTGGTCTAAAACAAGTTGCCGCAAAGTGTTTGTTTAGTCGTGAACTACTCGTCTTGGTGGGCGTTGTGACCCTCTATCAAACAAAGGATGCATGACTGACGACATCAGATTACAATGCAAAATATCATGGTTGATCTATGTGATGGGCAACATACAGTTGGGACCTACCATAAGGGTAAGGTGTCTGAGGTGAGGAATGTGGAGCAGCAGGTCCAACAGGTCCCAAATCTGTAGAGCAGTGGACATCTATATGCAGACCCTCAGGGTGCAAAGATACAGTAGAAGTGCAATGCGGCGACCCTTCAACTAGATATATTCCCTAGTATGTTAGGGTTACCTACTACTGAAGTAAATATATGTATTATAGAGTATGCGTGCATGTGTGAATCAATAAGTTGAATGCAATGCAACTGTTACAAATCAACATGTAATATATCTTGCTAATGAAGGGAAAGGGTGTCATGATGGATATATTAAATGTGTTGTACAATATGCATGCATATATTGATCAATCATTTTGATGCAATGCAATTAGTAAAACAAGCAAGTTGCGTGAAGGAATGCAAGGTTTAGGCAACTTTCCATTTAAGTGGGTTAGAAAGGGCAAGTTGTGGCAGTAGAGCATGAGGCCGTGAAGCTCACGCAAAGCACCTATGGTGTGCAGGTCGATGGGTAGCCTAGGGTTGCGGTCGTGCAGGCGCATGCTTGTGCAGAGTGACTGTAGCCTTGGGGTGTACTTGAGGGCGACTCAGCCCAAAGCCATGCACGTCTAGATATCAAGGTGCCTCAAGTTGGTGGATACGATACTGCCCACTTGAGCTGCACCCGTTGGTCAGCCGGCAACACCCGAGCACCAGCGTCCTGAGGCTGTGCAACTCGAGGATGCCAACTGATAGCTCCTGGCCATAGAAATTGCATGTTGTGACCCTCATCTCCATGAGGTTGGCGAGGTGTTAGTCATCTAGGGTCTCAGTGTGAAGAAGCAGAGCGAGAGACTTCTCAGGCAAGATTTAAGGCATGAACTAAGACATGTATGCTATGGTGTGATTCGACTATTCTACCCATACAAAGTTAATAAGCAACTAAGACAGGAACTAGATAACCATGAAAGGGCATTCAAGTAAATGCAGAAGGTAACTTCGAGGCTTACAAAGGAAAGATACAAAAGCATATGTGACTTAAGAAGAATCCTCCAGAACCTGAGCATAGCTCAATTCTCCCTAACTCTTAACTAGGCTATTCTACTTCTCCATCATGAGGGAGTGATGATGACTTGCTTCCTTGAGGTGTGTGTTGCAAGTAAGGAGTGAGGGTCCTATTTATAGTGTGAGGAGGGACTACTCCAAGGTGGGTCCATGAATTTGTGGGAGAGCTCCTTGCAACCATTGGATCAAATAGCCTCAAACCAACGCACAAGATTGATCAAATATGTGCTAGTTTGCATGTGTAAAAAGCTAAGGTGGTGGAGTTAAAGTGGCGGGTCGACCAACCCTCCTTGGGTCAGGTGACCTAACCTTGAGGCTAGGGCCTCTCCCCTTCTACGTGGTGGCCCACAAGTTTAGTAGAGTGTGGTTATGAATCTTTCAAGTCCACTTGAGCAGCAACATTGGAATGGTGGGTCCAAGGATCCATGTAGTGCTTCATTTGAGCCTTTGATCATCAATTGATGATGAACCAATGGATGGATGTGCTCTTGATTGTGTTTTGTGGCTTGGCACGAGGATTGGTGAGGTGGCACTAGTGGGCCCAGGTTGGGGACCCTTGGTAGGGTCGACTAACCCCACCAAGTGGTCCCTAGTGGCCCTACCTTGTCCTACTTGCCTTTGGTGCTTGATCTTTGATGTTTTTACATATTTTCCTCCATAAGTAAGGATCTCCAAGTACAAGTGGAACCATATGAATTTGAAAACAAAGTATCACTTTGGTCTTGATTATTCTTTCACTTTTGGTGCAACATTGATGGTTAAAATTGGTGTTTAGTGACCATCAACACCTAGCAAGCCCTCAACATGGGCACTTGTGTTTGAGCCGGCTGGGTGACAGGGCATTCAAACTTAGATTCTTGATTCCACTAGAGTTGCCCTTCATGATCCCCACGAGGATGAGTACCAAGCCTCTTACAAATCTTTCACTGGAGCCCCTGCACAATCATCACACGATGGTCAATAGTGTCCTACTTCTCCAGCCCATCTAGGTGGTTGCAACCACCAAGAAAACCATAGCAACAATGATAAACTAGTGCCACTAGATGCTAACTCTCAAAGCAAATGCACTAGGTCTTTCTCCAATCTCACTCTAATTCAATCTCAAGAAAGAGAAGTGAATGGAGTATGTTCTTGGGCGCGAAGTATGCAAGAATATCAGCTAAGGTTCAAGATAATTATATTGGCCGAACCCACCTCTATTTGTACATTTGCTTGACTGTTTACTAGTACAACCAAGGAAACAACTTATTCCTTAGCGGTTTCAATTTGGCCTCCAAGGAAATTTGGTTTTGTGGTAGTGACAATGCTTTGATCCTCCATAAAACATGACTCGTCGTAGCATGATTGGTACCTCGACTGGGTGCAAGTACTCTCTTCTTCACCCTAGCCTTGGTGCACTACTAGATTTCGACCCTATTGCCACTTGACGTCATTTGCATCACCACAAATTGTGTTGTAATAGGGGTGTATTTTGCAACATTTTTCCAAAAAGGTGGCAATAGGAGGACTTAGTTGCCACAAAAATAATGTATTGCAATTTTTACGTTCGGCGTTGCAAGAGATGAGACCTATAGCAACCCTTTTTTGAAAAGTGTTGTTATAGGTTCAAAATGTTGCCACAATGACATTGCGTTGCATTAGTATTGATTGGAGTTGCAATTGTCTAATGCTTTTGCAACCATATAGAACAGTGTTGCTATTGCTTGAAATTATTGCCACAGTTTTGTTGGGTTGTAATATTTCACAGGACCATTGCAATTAGGTAGCTGCTTATTGCAACTCAATATCTAAAGCGATGCAAATGTATGTTGTTATTGCCACAGTTTTGTTCAGTTGTAATATTTCTCACGACCATTGCAATAGGTATTTGTTTATTGCAACTAAATGTTTAAAGCGATGCAATAGTATGTTGCTATTGCCACAGGTATATTTGGTTGCCATAGAATAGTTTGTTTGTTGCACTATGTTTTTGTATTGCAACACTTCCTTACTGTATTGCGACATGTCATGGGCTTTGGGTGTGCAAGGGCATTGTGCGTCAATCCCCTACTATCGTACATGCATGATTGTGTTGCTAGAGAACAAGAAACGACAATGCCCATGATCATCAGGACGCTTTGGTGAGACCAATTAGGGTTAAATTGGAATAGCTAACCAATCGTCTAAAGTGTCACATGTAAATATATGTTGCGTACTACATCAAAATGTAATTGTTTGATATAAAATTACTGAGTGATATATAAATTTCATTATAGAATTATTAAAATTTTCCAATGGTAGAATCACAACAAAAATATATTTACATGCCCATACACATCTCACAATCATCTGCTTGGATAATCTATTAAATATATAGAAGTGGCATGTTTAATGTGTTCAGCTCTTCTCTTGTCATGAGCTATCTTGGTCCTATCAACTATCCAATCAAGTGGTATCAAGTCATTCTTTCTTTGTGAATACATAGACAATTTGGCGTATTTTCTGCCATGCCTTCCATGTTTCATTGGCCTATATGCTACAGTGAGTACTCAGTGGCCAGAAGATCATCTACTGCAGAGTCCTGCCTCGAGCTTGAAGCCTATTATCCAATGGAAGGCTGCGGCATAGGAAGCTATTAGCTGATCAGTACAGTACACATAGAAATACCAGGATGAAATTGCAAGAACTAACGATCAATGGCATTAGGAGATAGATAAACTCCTCATGAAGAAAAATTCCACTTGCAAATCTAGTGTAACAACTAAAGGCTCTTAGTTATGACATTATGAATACTAGCTTCGCTATGTACCTAGATATACATTATGTCTAGATACATACGAAAAGCTATGCAGTAACAAAAGCTACAACAACTTATAATTTGGAGTGGAGAGAGTAATATTCAAGGAAACATTCAAGTGTACTCCACAGAAAATAATATTATATTAACAAAAGGCAATGTAGGTTAACAGACCATGTAGGTCCAAAAGTGATACTCATTTAGTAACCATTAGAAGTTAATCACTATGATAGAAGAGAAAAAGAATATGCTCCAAAGTCTGTTGCAGAGAACACATCAATAGCAATGCATTGCCACTACTGAAGAGAAAATCCCCTCTCGGTGCAAAATAGACACCGACAAGGAATATGATTATAATGTACCAGAAAGTACTTCCAAATTTCAAGGGTTTTCAGAACTACACATCAAAACTGCTCTGCTACTTATGGATTCAGTAAGCATACCCTAAAGGCCACATGTTTGTTGTCAAGCCACTCACACTATGGGCATGTTATAAAAAACAACAAACATAGGGAAAAAAGAATTTATGGTTTAAGATGAGAATTGCACCTGCTATATCAGCACACCTACTGGTGCTCATCTTTTCTACTTACTGCTTGAGAATCAGCATTGTTGTTAGTGAATCAAGAGCCTTGCTGTTGTGGTAACTCAGCGGTATGCATGTGACAGGGTGGTACTCTTTTGCAGTCTCAATTACAGCAACCACCATGTAACTCCAAACCTAATTTACAATTCAACTTACCTAGAGTAAGCTAACTTTTCCTAGCCCTTGTGTGTTATTTCAGATGTTGACAGAAACGTCAGGCACAATTCATAGCACTTGGCATGCAGGCCAAGCAAAAACAGACCCTTACAGCAAGCTTTTCATGTTCCATTTACTAGTCCACAGCCCTTTACACACTAGGATACAAAGAAAATAAAGGGGCATCAATAAATATATAAAATAATTGCACTTTTCCAAGAATAATCAGATAGGATAAACATAGAAATCAACAACAGCCCTCTCACGGCTGGTGTCTCCCGTGCTCATCACCCTTGTCCCTTGTGTGCTCCCTGCTAGTTGTTTGAGGATAAACATAGAAATCAACAACAGTCCTCTGTCCTCTCACGGCTGGTGTCTCCCGTGCTCGTCACCCACAGCAGCATCAAAATATCAGAGAAAAAACTCGAGCAGATCCTTAGTGTCATTTCCTCAAACAACTAGCAGGCATAGCACATGAGAGAAAGTAAGCTGGAAATAGGGAAGATGACCTGAAGAATGCACACGTACGATACAGAGGTAGGAGCAGATGGCGCCGCCTCTTGCGGCATCGCCAGCAAGGAGCCTGCCGAGCTCAGCGTCGCCGCTGCCACTGCCAGCCCGCTGCCATGTCCGCCGGAGAGGGAGGGAGCGTCACCGGAAAGGTAGAGAAGCCGGGGAGGGAGGAGTGCGGCGGGGTGGCGTGAGGTTTGGGGTGGACAGCGGATTGGAGGGCGGCAGCGTGATTTGGAGGGCAGGCACGATTCGGAGGATTGGGCGGTGAGCGCGCGCGGCACAGCGATTTTGTCATCGCGAGAGCGCAGTAGCTGAAAAAATTCGAGGAAATTTGGAATCGAGAGGAAGAGCGAGCATGCGGCAACACACTTCCTTTATTGTTGAGCTCCTGCATCCAAATGAAAGACCATTAAATACTTTTAAGAAATGTAAGAGAACTGAAGCAACATTTTATTGTCTTAGTCCCATTTTCCAAGATAAAAAATTTGGACTGGGGATGGAGAAGGCAGCAATGTAAAAGTCAATCATCTAGCAGGTTTGCCAGAGAGAATGACACTACACATCAAGGGTACGGGCTAAGGTGGGAATGGGTGACAGAGGCCAAGCTGTTGCCAAATCAAGAAACAATGATGTGTAGTTTTCATTTGTCATCACATAATTCTAAATTAATGTGGGATATTGAACGATATGAGTAGTGCACATCCATTGAATATGTGCAAAATAATTCAGCTAAAGAAAGTAATGGCTAAATGAGTTGCTAGCTATCCAGTTGTATTAATAAGACAATCAAGTAGTGAACAGTTCCTTGTGAAACTGACCAAACCTGCTCAAGTAGTTGCTGGCTCGCACCCGCGGACACGACCCTCATCTCCCGAGTGGCCGAGTCCCTTTGACCTTCCCGAGTCCCGAGCGACGGATTAGCAAAGCAATCTGTTTGCTCGATTCGGTGATTCGTCGACAGAGAAGACTAGCAAGCGGCTGCGCTAACCCTAGCTAGCCCTTGACCTCGAGGCTCCGGCGAGGCGACGAGTGGTGGCGGGTCCGCGGGTGCGAGCCTGGGAAGCGGGCGGCCGCCAGCTTGGGCGGCTACCTGGCGCGGCCGGCAGCGAGGAGTAGCTGTAGAGACGAGAATCCGGTCGAGCACTTCCTCTCCGATGCGGTGGCGCGGCGCTCCATCTCCGACCCGTGCAGCAGGCTCAGAGGAGCGGAGATGTGAGACCCGTTCAGCGGCAGAGCACCGGCACCAGTGATCCGGAGGGGTTCCCAGGTGAGATGGGGGAAACGATGGCACCACCGTACCGATCCAGACGAGATCTTGGTGGCTACGGCCTGCTGTTGCTTCATCCACTCCGGCCAAGGTTGCAACAACGTCGAACATATCAGCACCTCGACTTCCCCGTCATCAGCACAGCACCTGTCTCCCATGGTTTGTTGAGTTACAGATCTATGTGAGTTCATCCTCCTCACAGCCCATTCTATCCTGTTTACATAAAAATTAGGTCGAACATTGCAGATGTAGTTCCCAGCAAGGTTTTCATTATCGGAAATTAAAATTTATCGGACGTCATGGATAAAGAGGATAAGTAAGATATATCGGAAATATCGGACCAAATTCAAAAAAATTTAAATTTTTTTTCAAAAAATTTGTAGAATTTGACTTGAAACCATTCTAAGATATTAAACATCACTTGTTCATAAATCAAAACAAGAATAAATCATTATAAGTGTCGGACCGTCGCGTGGCTGATTTTGGATTGTCTGTGTAGAAACAGGAAAGAAGGAAAAATTTTGGCTGATATCAAATTTTATCGGACCCCGGAGATAGAAAGGAAATTTCGGAATTATCGGCGACTTTCGGCCGATAAAAAAAACCCTGGTTCCCAGCGGCAACATTTTTTTTATCAATTCACATGCCAAATATTTCTTTATATTAAGTTCCAAGATGAACGGGGTACTTTTAGAGTTCGTAACTGAACATGTGTCATTGTACATCCTACCTGGATTCACAATCTTGTGTTGTACTCTAGTATATGTAAATAGAGAATGGAAGAAAACTCTTAAATAATTTATTTGTAGATGTGATTTTAATAGATATTTTTTTATAATGATAGGTTAATTGTTTAACCATGAGGTACAATTCTTTTATTTCCCAAGTCTTTGGTTCTTTACAATTTGATTACTTTTTTGTACATAGCTGAAAGCTCATATATAATCTTGCATTAGTAACCAAGAGTCCAAGACACCTGTTTTCTATATTCAGTACTGCTAAAATAAGCCCTAATTACTGGGAGCAAAAGATGACCGATTTTTTTCAGTAACAACACTTCTTTTGACTTATTTCTGTAATGTCCAATGAGATGGATATACACTAGGTGGAATTTGGAAATCAGGTAGGAGGAGAACTTTCTGTGCCCATAAAGATTTGCTTTGCCACAGCAGAGAAGCAATGCAGTATTATATTCTATGATTTGAAGACATAGACATATATGTAAAATCTCTTCTAATGTATCGTGTATGATAATGTATGGACTACATAGTAGTATAGTAGTAACATGCTAAAAAGATCAATGCTCTACTATATGTAGTGAATATTACTCTTGCTTTTATTTTCCAGACCGGAGTGCTGTAACATTTGATCTTAAGTACAATTTATTGTAGTGAGGATTAAACCTGTTCAAATTCTTTTATGTTAGGAGTCTTTTGGCGCTGCAAAGATATCATCAAAATTTAAGTTCCCAAGACCTATCTGGACACAGATATATATTGTATTTATGATAGTAAGTTCTCTCACTCCCTATAATCACTATAAAGGGGCCTGCCAAAAACTGATGGTTCAGGTACATTACTGAAATATCTTAACAATAATGTCTTCTGTCATGATTTTATACAGACATAAGTAGTCACTGCTTGGTCGCATGATAGAGTAACAGATCAGAGGTGCACGCCTCATACTCTGCATGTGCAGTTAATAGATGTCTTTACTATTTTAAAAGTATTCTCTATGTTTCATTAATATATGGAGTTGGATTGCCACTGACATGGAGCTTGAGTTTTTCTTAATATATGCTCTAAGCCTAAGTTTTTATTAATATATGCTTTAAGCCGAAGTGTTAGCCCATTGGTTATGTTCTGATATAAAAAATTTGGATCTGTGATTTGCAACTAGTTTTAAGTGTATATGTATCTATATCACTAGTGTACCTTTGTGTGTGTTTGTGTGGAGGGGAGGATCAGTTAGGAATGTTCTTTGTACTATTCTATTTTTTTACATAATTGAAACTATAAACTAGCATATTAGAGTCCATTGTCTTACCATATTTTGTTTTGGTTCCACAGGGTGGTCATCCTATTCAGTTGGCATAAAAGGTTGAAGATGTATGAACTCTATTGTACTTTAATTGGTTGCTTACAGGATTCTCTTGCATCCAATGTACTTTAACTGTTTGAATTTAGCACATTTCAAATTTTAGTAGGAAAAAAGAGACATGCTTAAGTTCTTTAGAGCAGTACTGATTGAAACTCTACAATCCAAATCTACTCTACAATCAATCACAACTTATTTTTTGACAACTTGTTCTGTTTTCAGGGGGAATCATGTATGCTAATATCCCAGGTTCAGAAGTTCCATTCTGCTCAGGCTGCTAGTATGCTCATTGCATATGTCTTTTTTTTCTTACTTGGCTACCTCAGCCTTGTCTCTTGTTCTTTGTAAACATGATCTCTGTGCTTATCACACAGTTTGGTACATGTTATCATTGGAAATCTTACTGGTTAACTATCTAAGCACTGTTATGTGTAATGAAATGCATGTAACCTAATACCTCCAAGCATCACACTAGAAGTAGTCTTAACTGAAATCTTTCCCAAAACAAAGAATGTAATGCTACAATGAATTATATTTCTTCAAAACAATTGAGTGATGTTTTGGCTAAGAGATAATCAAGCAAAAGGAATGTAGAGATGGATAATATAGCGGTGATTTTTATAGAGTCATTTCCTATGACAATTACATATCCTAATGAAAATGAGATTTGCAATGTCATTGTACTGAACTGATACCTATGCAAAATGTCAATGTTCTTTATTTCAGGACGAATGTAGAGTTTGAGTGGAGCGCACGAGTGATGGGATGTCCAAATCAGGCCAAGCCAAGCGAAGTTGTGGTGTCCAGGCATCTTAGATGTTTTTGTTTAGGAACAAATGTGTTGGATATCTTTGTTTCAATAGTATGTGTGTAGCTTGAGTTTGAATTTTTAAATCATTTAATTCTAGATGTGAACAAATTAAACAAGTTAATATTTTAGTTTAATGGCTTTATTCAAATGCTTTCTTCATGTCTATTGAATTTCTAATTAATTAATGGCGCTGCAATATTGTCCGGTGGCACCAAACCAAAAGCGTTGTAAAAGTGGAACCACATTTTTTGTGGCAATATATCCTATATCAACAAACAATTCATGTAGCAATAGAGGTTGTACCTTATAGCAACGACACTGACAATGTTGCAATTGCACATGTTGCTACCACTTCTTAGTGTTGCAACATAATCCTTGTTGCCACACTCATTATGTGTAGCAATAGCGACCGCACCTTATAGCAACCAAATCTTAGGCGTTGCAATTGCACATATTGCCACCACTTCTTGGTGTTGCCCATAGGTCTTGTTGCCACACTCGTTATACGATGCAATAGAGGCTGCACCATATAGCAACAAAACCTTGGGCGTGGCAATTGCAAATGTTGCCACCACTTCTTGGTGTTGCGACATAATCATTGTTGCCACACGCGTTATGCGTGGCAATACATTGTCTTGCAACACACATT
The DNA here is from genome assembly GCA_022457205.1 of Saccharum spontaneum. NCBI lineage: Eukaryota > Viridiplantae > Streptophyta > Magnoliopsida > Poales > Poaceae > Saccharum > Saccharum spontaneum. The sequence continues at coordinate 15,366,699 of CM039597.1, read as the reverse complement.
CATCGTCGCTAGTGCACCATTTGCTACGACATGGGAAAGTTGCCATTGCAAGGTCCAACAACGCCTAAGGCGTTGCATTAGTTGTTGTTGCCACACCTACAACCGTAGCAAAAGCTTATGTTGCAACGCCTAGGTGTTGCAAATCCAAAACGCATTTTGCAACGCTAAGCAGAAAAGAGTTGTCCAAAGCTTTACCCACGCAAGCGCCTGCAACACCTCCCAACGAAAAAAAAGTGTTGCTATTTCTCATATTGCAACTATTTTAGGCCTATTGCAACACTTTTCAGGCGTTGAAATAGGGTCAAAATTTAGTAGTGGTGCCTTGGTCTCCAAGCCAACACTTGCCCTTCACCTTCATTTAGTACCTCAAATCCCTTTCCTCGGTATCTTCACTCTATCAAGCCATGAAATCACACAAAACTGGAAACCATATCATTTCTAATCTTGTCTTATGCTTGAACTGGATTTTTCCATGAGTTACCTTCTTAAAAATGCACATCTTACCATTTCATCAACAATGAAACCCAAATTCGTATGAGAAACCAAATGATAACCAACAAACATGTCTCTTTTACCATTTTCACCATACACATGTTATTCTTGCATTTCATAACTTTGCCTTGGACCCATTTCTCATCTACATGTCATTTGCTTCATTTGAGCCAAATCACAATAAATTATACCTAGGGTAATCACTGGCACTGCTCATGAAATACATTAGTCCCTCAATCGTGTTGTCATTGAATTTACTAAACCCACTTAGGGCTTATATACACTTTTTTCTCACCATTTTTATAGCAAATAAAGCATCATTGCAGATAACCATACCAACTAAAAATTCAAAATTCTCAAGTGTGGTTACCAATGATGAGCATCAGTGACTGCTTTTGGGTCATCTGTTGAAGTTCTCTTCATTAGTTCCTTCAATGCTAATCTTATTTGAGGAGTTTGATACCTGATATGTTACACACTTTTCATTCGACTCTCCCAATGAGTATTAGATAAGTGTTTGAGAATCAACCTCTAAACATGATAAAGCTAAATTTTCTACCTCTTAGTAGAACATGAAAACTGCATATATCCATTCAATAACACCAAAGAATGAAATAGCTATCTTGCAAATTTTGTGATACACAAAGAGTGGGATTCATACTACGACATTCATATGGCATGTATAATGTTCTTGAAGTAAATCAAGAGAGCGCAATGCATCCACCAATCTATACCTAATAATAAAGAGGCAAAATTTCCGCTGTTTTTTTGGTATGGTTATTTTTTGGTCTGGCCTCCCACATTCATCCATGTTTTTATAGTTGTTTCTGTTAACGTCTACCGCTCGGACTCCGTTCTTCGTCCGTGCAAGGGTCGCAACCAAACTCTCCCACAGAAACACGTCTAGCACACATAATACGTCTAAAAATAATGATCCAACTCAAGTCCATATTTCATATGTTGCCTTCCCTGTTGGGAATCAAGATCTCAAGATCCAAATCCAAATTAAATCAAAATCTAAATTGAGGAAAACTAACCACGTGACTCCACATATTGGTCTTCACTTGATATATTTCATCGATGAAGAATCCAAATCAAAATTGAAACACATGGGTATTGTACTACATATACATACACATGGCGTCCGTCAATCCGGCCGTGCCCGTTGTGGATTCGTCTCTAGGGGCTGATGCAAGAAAAATTCGCCAAAAAAGATTCGCCTAACTTGGAAGCACATGGCCTGAGGCCTGCATGGACCTTTTTCGGCTTCGGCATTGGTCTGCCTATAGGTACCGTTGATCGGGCTGTGCCCATCATGGATCCGACCGCTGAAGCCCTCACCCTTGCCAGAGGCTGCTCGAAGCACACGCGACACAGGCCACCTTTGCCTGCACCTAGTGTCGGCCGTGGCGAGGCAATGCTGTGCTGACTCGCTGGTTGGCTCAGAAGCGCCGCCTCAACAGGCTGGGCGATGGCGATGGGTGGTACCTCGGTGAAGACGAGAGGCACCTGTTCCTGGATGAAGAGGCGGCATCGAGGGTTTACTCCGCTCGAGAAAGAGACATCGCTGCGGCGGCGCAGACAGGCTCGACGAGAGGACGGCTTGGCTTCCTGGAGCGGCTATGGATGAAAAGCAGAGGAAGGCAGGTAGAAGGAAGAAGGAGATGACAAGGTCGATGGAGGTGAGGAACGGCGCCTGCTTACGAAATGTGATCTCCTTGCTATTGTCTCTAGCTGGCAAGTGGGCCCTTTGGCAGACGGCGCCTTTTCACGGAGAAGGAATAGGGGGCGGAGGTGGGAACAGAAAAGGGCTTGCATGCCACTACTTAAAGATGGCAACGGGATAGGCCACGGCCTAGGCCCACTGCTTCAATTCTTGGTTCTGTTCAAAACACAAAAGAAATCGGATCATCCCCTAAAAAACCAAAGAAATTGGATCAAACAAAAGAAACTCCACCGCAACTACACATACTTAATACCAAAATATCCTATCAGATGAGAAATTTAGAATGATCTCTAGAATGTTAAGCTCTACTCAACCAAGGTGCAATGAAGAAAGCCAAGATCAAGGACATTGGCCCTTTCCTTGAAATCATGTGTACCATCCTATAAAAGGTGTCAATATGTGAGGTAGAATTTTTTTCCACCTGTTGCAACGCACGGGGACATTTGCTAGTACATTAGAAAGCCCCAATCGTCATGTGTCATCAACCTTTAAAAAGTCCAAGAAAAATCCCTCTACTCTTGGAATGTTAGTTGACATGTTGACACCACACACAATAATTAGAGTTATTTGTTCTTCATTGTTCAAGGGTACAATCCAATATAACAATGAAATACTTAGCTTCCTTGATGTGATCTACTTCTTTGTTCTTGACAAATTTTTTATCCGAGACCATTTAGAGACCTAAATATTCATTCTTAATTTCTCAGATTTTGGAATCCTTTTTTATTTTTTCAAATGACATTGGATGTTGACATGGTCCATACCTAAGTTGTAGATCTCAATGCAATCTATAATTTTATAGTTGAAAACCTTTCTAATTGAGATGGTTTAGGGGCATAAATATTCGTTTTAAGTTCTCTAATTATTAAATTCAAAATTTTACTTTGTCAAATGACCTCGAATGGAGACACACTACTTACAAAATTTGTAGTGCTTGTAGAGATACAAAATTTTCTAGTTGAAAACTTTTTCATTTGAGATTATTTATAGGAGCTCAAATATTCAATAAAAGATAACATAAATATAAAAAAACTAAAGATATGTGAGGCCCATATGTCAACTCAGGCAAACTACTACACTATGAAAACCACATTGAACTACTTTATGTAGAAATAATCTATCCATCCAGAAAGTTAAGGAGTAGGTTGTCCGTTATTCATTAAGTTTAAAATGTTTTATTTTAAATATAAATTCGGGAACAAATCTACTGTGGAGTAAAATTCGGACTGTATACTTACCAAAACAAAAGGATTATCAAAGCCAGCTACAGCGAGAACTCCAACTCGTCATGATGTTGATAGCTTTGCGCCAGCAAGTCCCACTCGTATATACCTAATCTATATCTATATCTATACCTAATAATAAAGAGGCAAAATTTCCGCCAAATTTTTTTTTCCACCTCTTTTTCTTCCACTCCGGGTTCTATTCCAGTTCGGGTTGTCCTCCAATCTAAAATTTTCCTTGTCTTCTTTGATTTCCAGAACGCCTCGCAGACAATCTCCTCTGGCAGATACAAGACGTATTGGCCAACATAATTGCGTGCTGCCTTGGAGGCCGAACGGCAACAAGCCGCCAACTCGGTGCCAAGATCGTCGTGATCTTCCTCATCGTGCCGCTCAACATCAACGTCCATTGCGCACTCATCGGCCAGGTATGTAACTGTGTGCCCGGCAACAAGCCGCCAACTCGGTGCCAAGATCGTCGTGATCTTCCTCATCGTGCCGCTCAAAATCAACGTCCATTGCGCACTCATCGGCCAGGTATGTAACTGTGTGCCCCACACAACCAACCATCAATTGCTGCTATCCATGCGATTAAAAAACACAGGAAATCTATTTTCAGAAACTCTTCTTTCCTGTTTGATGGCGTTGAAAAAGTATTGCTGATTTCTTACCCCTGTTGAAGGGGGCTCTACGCTGCCTCTCAATAGTGAATAGGATACAGACATGTTTGCATAAAGCACGTTGAGTAGGAGGTGAGATAGAGGGCCTTGAAAACCTAAAAAGAGAAATGCATCTAGGTAAAATTCATGAAAAGTATGGAATTATTCTTATTATACATTCTTATTGATCTACAGATCCATACAGTACAAAAAACACTCAAGCAGACAATCCATTAGGTTCAGAATATACAGTCATGGATGCCAAGGAACAAAAAAGAAAAAGAGATAGAGAGCGGTACAATCTAAACTTTTCCACGTTGGATTTCTATATACCTAATAATAAAAAGGCAAAATTTCTTACCCCTGATTTTAGTTTCTCTCTCCTCGATTGATTTTGGTCCGGCCATCCAATCTGTTTGTTGTACGTGCCGCCGGACCATACGTGTGTCTACGTGCCTGCCTCCGTGCCTGAGCTGGCCGACCGTATCCGTATCCAACTGCATAATTGAACTAATCTGTTTGTTGGGCGTGCCGCCGTACCGTACGTGTGTCTACGTGCCTGAGCTGCCCGTCAAAGCTCCAAACTGGCTGCCCAAACCGTATCCGTATTGAACTATACGTACCTCCCGTGCCGTACGTGCCTCCATGCCTAAGCTGGCCGACCGTATCCGTATCCAACTGCATAATTGAACGGTACGTGCCTCCCGCGCCGTACGTGCCTACACATACATACATTACAACTAGGATGTAATAAGTAAATAATAGGATACTACGTTAGAGTTCTAATTCTAACATGATACAAATCTCTTTCCGTATACAACTATGTTTATCTTTCTATATTGTAATAGCGATAAGATCTCATATACAAAACAAAAGAAAAAGAAATTGCCACCAGATTTGCGTTCCATAGGGCGTTCCAGATTTGCATTACATATTTGAGCTGATCCAAGAACCAAGCAATCACACGGCAAGACATGAAACACTCTTCCGGCTCCCATCCTCACACTAATACAACATCATGCTTGAGATAATCAAGGGAAAAAGGAGAAGGAGCAGCAGGGAATCCCGACGAGCCGGTGAGGAGCATGCGCGGAAGATGACAAAGTGTGGCAAGGAGCTAGGGCTGTGTGCTCCTGTTGGCATTGTCAGATGTTGGCGTTGTCAGATGTAGGCGTGCGGCAGCCATCGACAGCAGCAGAAAGCGTAAAAGAAACCCAGAAGGAACTCATGCTTTCTACGATCTTGCAGCGCCGCGGCACAGCCGCCAGGAGGGCTGCCGGCGACTCATCGACACCATAGTGTGGCCCCTCAGCGCAGACTGCAAGCCATCGTCTCGACATGTTGTGCGGCGCGAGTAAGTGCGAACAAGTTAGCTCCAATGCAAACTCAAGCTCAGAGCATAGGCAGGCTTCGAGACTCTCCTCATCCGTGATGAGGCGGACATGAACGAAGCCAAGGCTGGTGGACTGAAATCTCACGTCCGGAGTCGGAGCGGCCTAGGACACCTTTAATGTGTCACATATTTGCGATTTCTGTCGAAGAATTGTTCGGGAACGATTAAACCTCGACGTTATCTACATATATGTCTATATACATAATCTTTTATTTTCTTTATTTATCTATATACTAGCAAATATGCCTGTGCGTTGCAACGGAATTATAATTCATTACGTTACACGCGGCACGAACATGGTTGTACAGCAGAGCGTTACATGAGATACTACGGACACAGCGAAGTGGCTTGAACCCTGAGATGAACTCCTCGCAGAGATAGAGAGTGGGGGGTGGATGGCAAATGAGTGTGCGTGTTGTATGTGGCTCCACGACCACGAGACAGAAGATCCAGAAAAATAATGAGAAAACGTATGTGAGCAAGAGGCCCGTTGGCTAGATTCTTTATAAGAGCGGACTCAATAATAAAATCAGATGCTTAGCTTAAGTCAAGTTGTAAGAGTTAAAGCTATCTTTCGGTATCCCACAACCTTAGGCCTCTTTAAATTGAAACATAATAAGGCAATATTAGTCACACAAGCAATGCTAGCCCCAGGCAACCAAATTAGACCCATGGGAGCCAAGGCTGACCAGGCAAAGGTTTAAACAAATCGGCTCTGTCTGCATAACATAAGTTAGCCTAAATACTTAAATTCATCACTACACTTGATTAGTTATGTTTGTATAGAAGTAAAAATCCATAACAACGCATAGGTATACTAGCTATTTTTATAATTCTAAAGTAAAAACCGTTTCCATGATCCTATGCTTTTTTAAGTCTGTACGAGTTAAAGGAGTGTGACCGTGAATAAAATTATAGGATCAATTGAGAAACATGACATAAGAATTAACCTCTGAGCGTCTCATATAGTCATATTCAATGCGTTAGAACAACATGTGTGAAGCCATGATATAAAGTCGGGTTACAAGATGCTAAAGCACATAGCATGATTGTTGGATTTCCGAACTCCAAATCCTCCGGTTATGGATCCTAAACCCCGTTGCAACGCACGGGCAATTTTGCTAGTAAAGAAAAAAGAAAAGAAAACAAAAGGAAAACAAAAGAAAAGTGAGTCGAACTCGTCGACAAAGTTTTTGTTTGTATATATAAAATAAAAATTGCAATACATGAAACACCGGATCCACTGTTCCATATACACGCGGCCATACGGGATAGGGCAACGAAACGAACGTCGGCGGCGGCTGCCATGGAAGCCCAACCTCTCTCCGGTTCGTCCTCCGTAGCGTACCCACGGTGGGTGATGCTCGAGGAGTACTTGGAGATCAAGGTCGAGGACTCCTCTTCTTGTTCCACTACCGACGACGCCAAGACACTGGCCGCCGCCCGCACCAGCAACTGCCACCCGATCCAAGTCTCCCTCCGCCTCGCGGAACCCCCGGCACTTTCGCGTGTATTCCTCCGGATTCCTGACGGTCTCAGAGAGGAGAAATCCAAGGTGCTCGCGGCGCACGGCGACTCTGTGCTCATCCAGGTTCGTATCAAAGAGAAGAATCAACAATACCACACGGCTGAACACTTCGTCTACAACGCCGGCGCCGCCGCTGCTGAGCCCCAACGGCCGCCGTCGTTGGTCCTGCTCCCGCCTTACTATGAGCATACATACTTCTCAGGCTCAGACCTCGTGGCTCGAGAGCTGCGTGCTAACAGCACCGGCCTCCTGCACCGTGGCGAGGACGAGCTCGTGGTGGCGGAGCTCAGGACCCCGGGGTCACTCAGCGATGAGACGCCGAAGGTGGCCAACCTCTACCTGTTCCGTTCTGGTGAGTGGAACCACTACCACTTCGAATTCAGAGAGGGATCTTCCTTTCCTGTGGGACACCGTCGTCCCCGTCGACGACCGTCTGCTCTGCTGGGTCCACTTGCGCTGCGGCGTCATGCTCCTCAATGTGTTCAAGGAGAAACCAACGGTACGGTGCAGTACGTACGACTCCCCATGGATCCCCGTGATTGCAAGGGATTAAACCGGAACGTGTGCACCACCGCGGGTGGCGGCACGCTCAAGTTTGTCAACATCTTTGGCCGCTGCTGCTGTGGTGCCGCCGCTTCCTGCGACTGTGAACACTCTCGCCACGCCTACACCATCCACACCTGGACGATGAGGATCGGCAATGGCGACATGGAGTGGGTGAAGGACGGCATGGTCGACGCCACCGAGCTCTGGGCGCTCGACGCCTACAAGGGTCTCCCACGCAATCCACTTGACCGCCCCATCGTGAGCATCGACGAACCGGAGTTGATCTGCTTTAGGATGCGCGACACCAAATATCGCAGCCGGACGTGGCAGATACTGGTCAACATGAGAAGCAAAACAATACATTCAGTCTCACGCCATGAAGAAGATCTTGGGAAGGTTTTAAATCTCCGGCTATAGCCTCTGCTATCTCCGGCTATAGCTATTTGGGAAGGATTTAGCTAAGTTTTTTTATGTACAAGTTAGCCCTTAGCTGCCGTTATAGCCGACTATAGCCAGGTTTTGGACATAGAAAGCTAAATGGCTTAGCCGGCTATTTAGAACCTTAATTGTTACACCGGAGACAAACTGACCCCAAGCAAAGTATCATATTTCTTCAATACTTACCCAAGTAGTGGCAGAAGTAATGATGCTACTTTGACAGGCCAGAGCCAGATTGACATTGAGAGGTCACCGTCTGTTGTCGTTGGCGAGCAGCCAATAGGAGATGGTGATGCCAGTTGCCAGCAATCCAATGCTGCAACCTTTCTCGTCTGCTGAGCCTTATGTGCAAGCTTCAGAAATCTTTGAGGCACTTGAAGAGATTCCTAGCTATGGCTTGGGCCCTGACGAGCTCAAAGCGTATCGAATTCTTAGCAACAACAATGGCCGCCGGTTGAGATCTCTTTTAAGGTTACCGAAGAGTCTAAGGAAGAATTGGTTGCTGATAGAGATTAATGCTAGCGAAGATTGATGTGGCAGCACTTTGTGCACTCTTTATTCCTATGATCCGGAGGTATGCTTTTGTCTCAAAATGAACTAGGAAGGGAAAAAAATATCGGCCGATAGAATCTAAAATTTCCGAGATATCTCGTTTACTGGCCAGGTCCGAGATTTTTCCTCTATCGTCCGAAATTTTCATAATTTTAAAATTTGTCCATCCAAATAGATGCCAAAACTTACCCAATACTCTAACCTTAATCCATATTTCATTTTCTCTCCTCTTCTCTTCTGGGTTCAAGTTGCCACCGCCGCAACACACTCGCACACTCCGTCCGTGCCGTTGCACTCCTTATTAAATAGGCAATTGATAATATGTTTTATTTAATTTTTTATGTTAAATGGTTTAGAAATGATTTGTGTGCTCTCCTGAACAAAATGAATCATTTTTTGTCTAATTTTTTTTTGAAATTTTATTTCTATCGCCGATAAATTTCCGATATATCAATTATTCCCGTTTATCGGTGACCACCGAGATTTTTAAAATACCGGTAGAGATCATGCTAATTTACTAATTGAAGTGTTTGTAGAACACTACCTACATTTTATATAGCACACATATCCGGTGAATATGCAGCCAACAGTTCAGTTGCAACACAATGCTTGTTAATTCTAGCTCTTTGTTCACTGCAGGCTCGTCGCAAGATTGCTAGGTACTGCTGTGGCTTGTCTCAAAATCAACTGGGAGAGTTAAGAGTACCCTTTGTAGTGTGAGTGTGTGTGACCGAATCTCATGCTAGTATAATGTTTTTGTGATCTGAGTAAGAGTAAAGACTCTGCTTTCAGGCTTCATTTTGGACTATGCTGATTTAATTGTAGTTGTGTGCTTGATTACGTCTGTTGCAATCGATTCAAGACATAAGAAAAACAATTTCAAAAACTATACATTTGATTTACAGAGGCGGGTCTATTGACTACTGCCTCTAAAAACCATCAATTGAATAAATAGGCAAAACCTGTCTCTGTAAATCAATTATGAAATTAAGAAACATTTTATATATATAGGCCGAGATTCCCGCGTCTAGAAAGAAGGCTCAAGCTCTTCTATGTGGCCAAGTAGAGCTCCCTCTATCTCCCACCAGCCACCGCACACTCTCCCACCGAGTACAAGCCTACTCCCATACTCCATAGACACCCTCTCTCTCTCTCTCTCTATCTCTCCCAACCCTCTTCAACTTTGTGCATTTCCTTCCCTAGTTGGGACTCCTAATTCTGACATTCTCTCGTTCAAGTGAGAATCTACCTAGGTGAAGCACCTTCTATGAGCTCGTCTGTACCTCCTTTGAGCAGGACCCTAACAGGTGTACCAACCCTGCCTTGTCCTCCTCGAATTTTTTTTATTTTTAGCCCAAATTTGAAACAAATTTTAAATTTAACCCTTGTTTGAATTTTTTTTTAAATCTAACCCGTTTGGCCCCGCCACCATGCATGGCGGGGCAAATGCACTGAACCCCGCCATGCATGGTGGCGGGGTACACATCCCACGTGGCAGGGGTGGCAGCGCGCCTCGCCAGCGTGGCAGGGGTGTACCCCGCCATGATGCATGGCGGGGTAGGCCTAACCCGCCATGATGCATGGCGGGGTACAACCCCGGCCATTTAAAAGCCCGGGCACTTCTTGTTTGTGGCCATTCATCCATTCCATTTCCCGCAGCGTCCCTCTCCGCCCCAGGACCGAGCTCCCCTCCCCTCAGCGGCCTTCTCCGGCGTCCCTCCCTCCCCCCTGTCAGGTATCGGCCCATCGTCGGTCCTTGTTCCGGCCACCCCTTCTCTGCGTGTATCGTTGCAGTATGTTTGGTTAATGTAGTTAGTAAAGTGTTTTGTGTTGAAATCGTTTCGTGTTATTAGATGGAGGACTCGTATCGTGAGTCGATTTGGAGGAAAAAGGGTCGTCCTAGAGAGATGTACCCCGACGTGTCTTGCAAGGATGCGCCCGTTCCTCCCGAGGAACCTATACCTAACTGTGACTGTGGTCATCTGGCACACATGGTCCAGTCGAGACATCCGGATACTGCGGCTCGTTGCTTCTACACATGTTATAGTTGTAGCGTAAGTAATTGTGCCCTTTGTTGTTCTTATTGGTTGCTGATGTTGTATTCGCGATGAGATAATTGAAACTTTGGTATAGCCCTACTTCCGGTGTTTTTTCTTCCAATGGATCGACGGCCCGGACAAGTTTGATCCAAGGATTCTCCTTTTCTACCCCGGCATTGATCATTGCAAGCGTGAGGTGTTTACTCACTGGGTTCCGCCCCCTCCAAACCCTCCTCCTATGACGGAGGAATAGAAGGCCGTAGCATCGGCACGGCGGCTCGAGGATCCTCCAAAGTGCCTTTGCGGAGAGCAAGCCGTGATAAACCCACGCAATGAACAAGAGTTCATTTGTCCTCTACGACATGAGGTAAGGTTTGAGTGAACCTTGGAATGTCATGTCCTATATGTGTGTTTTACTGTTTTGATTTTGTAGGATCATGATTTTCCAAAGTGCCGTTTCAAGGAATGGATCTATGGTCCAAAGAGCCATTGGCCGGAGCCGGAGAAGAATGTGGAGGTGCCAGACTGGAAGAAGAAGAGGAGGTCTATTGCGCCTCCTGTGATGTGCAAATGTGGTGTTGAAGCTAGCTACGGCCTTGTCCCTTCAGGCCTTGGTATTGGGCACTTTTGTGGCCACATGATCGATTATGACGAGGTTTGCTAGGACTGTTGACAGTTGGTGCTAATGTTTTATTTTGTTAACTCTGGTACGCTAACTTTGTATTCATCTATTTGTTGCAACAGAGCACTCAGAAATGCAACTGGGAATCATATGATGATGTGTATAATTTCAAGAATGAGTATAAGACAATGGTAGCACTTCGCAATAGCAGAGGATATCCTGTAAGCTACGTCACTGATTTCGTTAAGAACCATAAGAAGAAAATGCTACGACGGGCCCAAGACCTACGTGTTCGTAACCCAGAGAGTATTGCGTGGAAGAAGTGGTACGAGCAAAAGAAGAAGGATGTAGAGGAGTACCAGGCACGGAAGGCTGAAGAGGATGCAAGGAAGGCTGCAGAGGAGGCTGCGAGAGCAGAGATGCAAGGCTTGAACGATACTATTGACTCATTATGTGCGAGTGAGTCATTGCGTTTTTGGAAAGTCAATCTTCTTTGTTTGACTGTCAATAAAGTCATTACAAAGATCCTGTTAATTGTTTGCATTTTGTACTTGCAGAAATTGGATGCACCGGCGGCTGGGAAGCAGATATGGCTCGTGCTAGGTACATGGAGAATAGGACAGTAAAGCGGGACGCAGGAGTTGGTGCCACCGCAAGCCGTCCGATTGTGGTTGAAGAGGAGGCCGAGCCGGAGGAAGACGACGACACCGGGAGGATAGGCGAGCTCATTCGTCTAGCCGAAGAATTGGGGTACCCTCAGGACAAGGATGCGTACGACATGGGAAGGATTGCCGAGCTACTTCATCTTTCAGAGGAGTTAGGACCGATGCCCGAGGAGGATGTTGAAGTAGAGGAGGGTCAGGCAGCGTACCACAGCCATAAGACACCGCTGTTCGACGCATGGGGGCCAACAGACATGACCCAAGAAGAGGCCGAGTTGTACTCTCAGGTCACGGACGAGGCAGAGGCGGCTTACTACCGGCGTCAGGCCTCTCAAGCCAAGGCAGGCGAGGCCACCAAGGGTAAGTAGGTGGTAGTGGAGGATTCAGAGTCAGAAGACGAGTTGCTTACGCAGTGGTGCACGCAATTTGATTGACGTACAAGTGTCATTGTAATAATTTAAATTGTCACGTGTTCACGTTGTCGTTGTTAGTGTTTGTCGTTTGTAGTGGCTTAGAAACTTTGTGTCGTGTACTTTGTCAGTGTTGTACTTTGAAACATGTCATTGTAATAATTTTCATTATCACATCTTCATTCGTTTCATTTGTTGGTCCACTCACTAAGATTGTTGTGTGGTTTATCGAGGCAGTTTATAAATGCAGTTTCTTAGTGCAGTTCCTGCGCGGTCGAAGTTTCAGGGCAACCCCGCCATGGGTGGGGGCGGGTTAGGGGTACCCCGCCATGGTACATGGCGAGGTACATCTAACCCGCCCCCACCCATGGCGGGGTTGCCCTGAAACTTCGACCGCGTAGGAACTATGCTTTCTTTTTGCGTCAACTGATCGTCACAAATGCAGAATGCCATGTTGAGTACCAAAGATGAAATAAATGCAGAAGCTATGGCATAAATAATTGCGTTTACGGCAAAGATGAAACGAGTGTTACCAACTACATTACTCCAATCGAAATAACCAAGTAGAGTACTGCTGCTACACCTACACATAAATTAATTGTTCTAGCACTACATAACTATGATAACATGTGTCCGGCGTCTGCTAAATATGACTACTCTACTAATCGCCAGGGGTGTAGGGGTCTCGCGGTCTGCGTCGCCTCCTTGGATTCGTAGGGACCACGTTGCTTCTCCAGCCAACGTCTGTGCGGTCCCGTTGCTGCCTCTCGCGTTGCCGCCTCTATCCACGATCGAGCTGCTGCGTCGACGACGGCCCCTGCAAGCAAGCAACCGGATGAGCTACTCTAAATATTGAGCTAAGAACAGTAGAATTTAAAAAAAGCAAAGCATACGGACCTGTTGCTCAGCTGGTGTGTAGTTCTCCTGCTGTGTGTAGTCGACCCCCTGTGTACCAAAAGGAGCACCGTACAGCTGTGAGGCACCGATCTCCTCGTGACCAGTGTAATCCCACTGGGGAACGTCCTGTGCGTCGTCGTCGTCGTCGCCACTCGTCGTGTCATACTGAAGTGCCTCATCCAAATCGTCCGAAGCCGCTGGACCCTTCCCTCGATCCTGCGGAGTACGAATAGACGAGGACGCAGCCCTGGTGTCGCTAGCAGAAGCAGCTGTGGTGGACATCGTTTGGCTCCTGGACCACGTGGGGTTGTACGGTACGTCCAAAGTCGTATCCGTACAGCTCAGCTTTTGAGCCAACTTTTTGCAGCCTTTTTTCATTCTCTACAGGTTTAGATGACAACAAGCATTATTAAGCGTGAATTTTAAAGGTAACTGAATTTTAAAGGTAACTGAGTTGTAGTCACGAATGTACCTTGACAAAGGCGCGAAGAGGGTTGGTCTTGTCGTCCCTAGTCCGAAAAAGTTGCTTGGAAGCTTCCTCGGAGTAGTTCGACAACTGTTGTGCCTACAACATCACACAACGTTAACTCGATCATTTCAATTGAATTTTAAAACCCTTACCTTGTTTGAGAATGTAAGTGCAAAGTACTTACCACGTATCTATTAAGAGGGGCCCTAAGAAGTTGTGTTTGCCCCCTTTGCGCATCGTCGAAGGCATCGGCGATGTCATCCTCATCGGCCGCATCTGCAGGCATGTTCGTGTACAGGACCATGAGATGAGTCCTCGTACTTCGCTGCAGCCATTGAAGTTACTCCATCCATCTTGCCGGGTGGTGTGGCGGAATTTCGTTGATGTGACGATGATGCCTGTTATACCATCTGTTCAAATGTTGTTCGTGCGTCAACGCCCAATTCTTTTGCGTGGTCCGAAGCCTCCGATCGATCCTGCATGCCATATTGCATTAGAAATGAGGCGCTTAAGTAGACTAAACATATTGGCGTCGTACCCATGCAGCTGAGCGTTGGTGGAGTACAGCGGTGGAATTCCTTGCAACCTCCCGAACTGTCTGTAAACCCTAAAAGGGTAGTGCATCTCGACGATATGGAAGAAGATAAGTGGCCCTTCGTAAAGCCACTCGTCCGCTTCCTCCTCGCAGCACGGACTAAGGTAGTCCTCTAGCTCCCACCTAGACCACGGTGTCCATGATACCTGCAAAGTAAAGAAACTTAATTTAGTATCAATGTCATTGATAGTGCCTTTAGTAGGAAATGTGGATATAACTTACATAGTTGTGTGTCAACACGTCTATCGCATCCGTGTACTGCTTGTACCTCCTTTCCAACTCGCCCCTCACTACCTTAGCGTCTTTCCAGATGAAAAGGGCGGTGGGTCGAACGTCTTGATGCTGCCATTCCTGCAAGTTTACACAAACAAGGTGTCACTAATCTCTTTAGTCGTATGAAGATATCAAAGTTGTCAATGTACTCACAGGCAAATGCGGAGGTTGAGTAGGCCTCCCCACCGGAAACCGCTCCCAAATCCATATTTGAAGTAGGTATGAGCAGCCACCTAGGTTAGCATTGTTCGACTGGCGACGACAGGCGGTACAAAGCTGACGGTATGTCCAAGCAAGGACCGCGGTACCCCAGCTATACGTTGCAATATTCTCAAGTGGCTGGATTAGGATCCTCAAGAAAATCCAGCTAATGTTGTCGCCTGAGGAGTCGGGGAACAAGAAAGCGCCCAAGAAGTGCCACAACCACACCTCTGCATACACCTCCACCTCGTGATCTGGAGCACCGAACGGAGGCCCTGCACCAAAGTGCTGGGTTATCCATGACGTCGACACTCCTGAGGTCTTCCTGCAATTGTAATTGAAGTATTATTGTACAAAAATGATGTAGCTGATATGGTTGTATCAGTGATTTCAATGGGGCGCAAATATGAACTTACTTTGTGCCTTTAACTTCTGCCTCTGATGGCCTCCTACCACAGAACTGCTCCACCAACTGTACTCAATCAGACTCGTCGACGACCTCAGTCACCGGATGACCAGCCAAACTGAGACACAATATCATCTTCACATCCTGCATCGTGACAGTCATTTCCCCACATGGTGTGTGGAAGGTGTGCGTCTCCGGTCTCCACCTGCATCATTACAAGTTTGTGGTTATAGGCAAGTTGACAGCCCAATTTTATAAAACAAAGACAATAAATGAAAAAAACAATGTTACCTATCAACAAAGGCTGTAAGCAGTGCAGGGTCTAGTGTGGGGAGTGTACTGTTGTACACCCGAACGATCTCAAGGAAGCCCGCCCGCTCTATGTAGGGCACGTATCGCTCGTCCCAGCTATGTACGCGGTGCGTGCGAACACGAAGCGGATGCAACGGCCTCTGCTGCTCCGACAAGGCCTGGGCCCGGTGGTCCTTGTCGTAGTCAGCCTCAATGAGGCTAAAGCGCGGATGAGGAGCCCGCGCCTCCATCTTGCAAGCCTGAAACTCCCTGTTTGAAAATAACAAAGAAAACATTAATAACATTAGAGCAATTAATAACGTTATAAAAAAACAAAGACAAGTACAAATAAAAATTATAATATCATAAATGCATGTTTACAATATATACCACCTCTTGTCTCGCCCGCCTATGAAATCTAGCGTTATGACCAGGATTCTTGCAAATGGAGCAAAGGTTCTGCGCACGTTCTTCGTCAAAGTCCCCGCCACCATACATGTCGGCGCCGTAACCTTTCATATTGTCCATATCGCCTTTCAATCGCTTCTTCTTCCTCCTTCCCTTCCCTACCTTCTTCAGGTCCGGATAAGGCGCGTAGTCCTCACCATAGTATGGAGGCCACTGTGACTCGTCAAGGTATGGCTCGAAACTCTTCTCCCAAACTTTGAGGGTGTTGGCACAGAGATACAAGGGTGACATGTATGGTGCAACTGTGTGGTCAAAACCTCTAAGCCAACAAGAGGTGATCATGTGTGAGCAAGGGGCATGCATGATCTGAGGGACGTTGCAACTGCATTCTACTTTACCAAGATCGACACGGTACGTTCGGCCACCAAATCGTTCGCCGCCCAGGTTTGTGCCCCCTCTAGCTCGTACGCAGAAAACAAGCATGTCCCGTCCATAAGCCTCGGCAACCTATTGTTTGGCCAATTCCTCAGCCTCCTTCAAATATTCGTGTGCCGCCTTGCCCCATCTTCCAAGCTCCTCTTCATTCCTCAGGGCTAGGCCATACCGCTTAACAAAATACTCATTGCACTTCCTAAAAGAGAACTCAACAATACCAGACACTGGAAGAGATCGAACGCCTTTGAACACACGATTGAAAGACTCAGAGGAATTTGTTGTCATGATGCCGTACCGAAAGCCGCCCTCATCAAATGCTAATGCCCACTTGGCTTTATTTTCCATCTGCTGGTCTAACCATGCCTTGCCAGCTTGGTTAAGCATCTTCTCTAGTTCTACCATAGTCTCGTTGAACTCGCGTTCCGTACGTTTATTACAAAGCTCCTTTAACTTGTCAGCCACATCCTTCTTGCGTTGACGCCGCCAGAAATTGGCGGCAAAATGTCACATGCACCAACGGTGCACTAGGGCCGGGTGACCATCAATGTGTTCATCGGCTGCATTTAGAATTCCAATGTGATGGTCCGAAATCAGACAAATGGTGCGAGAAGGGCCAAGCACATGAACACAGAGCAGACGCATAAACCATGACCATGAATCGTTATTTTCCCCCTCCGCCAAAGCAAAAGCCATTGGTACTATCTGGTTCTCTGGGTCTACAGCAGCAGCCATCATCAATGTGCCCCTGTATTTGCCGGTGAGGAATGTGCCATCAACAAGAACAACTGGCCTACAATACTGAAATGCATGTTTGCACTGATCGAAATACCAGAACACACGGTACAGAATATGCCTCAACGGGTTCTGAAGATAGAACCCTCCTGTGTATATGAACGATCTCATGCCAGGGTTGAAGTGTTCCATCGCACACAAAATGCGTGGAACCCTATTATAGGCTTCCTCCCAGCTACCCCAACGAATTGCCAGGGCAATTTGCTTTGCCCGCCAAGCCTTTCCATACGTGACCTCATACCCAACAAATGTGACTATGGTCTCTTGCAAGAAAGACACTGATACGTCGTTGTCCTTATCTACAAGACCCAATATACGACGGGCTAGATACCGAGCCGTTAACTGGGGATGGTACCTTTTACCCTCATTAGTCTGGCATCTGTGCGGCTGTTCCACCGAAGTTACCTTCCACTTACCATCACTCCGCCTCTTTCGTGCATTCAACTTCCACGAGCACGAGAATCTAGCCTTACATAATATGTGGAATTTTACCTCCTTGTCAGAATGTCGAACCGTGTAAGGCCTATGATGATACACAGCATAGTCCTGAAGGAACAACTTCATCTCCGACATCGTATTAAAAAGCATTCTCTTCCTCAGTATTAAATTTTTATGGTTGTACAATGATTCCTTACACATCTGCAAACCCGTTTCACAAACTGCCATATGCGACATACTTACATCGATATAATTTGGCACACCGGTAAAAGGCAAGCCAGCCTCCCTCAGCTGTGTAAGCTCTGCCGATGTATAAGAGGGTGGTGCAACGTATTGTTGTGGCTCCCTAACCCTGCTCCATCCTTCATATTGCACTCCATCATCTGGATAACCGGTGGCTAATGTGCCCTGACTCTGGATGCCATGAAGTACCTCAAGCGGTACTCCTGAGGGCATGCCACGAATTGGTGTACACATGGCAGGTGCACCTCCAGAGGGCATGGCTTCAACCGATGCTCGCATGACATGTGGACCTCCTTCCTCATTTCCTGAATCGTCCGAATCAGTGGTAACATCATCACCAATCATTTCCTCCGCTGCCGCCTCCTCCTCCTCCTGTTCAAACTCGTCTACATCAAAATCATTGCTTATATGACCAACTAGAGGAGAATGAACCCGCTCCTGCGTCAAATTACCATCCAAGTCCATACTCTCCATAGTTTGTTGCATCTGCACACCACAATCTCCTAGAGTATCACTGTCCAAGGACGGCTCCTCATTCTCAACATTCTCCAGCACCAACTCAGCCATGCCGACATTCGAACCTTGGATGACCTTATTGTATCGGGACCACTCTGCTTGGTTGCACAAGTCCATCATCACATAGTGTGCCCTATTCTTTCCAACATCGAACCTACCCTTTAGTGTGAAAGCCTCGCCAAATTTCAAACTCAAACGGTCACATAGATCGCGGAAACTAGGGGTGCCATCAAACCATTCCAATTCTTCATACATATCCTCAAACTGGCAATCCTCTCTCCTAACACTTCCTCCGTAAAAAACTCTTACACCGTAATCCATCTACAAAATGATTTGACATCTGATTATCAACTGACCATTATGGTACCACTAATTACTACATAACTAACTAAATAACTAATATTACCTAATAAAATCCAAATAACTATTATTCATTAACTAATTAACTAATAACTAAATAACTAATACGAACCCATTAACTACAAACCAATAATAACTAACTATCAATAATATCGTCAATAACAAATCATCGTTACCAAACTAAATAACTTAATAACTAATATTACCTAATAACTAAATAACTAATAGGTATGTAACTAAATAACTAATATTACCTAATAAAATCCGAATAACTAATAATCGTTAACTAATTAACTAATAACTAAACAACTAATACGAACCCATTAACTAACTAAATAATCATCAATAACAAATATCGTCAGTAACAATTAATCATCAATAATATCGTCAATAACCCTAAACCCTAAATAATCATCAATAACTAATACAAACCAATATTAACTAACTATCAATAATATCGTCAATAACAAATCATCGTTAACTAGCTAAATTACTAAATAAGTAACTAAATAATTCAATAACTAACTAAATAACTATTGTTCAATAATAAATAATTAACTAAATAAATAATTCAATAACTAAATAATCGTTTAATACAATGAATAATAAATAAATAACTAAATAAATAATAAAAACTTATTAATATTTACTACAAATAAATAATTGAAACGACAAAGTAAAAAAAATTACCGTAAAAATTACCGGGGTGGCGGCGCGGGAACGAATGCCGGAGACGCGGCCGAGGGCGCGGTCGCCGGGGGCGCGGGAGACGGCGCGGCGGCGCGGACGGCGGTTGCGGGCGGCGGCGTCGCGGCGGCGGCGTCGCGACGGGGGGCGGCGGGGCGCGGCCGGGGCGGCCGGGGCGCGGTGGGGCATGGCCGGGGCGGCCGGGGCGCGGGGGAGGTCCTCCGGGCGAGCGCGGCACCTCCGGCGGCGACTACGGCGGCGGCAAGGCGCGGGCAACGGCGGAGGTGGCGGGTGGAAGTGAGGAGGCCGAGCGGACGGGTGGGCGGGGCGCGGCTTATATTTACACCGCGCCCCGCCATGACGGGTGGCAGGGTATACCCCGCCATGATGGGTGGCGGGTTTGGCATACCCCGCCACCGATCATGGCGGGGTACGCCCCGGGTGGCGGCCACGTCACCCTGCCACGTGGGATGTGTACCCCGCCACCATGCATGGCGGGGTTCAGTGCATTTGCCCCGCCATGCATGGTGGCGGGGCCAAACGGGTTAGATTTTAAAAAAAATTCAAACAAGGGTTAAATTTAAAATTTGTTTCAAATTTGGGCTAAAAATAAAAAAATTCTCCTCCTCCCCATGCCACCTCATAGATGAAGGTTGAGCTACTACCAGATCTGCATGCAGCTCCTTAGATCTTGGTGGCGACCACAAAAGGACCATGAAGGGCACAAACAATGGTTGGGTCTTTGTATGATGCGGTGCAGGAAATGTCCAGCGCCAAGATGGACCCTCGAGGGCATGGTCATAGTGGGGGTAGTACCCTGATGCTCGTAGGACTGTGCGAGGTTTTGTCCATCGTCTTGCACACTCGACTAGTTTGTTGGTTGGCCAAACGTTGCATCAATACTATATGTTTTGTATTTGCATTTGATGTTATTTAGATTCACATTTGAAATAGATTGGAGTGTCCTTGGGGCCCTTAGCCATGAGGCATGATGGAGTGTTAGTGATGGAGGGCCAATTGTAGATAGTAATGACCGCAAGAGTCTTGGAGGGGCTCTTCTCATCATCAGGTGTCAAAGTCCAACTCCACACAATAGGCATGCCCCCTTATTCTTCTTGACGCTCATGCTCTTGCCTTCCTTGTCATCCTTGCTCTTGCCCTTGCTTTTCTTAGATGACTTGTCCTTCTTGTTGGGGCGGTCACAAGATGATCAACTTCCCCATACTCATAGCATCTTGTTTCTTCCTTCTTTCTTAATGATGATCTTCTACTTCCACCAAAGCCCTTCTTCTTCATGAATTTGCCAGACCACCACACCTAAAGGGCCATTTTCTCATCATTAATGGTTGAGCTTGAACTATCCTCATCATCATTTGATTCTCCCACTTTCTTCTTGCACTTGCTAGTGGAGGCCTTGAATGCAACAATCTTCTTCTTTTGATAATTCTCCATATCATCACCCTCTTCTTGATCAAATGTGTCATGGGTTATGATCTCTCCAAGCACTTGAATAGGAGTGAGATCCTTTAATCCTCCAAGAAGATAGTGACTATAATCTTGAGTCTAGATAGCAATTTGTGGGAGAATTCTTCAACATCCACTTTGAAGCCCAATGCCCTCAACTCATTGACAATTATGTTGAGGCGGTGGAACATCTCTACAACACTCTCTCTATCTTGCATCTTGAATCTAGCATACTTGTCCTAGAAGATGTAGATCTTAGCATCCTTGATGGTGGAGGTGCTCTCATATCATTCCTCAAGCCTCTTCCACACCTCGTGTGCCATCTCTATATACTTGATGCTCTCAAACACATTGGGTTCCAAAGCTTCATAGATCACACTGAGAGCTTGATCATTGAGTAGGAGAAGCTCCTCTTCTCTTGAGGTTGGGATCATTCATACCAAGCAAAATAAACTCCTCCACTACACCACAAATCTTCCTCCCTATTACCTTGAGGTAGAGGCACATCATTCTCTTTCAATAATCAAACTAGTACCACCATAGTGTGGAGGCTTGCCCATATGGTTTGTATCTATCTCTTACACCGTAGGTGGTTAAACCTTCAATGATGACTTGGCTTTGATACCACTTGAAAGGATTGAATGGATGCCTAGATGGGGGAGGTGAATATCCTATAAAAATTTTACTTCAAAAACACAAACAAAACTTGGCACAATATGAGTAACAAAGGTGATCCCTAATAAATCTACATGCCTAGCCTAGCAACCAAAGCAAGACTTACTCACAATTCTAGTAGCAAGAAATATAATTAAGAAAATCTCTAAGCAGTCAAGCTACTCAAATTATGATACACAACTAGTCGAGCTACACAAGGTGAGTAACTTCTCGAAATATACTACTCAACTAGTCAATCTACCCTAGCAACTACACAAGCACAAGAAGAATACAAGTGATAGCAAGTGTAGTGGGGATCAAACCAATGGGAGATAAAGTTGACACAAGATTTTTCTATTGAGGAACGGTTGCTTGCCCACAATCTACTACCCACTGAGGTGACCCTTGGACCACCACTCCTCTACAAGCCTAGCAAGCCCTCAAGCTTGGCCATCAACATAGGCAATTATGTTTGAGCCAGCTAGGTGACAAGGCACTCAAAAAAGACTCTTGATTCCACTAGTTGCTCTTCACTGTCCCCACAAGGATTAGTACTATGTGTGGCAGAACCACCAGCCGGTATTTGACCACCGATAGCCTGTCACAGGGGTACCCGGGACAGTTGTTCGGGCTTTGGTATATGCTAGAGCTCGACGGTGAATGCAGAGATAGTTGATTTATACTGGTTTGGGCCCTCGATCGTAATCGAGTAATAGCCTTTACATCCAGTCGGCATTAGCCTTTGCGTTGGATTGATTGTGTTATCTCGTCTCTCCTTACAGGGGTGCTCATAGCCTTTCTTTACATCGGTAGAGAAGGTTGTGGTACGGTTACAATCCTAGTCGGATCCAAAGAAGGTGTTCTGAACTAAATACAGGAGGTACTTTCTATAGGAATCCGGCTAGTTTGGTCTATTCTACTCAGATTCGGTGCAGCGGATGCTGCGCCTCTCCTTGCTTCTGTCCGTGGGCTACGCTAGGGCCCACAATTCATAGTCATATCGCTGGGGAACCCTATAGGTCCTGCATCAACAAGCCCCTGAGCATTTCATGGTTAAACTTGAAGGCCTCCTTTTCTCTGGCTTTGCCTGATGAATCAAGCTTGCTCCGAGTTCTTTCGACGTGAAGCCTGAAGTGGTCCTGTCTCTTTCGAGTGACGTGCGCTTTTTTGAAGAAAAAGGCACTCACTGAGTGTAGCCCCCGAGTCTCTTGCTATTTGGAACAAAAAGTTGGAGGGTCTTGAATTCTAATCGTTGAAAAAACTAGAAATCTCTTCTGAGGATATATATCCTGCAGCCCTCGATCATCTTTTTGGGTTCTTTTTTACAGTCAAGAACTCGAATAGAGGTTCTTTTGTCATCCTCTTAGGTAGCCGTCTTTATGTCAGAGGTTGTTGGTGGTTGACGGTTGAATTGAATTCTCTGTAGTCATGAGGTGTACAGTATTGGTCTATTATTTCGAATATGCTTGTCCTTGAGTTCTGTTCCTTCACACACGTGTCCTCTTTTACTGCTTTCTGTCTTTTCACTAAGTTCTTTGTTAGGCTTGTTCTATTGGTGCTCCTGGTCTATGTGCACTGCTCCTTGGCCTATAAATTCCCTCCTCGTGTACTGTTTTGATTCATCAAGTGTCTTGTTATATAGTCTAAAGTCCTCGTAGTCATGAATATGATAGTTTGTGAAGTAGAGCAGCCCCCGGATGTGAGTTGTAATTCTTGTGAATCTTGTAGCAGATGGAAGAAGTCTTGTGATCGAGATTAGAGGTAGACTAATCTCGCAGCAGCATTGTACTAGGTAGTACATGCTGGCAGGTGGAAGAAGTCTTGTGATGTGGGATGCGTTCCATCATCCAGTGGCTCAGGGTTGATCCTTCCGCTCTGCCTCGCGACTGTCTGGTGCAGATCGGTACCTAATCCAGCATCACATTGGACTTGGGTAGACTGATGCCTGCGAGCCTCACCTAGTCCGTGTTGTCCTGCTGTGCTACTGATATCCGTCTTGGATGCACTGCATCCTTCCTTTGAAGAAAATAGTGTATCTGAGTTTAGTGTCTTCTGCTGTGTTGTAACTAGGAGCACGTAGTCGTTTCCAGAGCCGTGTTCTTTCTGGGCTCCTTGTTGCTACCTTGCTCGTCATAGTACTGAGTTTGTTGGGTCTTGTAAGATCTGTAATCTTGTGTCCTTTAAATATATTTGTAATAAAAAAATTTCTTTCTTTGTTGTTGTCTCCTTTTTGTTGTCTAAGTGCTTTTAAGTATTATCCGGGCTGTTTCTAGAAAATCTGGGTTCTTTGGTAGCTATCTGTAATGTCCTCTGTGTATCTTGCGAATGGCGAGTTCTTTCTGAGTTGTGTGAACTGTAACAATTCGGCAATGACGCAGTGTGAATGGATAAGTCTAAAATCTGCCCGTTGCACTGTACCATTGTGAAAAGTTACGTCGTCCGTCATTTCGGCCATGTCAGTTATGGCAAGAAATAAACCATTGCGTTCCCATGCTGCGTTAAGCGGGCCTGGTGTGCTGCATTTTTACCGTTGTAAATATATTTAAGGGCCTTTCTTCTTCCCCTTTCTTACCCTGTCTTTGCCTTCTAGCATTTTGCCTTTGCAAAACTTTAATATCCAGAGCTCCGCCGCCGCCATTGTCGCTGCTCGAACGCTGCCACTGCTCGTGCTTCGGTCGTTCCTTATTGTCGGTGTATGGGCAAGAAGAAGCTGACGAGCAGCAAGTCCAAGGAAATCTTGGTGGATGAGGAGGTGTCGTTGAGCATGATCGAGAATCAAGATTTCGTGGCCATGAGGGCCGCAGAGAAGATCTGGCCATCCCTGTCCACGATAGAAGACTAGTTACGGGAGTTGGTTAGTGACGACCTGATTCAGGAGCAAGGCTTTGTGGATTGGAAGACTCCAGGTCAGCATCGGGTTCTCGCTCTTAATTCTGGCAAAATTATTTTGTTTGTCTCCTTCATCCGTGCTGGCCTTTGCCTCCCAGCATCTTCTTTTCTCCATTGTTTTCTCTAATATCTTGGGATTTGCTTAAATCACTTGACTCCGAATGGTGTCCTTCACTTGTCGGTGTTTGACCATCTCTGTGGAACCTTCCTTTCGATCCCCCTTCCATCTCCTTGTTCCATTATTTCTTTCATCTAATACCACACCCCCAGAGTGATAATATTTCTCCTCTATGTGGTTGTGGGATCCAATTCCATCAGGGCAAAAAGAATCACTTTTTGACTATGACCTGGTTGATTCTGTGAAGGAGTGGCGTTCCGAGTGGTTTTATGCTGGAAACATGCTCCCCACTCTTGTTGTTCACTCTGATTATGGTCCCGCGGTCAATGATCGCTGAGAGAAGAACCCTTTGTTGAGCGAAGAGCTTAAGAAGATTCAGCCATTTCTTGAGAGAATCTAGGTTCTAAAGCAGCAAGGCCTGACTGGCTTTGGAATCGTCGCCAGTTGTCTATGTCGGCGAGTTCAACCTTTGAAAGCGAAGGAAAACTATGGCTTTGAGTACTCTAGAGCTGAGGACCCTTCTCATATGGTCCTGGCTCTAGAGTTAACCAAAGAAGAGGTGCTGGAGCACCAAAAGAAAATTCTGAAGGGAGTGAGCATTGTCCCGCACATAGTTTCTGAGCACCGTGCCGATAACCCGCCTCTTGCTGTGAGTTGTTTTACTTCTGCGAGTACTTTTCTTCATATTTTCTTTATTGTTGGTACTTTCTGTCTTTATTTCCCTTACTTCTCTTGTTTTTGTTGGATATCTACAAGACTTCGGTGGCCTGGAGCGCCTCTGTACGTGTGTCATTTTTGTCAGAGCCTAGAGCAAGATTTCCTTCATCCGTCCCGAGTCATAGGTTGCTTGGGATGGCACTTGGAGAATAATGCAGTTCCCGGCCTCCATTTGTTGGCCATGGCAGCCCAAGGCCAGGGACGCTTGTGAGCCCTCAGGCATAGGAGCACGACTGTGGGCCTACCCCAATATGTCCTGCTAAGGCGCCCGGCTACCCAGGAGTCATCTTAGGCTAGATGGTCCCTTTCTAATGTTCGGCGTGTGTGCGCAAGAGCACACGATGGGTGTAGCCCCTGAGCCCCTAGCTCATTAAGGAAATCGGTTAGGAGGTTAATCATATTGTCATGGTGCTAATCCTGGGTTTAGGTGACCCCTATGTTAGGTACTCAACTGGCTCTAACATGGATAAGGCGGAAGCATGAGCTTCTTGATAGCTCAATAAAAATACCATAGTTGTCATCTCTATCTCAATTAAGCTTCTGCACTTTACACTACATACCTAGGTTGTGTGTTTACTAGTCTATTTTAGCTTGCTAGGCTAGGTGATAGGATTAAAACCTAGGTTACATAACTCTTTTACGGTAGAGCTCGCAACATACTTAGCAAAACCTTAGTTGCATGTCTAGACAGTTTACACTCTTGCGTAGGTTTTGATAATGGAAATCTGAGGCCATAGTTTATAGTAAAAATTTTAGAGAGCCTAATTTACCCCCACCTCTTAGGCGTCACAATTCCTTGAGATAGTTTTCTGTGCCCAAAACATTCCGTTCGCTGCTAGCCCCAAAACTTTTATAATTTCCTTGAGACTACTATGAAATCACCAAGAAAATTCCTAAGTTACTTGAGGGTTCAATGAAGCCATCAAGAAAAAACCTATATTCCTCGGTGGATCTTATCAAACTTCAAGAAATATGTGTTTCCTTGACTGTTTGCTAGCGGCTCCAATTTGGCCTCCAAGGAAATTTGGTTCTATGGTACGAAAAATGCTTTGATCCTTCAGAAAACATGACTCATCCCATGCCCTACTTGTCTACGTGAATAACATCTTCATATTGTAGGGTTTGCTGAGGCAGAGGCAGGCGATGGCAAGCCACTATTCCTTGACAAACTTGCACCACATGCATTAGGATCAAATTCATCATCGTCTCCCCCATCTATGCTTCCCCCTAGTGGCTTGTTCATTGGCATCAATGGTAGCAAACTCACACTGGCATGGTGACCTCTGTTCGCTGCTGCATGCATATGGGACATGATCAAAGCCCCTGTAGTCGATTTCTCCCTTCGCCTTCATTCCACTGGATCTCCTCCTGGAACGCGTTCTTCCCATCCGTGCCATTGCTCTTCTAGTGCCGGTGATCACTGTGGTAGAACCACCCAAATTATATGGCCCACGTGCACTTGTCATCGTCCTAAAGACCTCTGACTGCTGCACATGAGAGCCAGATAATTCCGGTAGTCTGTCGGGTATCTTCGGAGAACCCCGAATCATCCACATTTTACAACTCGTACCAAGATCAACTGAGTAACCACAATGTTACAATATTTGTTACAAAATATACATCAGAGTGCGAAAATATGATGAAATTAATCTATAAAACATGAGTAAGTTACTTTTAAGTAAACTTAACATAAATTGCGAAAGGTGAGTAAAGCTATAGAAGACAACTTAGGTAGAGTGCCTAAGTCAAAGAGGACAACCAGATCATATCGAGCCCACTGACATAACCTCGGTTAGCAGCATGAGTCAGCACCTACAACAGGGGTTTAACAAACCTTGAGTACATGAGGGTACTCAACAAGACTTACCCGACTAAAAGAAAAGACTACAAGGACATGAAGGCTTAAGGGAAAGTCTTAAGCAAGAGTAACTTTTTGCAGAAAAGTTTACTACCAGTGGATCCTTGCTTTCAATATTTTAGCGGTGTATTAAGCTATTAGTAGTATCAAGTTTCCACCTGATCTAAATCAATCACTTCTTAAGCATCTCATCTCATTTCTTTGCCTATCCATAACCATAAGTAACCATGTTTCCATTGATTAACTACGATAAGTGGTCGGAGGGTCAAGTCTCCATAACCGAGAAGCAACGATGATTCGAACCGATTAAACCTAGCTGGGGATTCCTTACCACACGACATATATAGGTCCTAGACCCACATATATCAACCTCTCCAAGGATCCTCCAAAACGAGACCGGGTTCGCGCCACCAGAGAGCATAGTACTCCACCGCCCTACTGCTAACCTAGATGCTTTCGTCCATCTCAGATGCGTAGGGTGGGTACATGCTACTCCCGCCATCTCTCCAGTCCTAGTGTGCGGTTGTTCGTTCTTGTAATGGAATAGCCAAGGTAGCAGTCTTACCGGAGTATGCGGCCAGTACTACAAAGTCTCGACCCAACAGGCCAACATCGAGCGGTCCTTAATCGACTCAGGTGGAGCACTAAATCGACTCATTTCACGATGCAAGCTACCCACCCGGTTCAGCTTTAACGTCATTAACATCATCATGATATTCTCACGATCCATCGGCAGAGTCAAGAAGAGCAATGTAAACCTGATTCTCTCGAATGATAAAACCATCATTCAACTTCTAGAAGCTAAGCAGGTCTAAGCACCTGTAGACTATAAGTATTAAACGATAACAAGAAAAGTATTAGAATATCAAGGTAATCATGCAGCAACGGGTTTCAATTCAATCTCTATAACTTAATGCACATATTGTAGGACAAACTGTAAAAGTATTTGTAAATACAAGGAAAGGGTTGTATGATCTAGGGCCTGCCTGCGTTGCAGAGAAGGTTTGTTCCATAGGGAGAGACCACAAAGTTTAGACTTGGCATCAACACCATAGATGGATGGACCTTCTTCGAAGATTGATCAACACGAACATTCTCACTCATGTGCTCTACACGTAATAACATGATGCATGCTTTAATATGATGGAATGCATGACATGATGCATGACGAGAAGCATTCAAGTGTATAATAGAAGATAAATAAAGTTAAGAAAGTTGAGTACAACTTTCCTTCGCAGTACAACTAGGTTTTACTTCACAAAGCATTCTAATTATTTAACTAACAAGTTGATCAGGTGCTTATCATGAAAGCAGCACTTATCATAATACAAAGACCAATCAAGACAAGGGCAAGATCATATCACTTAAGTACATTCATCTACAACTAACAAACTTGCATCACCAAATTTTATAATTTAACATAGGTAACTACTATTGGTGATGTTGCAAAACAAAGTTATATCAAGGTCCATCATTATAAAAGCATTAGCTAGTAAGCAATAGCAAGGTTTTATAATTTTCATCATATTATAAAGAAAACACAAAAACTATCCAATATTCATTTAAACCATGTCACTATTAAGCAACAAGTGAATCACAATCAAATCATGAAAGTAATTAAGTTGCCAAGGAACAGTAGGGGTGAAAGTGTTCCAAGGTCTACAATCAATTCCAAAACATACCCAAGCTATTTCATGATTTATTCTAAGCACTGTGGTATTTATTAACTAATTAACAAAGCATATAATTAAGGATATAGTTAAACATCATCAAATTAATCTCAAACTTTTTTTGAAGGTTGATACTAGCATAAAACAGTTACACAAAAAAATTCATGACCATTGGATATTTATTTTAGCCTACAAAAATCATGGAATAAGCATTTATTAATTAAAAGATCTAATTTTAAAGCATGCAAAAATTATTGATTTTCATAGTTTCATATTTTTTCTACATATACATCACCATAAGGAAGCTACATAAAAATTTTCAAGATTTTATCACACTTCTAAAATTAGTTATGAAATTCACAATTTTCAGGTGAAAACATAAAAAGAAAAAAGAAAAACCATGTAGTGCACTATTCATCAGAGTCATGGTCTTCGCATTTAGGCCCCTGTAATTGTTTCTATTCTGGCGCAAAGTCCCTTTCACGATTTTGGAGCAGAGCACGCGCACGGGAGGCTCGATTTCTAGCTCATTGATGCTTGATGGTGGCGAGGAAGAGGTGCTGGAGCAACTCCATGCCCGGACGCGCCCGTGGGCGGAAGAATTGTGGCCAGAGATGGCCGGTGAAGGTTTGGCCACGTGCACCGGTGATTTGTAGTGGCAGACACGGCGGTGAGCTGCGCTTCGGTGAGACCTGAGCACGATTGACCAACAAAGCGAGCCGAGGTGTATCAAGGCATCACAAGGAAGCAAGAGCATCAAACGGAAGGGCAAGAGGTACTCCGCAGGAGCCTAGACACGGCGAGTGCTGTCTCAGCGGCGGCGGGTTGCCACCACGGTAATAGCGCGCGCGGGCGATTGCGACGGCAAGAGACTAGGAGAACGGGCTCATGCGATGTGCAAGGGAGAGGCGAAGCTTGCTTTGCGCTCAATTTAACCAGAGGACGATGGGTGGTGGTGCTGTGTGTGCACTGGCGGGAAGGAGCTCGACGGCAGCGGCGGCGGAAGGAAGGACGGTAGCGGACGGCTCTGAACTTTAAAGGCGAGGGCGATGAACGGGAGGACGACAGCAGCAGCTTGCAAGCGCTTCGGCCAAGCAGGACATGGCGCGGGTGCTTCTGGACGCGGCAGGAAGGCCGGCGATGGTGGACAGGCAGACAGGCAGCTTGCCGTGATCACTGTAGTGACTAAAACCACCTCATTCTCCTCTCCTTTTCAAATTACTTCAAAAAAAATCATATGGAAACTTCAAAATCTTCCAACATGGAAGTTGTTCAAAATTGAAAAATCTACAACTTTCATTTTTGGACCAACTCCAAATTCCAATTAGTTTTGAAAGTAGGATTTATAATTTGGGGATTTTGAAATCCAATTTGGGTTAATCAACATAGTTAAATTAGCAACTTAGGAAATTAATTAGTGATTAACTATCAACCAAACATTACAACCATTAATACCATTCCAAAGTACAATTTTCATACCGATCATTGAAATCAAAGTTTGACAAATTTTTATTTATGAACTTTCATTTAATATTTCCCCAAATTTGAATCTAAAACTTGAATTCCAATGATCAATTAACATTGACTAAATAATGGAATTCAAATTCAAATCCACACTTGGAGTTTCAAAATTGAACATATTTGGCTTGAAAATTCTAACAAATTTTATTCTATATTATAAAGCATACTTTAAACAACAAAGTTTATATTAACAAAATTTTAATTGTTTAATCAAATTATGAAACAAGAAAACCACAAAGCACCTTAATTGATGTTGTTGCTAACATTTCATGTAATGCATTTGCAACACATATACAATATATAAGGATTACAATTGACACATGCAATGCATTCATGCCATGATGTTGGATAATTATGCATGATGAGTAGCATGATCAGACTTTTATTAATTTGGTAACACCAGGGGTGTTACAATCACTGCCTGGTCCACCATGTGTGCAAGCTGTTCACAACCCTAAGGTTTCAGGTGGGCAATCTCGCTCGTCACCAGAGATCCCTTTTCACCCCCATCTTGGATATCATGAATCAATAGCACATGCCGCGGAACCAAGGAGCCACACCACATAGTTTTAAGATGGGACTTAGGGTTTCCCGCGATCTTAGGGAACCCGCAACATCCCTTGTATCAGACCTAGACGGGCCCTGATCCATCATCCGCCATCAGATCATCGGCCAGCAGGAGAGTCCGGCGTAGTCCCGGCATCCCTTTGCATATTGGGGAGTCCCCAATAGAACGTGGAAAAGGATTATGCCATTACTCAAGTCGACCAGCGGAGCCGTCCAGTGCGACGCCGAGGGAGAGCATCCTTGGCATCATCGTTCTTCTTCCTTCCATGCACTCGATCGACAATGCCATCTCAAACCCTAGGTTGACCCAATGTTGTCGCCAAGGAGTCGCTCCGTCACCCTTCTATCATTTTTTGTTCATTTTGGGTTACCTATCTCTTGTTCTCACACCGTTAATGTTCAAATCAAGAGAGCGCAATGCATCCACCAATACATTAAAAAGCCCCAATCCTCATGTATCGTCAACCTTCAAGAAATCCAAGAAAAATCCCTCTACTCTTGGAATGTTACTTGACATGTTGACACAACGCACAATAATTAGAGTTATTTGTTCTTCAAGGTTCACACCAAGGGTACAATCCAAGATAACAAAGAAGTACTTGGCATCCTTGATGCGATCTATAACTTTGTTGTTGACAAATATTTTTATCTAAGACCATTTATTTAGAGACCTAAATATTCATTCTTAATTTCTTAGATTTTGGATTTTTTTTTAATTTTTTCAAATGACCTTGGATGTTTATTTTTTTGACAGCAAAATGACCTAAATTGTAGATCTCAATGCAATCTATAATTTTTGTAGTTAAAAACTTTTTATTCGAGATGGTTTAGAGGCATAAATATCCGTTTTAAGTTCTCTAATTGTTAAATTCAAAATTATACTTTTTCAAATGACTTCGAATGGAGACACTGTTTACAAAAATTGTAGTGCTTGTAGTAGACATACAAAATTTTCTAGTTGAAAACTGAAAGGAGCTCGAATATTCAATAAAAGATAGCATAACTAGAAAAACTAAAGATATGTGAGGCCCATATGTCAACTCAGCCAAACTACTACTATGAAAACCACTTTGAACTATTTTATGTAGAAATAATTATCCGGTTTTTAAGTTCAGGAGTATAGGTTGTCTGTTATTCATTAAGTTTAAAAAATGTTTTATTTTAAATAAATTCAGGAACAAATTTAGGGGGAGTAATTCAGACTGTATACTTACCAAAACAAAAGAATTATCAAAGCCAAGTACAGCGAGAAATCCAACTCGTCACGAAGTCGATAGCTTTGCGCCAGCGAGTCCAACTCGTATATACCTAATAACAAAGAAAAAAGAAAAAGAAAAGAAAAGAAAAAGAAAAGAAAAGTGAGTCGAACTCGTCGACAAAGTTTTTGTTTGTATAAATCCACTGTTCCATATATATGTGGAAGACCCATCGATCCTCTCCATACGGGCATATACACGGCCATATGGGATAGGGCAGCGAACCTCATCGTCGGCGGCCATATATGGAAGCCCAACCTCAATCCGGTTCGCCCTCCGGCGCCGCCTACCCCCGGTGGGTGATGCTCGAGCAGTACTTGGAGATCAAGGTCAAGTATTCCTCTTGCTCCCCGACCGACGACGCCAAGACACTGGCGGCCGCCCGCACCAGCAATTGCCACCTGATCCAAGTCTCCCTTTGTCTCGCGGAGCCCCCGGCACTTTCGCGTGTATTCCTCCAGATCCCTGACGGTCTCAAAGAGGAGAAATCCAAGGTGCTCACGGCGCACGGCGACTCTGTGCTCATCCAGGTTTGTATAGAAGAGGAGCATCAACTAGACTACACGGCCGAACACTTTGTGTACAACGCCGGCGCTCCTGCTGCGGAGCCCCCACGGCCGCCGTCGTTGTTGCTGCTCCCGCCTTACTATGAGGAGAGATACATATACTTTGCAGACTTATTCGAGATCGTGCCTCGAGAGCTAAGTGCTAAGAGCACCGGCCTCCTGCGCCGTGGCGAGGACGAGCTTGTGGTGGCGGAGCTGACAGAGGCGTCACTCCTCCTCGAGGACAAGACGAGGGTGGTCCAGCTCCAGCTCTACCTATTCCGTTTTGGTGAGTGGAACTGTTACGACATCGATATCAGAGAAGATTGGGATTTTCCATCAGTGATGAGAGATGATCGGGGTCGTCCAGTGGTGTCGTGGGACACCGTCGTCCCCGTCGACGACCGTCAGCTCTGCTGGGTCGACTTGTGCCGTGGCGTCATGCTCGTTGATGTGTTCGAGGAGACGCCCACTGCTCGGTACATACGGCTCCCCATGGATCCCCTCGAGGGTTTGACGACGTCAAACCGGAACGTGTGTGCCACTGCTGGCGGCGGCGCGCTCATGTTTGTCAACATCTTTAGCCGCTGCTGTTGTGGCGCCGCCGCTTCTTGCGGCTGCGAACGCTCTCGCCACGCCTACACTATCCACACCTGGACGATGAGGATGGGCAATGGCGACATGGAATGGGTGAAGGACGGCATGGTCGACGCCACCGAGCTCTGGGCACTTGACGCCTACAAGGGCCTCCCGTGCGATCCACTTGACCTTCCCGTCATGAGCTTAGACGAACCGGAGGTCATCTGCTTCAGGTTGCGTGATACCAAATATGGCAGC
This sequence comes from Saccharum spontaneum, assembly GCA_022457205.1. NCBI lineage: Eukaryota > Viridiplantae > Streptophyta > Magnoliopsida > Poales > Poaceae > Saccharum > Saccharum spontaneum. The sequence goes on along the minus strand of CM039597.1, from coordinate 15,333,302 downwards.
CGGACGCTGTGGCAGATAATGGTCAACATGAGAAGCAAAACAATACATTCGGTATCACGCCACGAACAAGAAGTTGGGTATCGTTACACCCAGGACAAACTGATCCCCAGCAATCTATCGTATTTCTTCAATACTTTGACACGGCAAATCCAAATGGACCATGAGAGGCCATCAGCAGATGTCGTTGAAGAGCAGCTAATAACAAGAGACGACGATTCGAGCAGTCCAACGCTCCAACCTTCTTCGTTCGCTGAGGTTGCTTCTGTCCAAACATTGTTAGAAATGTTTGAGGCACTTCGAGACATACCTAGCTATGGCTTGGGTCCTGATGAGGTTAAAGCCTATAGAATTCTTACTAGCAGTGACGACGATGGCCGCCGGTTGACATCTCTTTCAAGGTTACCAAAGGATCTAAGGAAGGATTGGTTGCTGATGGAGATTGAGGCTACCGATGCTAATTGACCGGACAGCTCTTTGTGCAGTGCAGGCATGTCGCGAGGCAAGATTGCTTCTGATCCTAACGTCTGACACATTGTATTTGAACTGTGAAGTAGTACAGGCTAGTATCTACCTATTGTGGCTCGTCTTAAAATCAACTAGGAGTACGCTTTATAGTTCTATTGAGTGTCTGACTGAATTTGATACGCTTTGTAATTCTTCCTGGGTTTCATTTTGGACTATGCTGATTTAACTTGAGTGTTGCTTGATTAACCCCTCAGCTCCATGTGGAGTTGTGAGGAAATTACGTGCACTACTGGAAACTAAACTGTCGGTTTCTCACCGACAGGGAAATTCGGGTTTCTAGTAGTGAATTGTTAAATTCAAAATTATACGCCATGCCGCTTATGTGTTCGTTTCATTCTTCTCAGACACACAACTTTGCAAATGCGACCACGCTATTAGATAGAAAGACAAAGCATCCTGTCAAATACTTAATCTATGGCACCACTCTCTATTCCTGAACTGTAATGCTGCCGCAGGCAAATTTGGCTGGTAGGGTCCCTCCGCCAACGAGGAGGACGTTGGAATCACTAAGATGGTGGATTTCTCCTAGTGTTTTTAAGTAGTAGTAAAACACTACCACTAGTCGTAGCACATGAAAATCTCATTATGAGGCATTTAGTAGAGAAAATTTTATACTAAATTTTGAATGCTAAAACACTAGGAAAAGTCCATCTCACTAGGAGAAGTCTAAAATTCTAGTTGTGAATGGACTGTTACTGACAGCAGCAGCAGCAGCCAGGGTAGCTTCCTGGTGTCGGTGTGCTACCTGCATGGATCCCCTTCGCGAGATGACTTTGGGACCCCTTTTGTATTTTTGAGCTGCAGGCACTCCAAGGATTGCTATACTTTCGAGACCCAATTGTCTGATCTGCTTATGTTAGTAGTACCGAATTTAGCCTGTGCAATTTGTTCATGAGGTAATAAGATAAATTGCAGCACACAGATTGTAGCTGCCCATTCAAGTTGTCAATGTTTTGTGGATTAGATGCAATTGATGGAGATGAATTTTGTTACTTGAATGAGTACTGATTTTGCAATTTGATAGTAGTGCTGACGACAGTTTTTTTTAAAAAAGAATACGTCTTTTTGATGAATATTTCAGAACAAAGCTATTTGGTTTAGTGTTTCTGATAAGTGTTTGATCAAAATATATAGTTGCAACCTATTGTATGTATATATTATCAGATATGTTTTTCAAATGATCCATCTAATTTGTCAATAGTTATATAGCACTTAGTGATCTTCCTGTGAAGCAACACGAGGACAATTTAATGATCCACTAGATACATATGCCCGTGCGTTGCATGGAGCTACAATTTTTTGTCTATGTCTACTGTGAAGTATATGATTACTTTTAGAAAATAATTTAAAAATGATGAAAAGATTTTACATTGGCCACCTAAACTATTTTCAAATGCACTTAGGTTTCTTTGATAATATTCAAAATAATCGATGGCCATTCCAATCCTGACATCGAGTGCACATCATGACTTTGGAGTTAACAATTTTTAGGCTTTTCAGACTATTTTTTGAGCAGACTGTCTATTTGTTATACATGCCCTTAGGCTTTCTGGGATTTATATTTCCCACGCAGTGACATGGTTTCACTCTTTGATCAAACGGAACTTAACAAAATTTAAATTATAATTTTTAATTTTTAATTTGACTTTATTTTAATTTTATAAGTTTGGTTTCATTTGTGCATTGTTTGGGAAAAGACAAGAAGCTTACAAAACACTTTGTATTGGGAACCCTGAAGTCTATGTAAATTCTAGATCAGCTTTAGCTATACACTTGCTATTTGTGTTTTTTCACCTGGAATCCTCCACTTTTTCCTATTCTTGCATAAGCTTCTTTCTGAATTAGATCGGGCCGACTCACGTACTCCTAACAAACTCGTTTGTGAATTGGATCACGCCGACTCGTACGTACTCGTAACAAACTCGAAGTCGTGCGTGGGTGATTCGAAACGGGGATGAATTTTTCTTTTACGTTTTTTTGCCGGCCTTTTTTTTTGCCGTGAGTTTTTTTACCATATACATAAGGGCGATCAGGCCAACTCACGTACTTGTAACAAACTGTTTTGTGAATTAGATCATGCCGACTCATACGTACTCGTAACAAACTAGTCGTGTGAGGGTTGGAGATTGGAAACGGGTATGGTGTTTTTTTACGTGTTTTTTTTTTGCTTTTGCCGGCCTTTTTTTTGCAGTTAGTTTTTTGCCGTGATTTTTTTACCATATATATAATGGCGATCAGGCCGACTCACATACTTATAACAAATTGTTTTTTTTCCGTGAGTTTTTTGCCGGCTTTTTTTTTGCCGTGATTTTTTTTACCGTATATATAAGGGCGATCAGGCCGACTCACGTATTTGTAACAAACTGTTTTGTGAATTAGATCATGCCGACTCGTACGTACCCGTAACAAACTAGGAGTCGTGCGTGGGTAGAGATTGGAAACAGGTATGGTGTTTTTTTTTTTTGCCAGCCTTTTTTTTTTTTTTGCTGTGAGTTTTTTGCCGGGCTTTTTTTTTGCCGGCCTAGGCGAGGGGGACGCAGACGATGCGTTTAGTTGTAAATAGATCTACAACCTGTGCTTTCTCTAAGAGGAAGATGCAGTAGGATGCTGCTTTAATTTTGTCAACCTTGTATTTTTGCCAGAGCAGAGCAGCACAAGTTTTCAAGTCTTGTAAATACGGAGAATTTTATTTGGTTGAAATGGAAAGGCATTTTTTTCTTACTCCCATTGTAGAAGTATAGCATACCTTGACCTTGAGAGCATGATAAAATTCTCAGCTGTGAGTCAACAAAGTTTGACAAAGCTCAATACAAAGACAAGTAGTATGCATATGTGAAAGGTTTTCAACATATAACATGATATTTGACCTTGGTAGGAAATCTCACCATTGAGGAGAAGTGAGGCTATTCAATTTTAATTTTTTATCAAAACAAAAAATCTCTAAGAGCTTACATAAAAAAGATAGGATTTATTTAGTCTTTACCATATCTTACTTCACAACAACTTAGTTGACATGTTTTTCCTAATAAAGATATGTCCACAAGAAAAAAGAATATGAGCTTGGAATAAAGCTGATGCTGGCCAACCTTTGTAAATCCAAGTTCAGAATTTGGCCTGATTTTATTTCACAACTTAAGTTTGATTATCATGAATGGCATTTTTAAACACATCAAACTGATAGAAACAAAGCAAGACTTAGCTGAGGGGGGTGCAAACAAGTGTGATAGGGTGACGGGGCTGAGAGGAGGCAAAGAAGAATCATCGGACGGCCTCCCCCACACTAAGACTTTTATGTCACTCGACATTAAAGCCTAGTGTGAATGTTGGGGTATCCTCAGAGTGTACTACATGACATCTTGTCAAGTTGTTGTCATCTTATTGTTTTTTGAAGGTGGGCATCACGTCCACCAGTGACAAAAAAGCCTGTGTTAATCATCATTGTCGCAGGCGGTCACTGTGTCCGTCTGCGTTAATCACATTTTTTTTGCAGGCAGTCATTGTGCCCATATGCGAAAATAAATTAAAAAATAGAAAAGCCAAAAGCCCACCAATGAGCCCATTTTCGAGCCCACCGGCGAGCCTGTCGGCTCCTAGGACCGCCGTCATTGCTGAGTAGCTGGAGCCACCGCTTGATGGTCGCACCGCAGCTGCATCCGATCGCCAGATCCACGTTACAATGAATTGGAGGAAGGGAGAAGGGCTAGATTCGTGGGCCCCGTGCGCGTCGGAGAAGGGCCTGGCAACGCCTAAGCAGGGGATCCAACATGCCGCGCCTCCATCACCAGAACCGGTCGTGCCACCACCGAAACCGCGGACTCCACCGAATCCACCACCACCTACTCCAGATCTGGCTGCTGAGCTCGCGTTGAGGAGGCGCTGCTCCAGCCGGGGAACGCGAGCGGTTGCCAAGTCAGAAAGAGGGAGCAGGGCATGGTGAGGAACGGAGAGAGGGAACTGCGCAGGGAGGGATAGAGAGGAGTGTTGTTTAGGGTTTGTGTTTTTCTTTATATAGTGGAGATGGTAGTGGGGTGCTATTGGTTAGCAGGCTTGGCCTGAGTTTTGGAGGCGGACGCCTTGTAAATGTCCGCCACCATTAATGGATATTACAGAGGTGGGCCTCTTCATGCGTCCACCTCTGAAAATAGTTCCATTTTTAGAGACGGACATCTTAAGATGTGCACCTCCATAAATCTATTTTCGGAGACGGACATTTGTGACCGCCTGTCTAAATAAAATGACAGCCTCCGTAAATCAATTGTGAGAGACAGACATTTCCTAACCGCCTTAGTAAATAAAACGTCCGTCTCCAAAATCCTCGGGTATTTTAGGAAACGATTGAATTTTATGACTCTGACCATTAATGATTCGGCAGTGTCTTGCGAAATCATTTATGTAGTAGTGAATGGCGAAGGATGACACTGAGAATGCCACCGCCATCGACCTTAAAGGCTTCTAAGGCAGTGCTTTCGACCGTCATCACAGCCAAACCAAGGGAGGCGGGGCTTACGCCAAAACCCAAGCGATGAACATCATCGCACTAGAAGCCACGCGAGGAACAAGCTCCCCTAAGACAAACTCGATGGCATCGAGTGTGTCACAGATCCTGAGCACAGCAATGCCTCGAACTTCCAAGGCGCCACGCACGCATGGGCCTCGGCCCTGCCGCCATTGCCTCGGCCGGCCGCAAGCCACGAGCCGAGCCCCACCACTGCTGCAAGCTTGCATGAGGGGCTCCCACCCTCCTCTCAGCCGTGTGGGCACCAATGCACTACAGCCCTACCGCTACCCAGCAGCCGCATGCAGGGCCAGGCCCTCGACCGCCGCTGTTGCCACTAGCATAAGACATGGACGCTACAGACCTCGATTGCCACAAAGGCCAGAACTGGCCCCAGACGACCAGATGAACACGCGGACAGCGAATCTTCCGGAGTTCGAAGATCCAGGGTGGAGGGCACCGGATCCTGCCTCAGCGGACGCGGATCACATCGCCGGCCAGCTGGCTACCGGAGGAGCAAGGAGAGGCTTTTGGAAGGAGAGAGAGAAGGGGGAGGGGAGGGGCTGTGGATGGCTGCCTTTTTTAGTGTCGTCGTGGCGACTGCCGCCCCTCGCCGGAGAGCGGCGGCGGCGCAGCCAGGGAGCTGACCGACGGAGAGGCCAGGTACGTGTTGGCGCATCGCCTTGCGGGGAGATGACATGACTCTTATCTTTTTATCTACATCTAGTGTTGTCGCATGGATGAAAAGTTATGTGGGAAAAAGAAACGAATGGATATACTCACTACCAAAATGGTGAGTAGTAATAAAACACTATCACTGGTGATAGCACATGGAAATCTCACTAGGATGTATTTAGTTAGAAAAATTTATACTAAATTTTGAATACCAAAAACACTAGGAGAACTCCACCTCACTTGGAGAAATTCAATATTCTGGTTGTGACTAATCAGCATGTAATTAATTACCAGACAATTTTATGTGGAGATGGAAAAATTGGCACTTGAGCACTCTATGACAAGCTCTACAAAAAATCTAGAGCTGATGAGTTTATAAGCAGTGTATTAACTCAGTTGCAACAAAAGTAATAATCAAGCAACGCTTCAGTTAAATCAGCACAGTCCTAAAATGAAGCCCAGAAAGCAATCTCGTAGGAGTCAGGTCACACTCACACTACACAGCGTACTCCTACACTACCGGATCCGACTTCTTTGCCGAGAGCCGGGAACCCTCGGCAAAGGACAAAAAGCCCTCGGCAAAGTCTTTGCCGAGAGCCTGCCACGTGGCTCTCGGCAAAGAGCTATCGGCAAAGAAGCTCTCGGCAAAGACTTTGCCGAAGGCCAGAAGCGCCCTCGGCAAAGCCCACGGTGCCGTCGAGGAACGTTAAAGTTGACGTCGTCTTTCCCGAGAGCCGGGCTGGTCGGCTCTCGGCAAAGACTTTTTAGTTTTTTAAATAAAAATATTTGTCGAGACTTTTAAATTTTTTTTAAAAAATCTTTGCCGAAGGCCTACCTAGAAGGCTCTCGGCAAAACCTTCTTTTGCCGAGAGCCAGCCTGGCAGGCTCTCGGCAAAGCTGGAATTCTTGTGAGCAGCTTTGCATCTTTGCCGAGTGCTAGCCAGATGGCTCTCGGCAAAGCTGGGAATTTTTTTTGTTTTTTCCTGTTTTTACATGCACAGCCACATATATATTCATATATATATATCACAAATCCACATGTCTATATCACAATTCCACATATATATCACACATGAAACATATCGAAGTCCACATATATCACAAATCCACATAGATATGACAAATCTAACATAAAGTCCAACATAAACCACAAGTTCATAACATAAACCACAAGTCCACATGGATATCACTGCTCGAAGTCGCTAGCGCCTCACCCCTGGTGCTGTGACTCCGACCCGTCGTCGTCGTGGCCTCCGTCGTGTCCTGAGCCCCCATCTAGCCACACCGACCAGGGTGAGTGCCCCCCAGGGTGTGGAGAGCTCCCACCTGCCCACGGCGCCCACATGGCCTGCCCTGGCGCCGACTGGTACGGGTACGAGTACCCGGGGCGTGGAGGAGGGCTGTCGGACAACCCAGGGTGGCCGTGCTGCGAATGGTCACCAGGCCACGTGTGGTATTCGGGTGGCCATAAGAACTAATCTGCCACCCGCTGCCTGGTGAAGGGGTCGGGTTCGAACCCCACGACTGATGCTGCACAATATATAAGCGATCTCATTAGTACCTGCAGGACGGCCGCACAAGCCAAAGCAATAGACAAACATATATATACTCACCGGACTCCCTGTAGGGGCAGGAACAGGGGGTGGAACAGGGGGTGGAGCGAAGAGCGAGGCAGGCAGCGGAGGCGCTCCAAAGCTCTGAATGGACTGGAAGTAGCTGACTAGGTCCGAGATCTGACGCTGCGTGTGCTGCTGCTGTGCCTCCATGTGGCGCCGATGGGCCTCGTCTCTGGCCGCCAGCTCTCGCCGATGGACCTCCTGCAGCTCGTCCTGCCTGGCCCGCAACTCCTCCAGCTACAACTGCAATATTACACCCGTGATGGTTAAACAATGCAAAAGGAGATGTACATATGTAAAACCAATGGACGACGGATAAAACTGTAGTTACCTGAAACGCCGTCTGCATCGCAGCCATCTGCTGCACGGAGCTCGGCTGACGAGGCCGTATGGGGACGTCGGAGGTCGTGCTGCTCCCCTGCCGAACCTCGCGGAGTGTGGGTACGGTGGCCGGGTTGATTGCGCTGTGGGCAATCATGTACCGGCCGTGCTGCTTCCCGCCTCCCGTCCTCATGAGCAGGTCCGTGTCCAGTGGCTCGGTGGTAAGGTCGAAGTCGTCCCCATGGCGCGTGCGAGCTGCAGTGGCGTACGCGGACATCTTCTCGTAGGCGGCAGTGTTGGTGTATGTGTCGGGCCCGTCCTACGGGTTGTAGACGTTGTTCGGATCCGACGCTCGCCCCTTGTTAGCCAGGGCTTACCCAACAAACTCGCTAATGGGCACGTTGCCGTGGGTGTTGCGCTGCGAGGAAAACACAAGGTTGATTAAATGTAATGAGAACAAAGCGTTAGCAAAAATAAATAAACAAACAAAAAATAGAAACGTACATATGTGTCCATGTACCCTGGGAGGGGCATGCTCCCCTGGTGGTGTGACGCCCCTCTCGTCGTGGCCAGGCGGTTCTCCCGTCTTTTTCTGCGCTCCACGTATGCCTCCGGCCTCTGCCACGAGTCCACAATCTGGGCCCAGCAGTCCATGTGCGATTTGCACCAATCAGCAGGAAACTGCATGACAACGTGCATTTGACATGTCAGAAGATGAATGAGAATTAATGTTTCATACTTATTTTTCAAGAAAGGAAACAGAATAAATGTTTCCTACTTACCTGCATGTACTGCTCCCTGGTGATGTCAGTGTCGGGCAACATGATCATCTCCCTGGCCTGTTTCTTTGTCACCTTCTGGCCAAGCACCTCAAGGTGGTAGGAGATGACGCACTGGATGTGCGCCTCGGAGTACATGTCCTTCAGCCGCTCTCTGCAGACCTTGTCCTGGACTTTCGCCGCCTTGACCTCTTTCCCCTCCTCGCACACGAACCACTCCTGCATACAAACATCATATATGTTTCATTTCATTATTTCAAAAACATCCAATGAATGCATAGTACTGAAGACTTACCCAGAACTCGGCCTTGATGACCTGTGCAAGAGTGGTGCCGTTTGCCTCGACGCTAGAGAAGTGTGGCCAGTAAAAGGGCGGCTCCTCTTTCCCCTTGTGCACGACCAAGCCGAGGTAGTGCTTCTTAATCAGGAGGCCCTGTATGCTAGTAATATGGCGTGACTCCGTCGCGTCCACTTTGACAAAGTTCCTGCACGACGCATTACGAAAAATTGTTAGTCTGAAGTTTGCATCAGTTTTTGAAAGGGAGAAGGGGCTGAGATCCTGATCTGGAGGTTGAAGACGACTGGAATCGCGTCCTGGGCCTTTTCCTTCTCTTGCCAGTCTTTTCTCCTCCTTTGGCCCAGTAAGGCCCAGATGGCGTCCCACCATTTTTTTCGCTTGACACAGCCCACAGCCCACATCCTTAATTTCTTTCTTCCTGTGCAGGAGTGCGGCATCTCCCGGACTCTCCCGATGCGACTCCGACCCCACGCGTGAACCAACGCCGCATCTTGCGTCCGCCCGACGCCGCAACCCTAGCTCCCCTCCTCTGCTTCCACTCACCACGGCCACCCCGCTGCCATGCCGTTGCTGCGAAGATCCAGCGACCCCGGCCGCCACGACCAGCAGCAGCGACACAGGGCTGCAGGGGGCGGTGGCCCGGCCAGCGCTGCAGCTAGGTAGTAGGTATACAGATTATGTCATTAGTGATTGAAGATTGAAATTGGAGAGAAGTTATTTTCTCTTCTATGTGTTTCGATGAATTCTTTGCTTATGGATTGATTGATTAATAAATGGCTAAATGGCAGATTGAAATTTGAGATTTATTATTTGTGCAATGTTTCTAGAAACGGCGGATATGTTGTGCAACGATTCTAGAAATGGTGAATTTTTTAAATTTGAAGGTTGTACTATTCTGCGAGCAAAAGTATATAGGAGTAAATATGTTGCCTGAAGTTCCCAAGATAGAAATGGCAAAAGAAAAAATAAGGGTTACCAAGATACTAGAACGTCAGCTTACGTTCAGGGTGCAGCCTTCGGATGGTGCCACAGCTCTAAATCCCAGATTCGGACGACGTCAGCAAGAGTATATTTGAGATTTATTATTTGTCTATAGATGCGAAAATAACTTCTACCCTGGCTCTAAATCCCGGATTCGGACGACGTCAGCAACATTGTCAATCAAAACTTGTATAAGTTATTTTTTCCGGAGTACAATGGTAACAACGACCCCTTACCCTGGCTATATAGATGCGAAAACTTCTTTTATATCTCAGAAAAATGAAAAAAAAGGTACTAGCATTCTTCCACCTGACAGGTCACACCTTGACATGGTTTATGCCCCTAGAACGAGATGAGAAAACTGCTTCATGGCCCTTTTTTTCTGCATCTAACAAATGCTTCAGACTTTCACCAAGAAAGAACTCTCTGGGACAATTTCAAAAACTGAACAGCTGGGATGACAGGAGGAATATACAGATCAATTTATAACCTAGATCTCTCAGGTGCCAAATCTATGATTGGTCCAACAATCAATGCTATTCACAGAAGAATTAACACATCTCTTGCGCCTCACATAAGTCAGGCTCTGCGGACCAGTTAACTTGCCACTGCTTGAACAAAACTGATCAACAGTGTTCCATTAAACACGTCCCCCGAAAATGCAACTACATCTCACGCCAATGCTCTCCTGCAGGCTGCAAGACCTGCCTACAAATTACATGCTACATCCCTAGTGCCTTCCTAATAGAGCCTATGGGGGAGCAAGGAACTAGAAGGGATCGCCACCCAGCACAATGAGACGCACGGCAAAAAAAAAAAAATTTGACATCTCGAGGACTGATCTAGGGAGGCAGTGCACGCACAAATCCGATGGAAACTCAAGGCGGAGACAGCACATACCTCCTGCCTACTAGAGCCTCTGGGGAGGTTGGGCTTCCGACGGGGGAGCGGGGGAGAGCGAGAGCGACGAGGGGGCGACGGCGGGGGTGGTGTCGGCCGGCGGCGGCGGCGCGCGGGGTAGGGGAGGAGCGGGCCAGGGGCGGGGGCGGGGGCGGTGTCGGCCGGCGGCGCCGGATTTGGTCGGCGGCGGCAGTGCGCGGGGCAGGGGAGGGGCAGGCCAGGGGCGGGGGCGGGGGCGGCGTCGCTGGGGCACGAGCGGTGGCGGTTGGGCGCGTGTGTGCGGGCAGGGGGGCCGGGTGGGGATAAGGTGGGTTTCTTTTTTTTATACAAAATACCCTTTGCCGAGAGCATATAGACAGGCTCTCGGCAAAGACCCTTTGCCGAGGGCCGGTTAGTCCGGCTCTCGGCAAAGACCCTTTGCCGAGAGCCTGATGGGCAGGCTCTCGGCAAAGAAGTGTTGACTTTTTTATTCTTTTTAATTTTAGAGCTAAGTTTTTTTGTGTCCTTGTGACCCAATTTCTAAATACATTTCAAAATTTGGCATTAATTTGACTTTTTTTGCTATATTTAACTAATTAATCTTGTCTCTTTAAATTTTTTCACATAATTCAAATTTGAACTGCAGGTACATGGAATATTAGAACCCAGTGATTCAAAAAATGATAGTCAAGATATTTGGTGTACGTTGAGGCCGTATCCACAACCACACATGAAATCTCAACCCTCTCGCTGACGTAACATGTTGAGGAATGTGAGGGAAAAGTGATTTTTAATTATATAAATTCCAAATGAAGTCCAAAAATCACAAAACTTGGCGACGTGTCATGCTATCGCATGTGGAGGCTGTGGTAAAAAATTCATAAGGTTTCGAGCAAGTTGCGACATCGGATGTCTAAAACCCAGACATCTCCACATGTGATCAAATGTGATCACATGTGGAGATGTCTGGGTGTTAGACATCTGGTGTCGCAACTTGCTCGAAACCTTATGAATTTTTACCACACCCTCCACATGCGATAACACGACATGTCGCCAAGTTTCGTGATTTTTGGACTTTATTTGGAATTTATATAATTAAAAATCACTTCTACGACACATGGATGGTCATGTTTTGTATACAAGACATTCAAACTTTTGGGTGAGTTTATGGATAGAACCTCAAAATGCACTCTCGAACATGAATATCATTTTTTAATGGCTATATTTTATTATTTCATGCTCCTACAGTTCAAATTTACTTTTTCGAGAAAAATACAAAGAAAATAAATTAATTGATAAAATATAGCAAAATATTATAAAAAGCTCCCAAATTTGAACATGTGCTTGTATACAATATGCAAGGGCTACAGAAAAAGTTTGGGTCCAAAACTAAAAAAACCTTTTCTCTTTGCCGAGGGCCTCTCCTGGCCCTCGGCAAAGGTGCTCTTTGCCGAGAGCCAGAGTGGCCAGCGCTCGGCAAAGGTTGCTGGCCTGGGCCCAGCTTTAGGCCACGTGACATTTGCCGAGTGCTTGCCCAGGCGCTCGGCAAAGGCCTCCTCTTTGCCGAGAGCCTAACGGCGCGGCTCTTGGCAAAGGTGACGACAATGGGAGTCGTTCCCGGCGCGCACCTTTGCCGAGAGCCTGCCTTTGCCGAGAGCCAGCTTACCTTTGCCGAGAGCCTGGCTTTGTCGAGAGTTTAGCCGTCGGCAAAGCCTCTTTGCCGAGTGTCCTTGTTGGCTCTCGGCAAAGGCTGTCTTTGCCGAGGGTTTAGCTCTCGGCAAAGCTGGGCCCTCGGCAAAGCTCCAGTTTCCTGTAGTGCTAGTTGATTTTAAGACAAGGCACAGTAGCTAACCTGTACTTCACAGCTCTAGTTACGAGCCTGCAGTGTACAAAGAGCTGACGGATTAATATTCAAGCATAGCTAGCTTTAATCTGCATCAGCAACCAATCCTTTCTCATATCCTTCGGTAACCTTAAAAGAGATCTTAACCGGTGACCATTGTCGCTGTTAAGAATTCTATACGCTTTAACCTTATCAGTACCCAAGCCATAGCTAGGTATCTCTTGAAGTGCCTCAAACATTTCTTGCAACGCTTGGACAGAAGCAAGCTCAGCGAAGGAAGAAGGTTGGAGCATTGGATTGCTGGAATTGTTGTCTCTTACTATTAGCTGCTCATCAACGACAACTGCCGGTGGCCTCTCATCGTCCACTTGGATTTGCCCTGTCAAAGTATTGAACAAATACGATACATATTGCTTGGGAACAGTTTATCTCGATCATAACAATACCCAACTTCATCACGTTCGTGGCGCGATACCGAATGTATTGTTTTGCTTCTCATGTTGACCATTATCCGCCATAGCGTCCGGCTACCATATTTGGTGTCTCTCAACCTGAAGCAGATGACCTCCTCCGGTTCATCCAAGCTCACGATGGGACGGTCAAGTGGGTCGCATGGGAGGCCCTTGTAGGCATTGAGCGGCAAGAGCTCAGTGGCGTTGACCATGCCGTCCTTCACCCACTCCATGTCGTCGCCGCCGTCGACCCTCATTGTCCAGCTGTGGATGGTGTAGGCATGGCGAGAGCGTTTGCAGCCGCAAGAAGCGGCGGCGCCACAACAGCAGCGGCCAAAGATGTTGACAAACTTGAGCGCGCTGCCGCCAACAGTGGTGCACACGTTCCGGTTTGATCTATCGCTGTCATGGGGATTCATGGGGAGCCGTACGTACTGCACCGCTTGTGGCTCCTCGAACACATCGATGAGCATGACGCCGCGGTTCACGTCGACCCAGCAGAGCAGACGGTCGTCCCACAGCACCAAAGGAAGATCCTAGGCCTGTCTGATTTCGAACTGGTAGTACTTCCACTCACCCGAACGGAACATGTAGAGCTCGCCCTGTCGCCCACCCTTGGCGTGTCGTCGCTGAGCGACCACGCCCACAGCTCCGCCGCCACGAGCTCGTCCTCGCCAAGGCGCAGGAGGCCGGTGTAACCATCATAAAGCTCTCGAGGCACGAGGTCTGCATCTGAGAAGAATGCCTTCTCATAGTAAGGCGGGAGGAGCCACAACGACGGCAGCCGTGGGGGCTCCACAGCGGCGGCGCTGGCATTGTAGACGAAGTGTTCAGCCGTGTAGTATTGTTGATAGTTCTCTTTGATACAAACCTGGATGAGCACAGAGTCGTCGTTAGATTTCTCCTCCGGAGGCATACACGCGAAAGTGCCGGGGGCTCAGAGAAAGACACAGAATTTAGGCTTCCAAGTTGAATAACGTGCCCTCAAACACTAAGTTAGAATTTAGGCTTCCAAGTTACTGGGGCTCAGAGAAAGACGAGAAAGGAGAAAGAGCCCCAGTAGGAAGAGGCAGACATCAGAGAAAGACACAGAAGGTGAGTCGATAACATTAAGGTGGTCCACGGACGCCAATTTCAGTAATGTAGTAGAATGAAAAGTGTTGCTCCAGGGGCCTTAGCCTTCGAACACGGGGTGTTGCCGTGCGATGACTGTAGACACGCAGAGCAAACCAGGAAGCGAAGCGGGAAAGTTGGTTAGGCTACGGGAGTGCTGTATTCATCATTCATCCCCTTTTTACAATTCAAGAAGGGCTGGTATTTATACATGCACGTAGGCTTTTACTACATAACCAAAATACCCTCGCAACTACTGTTGATTTGCGGGATATTCTCATCGAGGCGGGGCGACTTGGTCCGGAAGTGGATACTCCCCTCCCCAGTTGTCACAGCTGTCCAGCTTGGTGGGGACCATCGAAGGCGGGACCAGCTTGGCCGAGTCTCCCTCGTCTCTCCTCCGGCTGGCATCTTTCGGCTCCGGTTCGTTGTCCATCATTTCGCCATCTTTCACTCCCCTTCCCCGGCGAAACCTGGCTGTTGAACTGCACATGTGATACAAACTTACTTGAGATCCAGAGGGTTCTGGTGGCGCGATGATGCGCGCCCTGTTCCACGTATTGAGCCTGGCTTGGTCTTTGCGCGTTAAGCAGATGTTGCCACCATTTCGACCATGGGTGTTAGAGGTCCTTTCGCTTGAGCGAAAGGAGACACGTGACTCGCCTACGAAAGCAGGGTGCCGACAGGTTGTGTCACCTCCCAACAAAAAGAATTTCTGATCCGCTATCTAGCTAGGGTTCGTTTTTTACAAAAATTGTCACTTCTTTTTCTATGATAAGAAAGTTGTTTTTTATATATATCAGAAAATAAAATAAGATGAACCTACACCACATGCTCATAGAAGTTCATCCAACCACGATATAGTGTCTAATTTCAAAGCGTATTAGAACAGGTGATACAAGATGAAAACGATAATGATACGATTAGGATGGACGGACACCTCGATCGCTCTCTCCTGCAGCGCTCGCGCCCCTCCGCATTTTTATCCTTTCGCGTCCTGTGCCCACAACCGACGACGCGGCCGTCATTGCTTCCTGGCTGACGGCGGCTCCATCCCCCACCCCAGCGTCCTCCTCCTTACCCAGGTGCCCTTCTCCCCCACCACGGCGGCCCCTTCCCCCACCCCGGCACTCGATGTGGAAGTGGTGGCTGCACTCGCGGCAGCACGCGGGCCATCACCGTCGACCATCGCGGTAGTCCTTGTCGCAACCACCGGTGATGGCCAGGCTCCGGAGCAGCCACCGCTGGCCATTGCCGCCGACCCCCCCGGCGGCCGGAATTGACCGGTGTAGCCACCCCCTCCCCTATGTCCCCGACCCCTGGCAGCTCCTTCCCCCACCCGGCGTACTCCTTCCCCCACCCCGACGATGCACCTCCCCCCACACCGGCGTTCTCCCCCCCCATTGGGAGCCCCCAATGCCCGCAGATCTAGCGGCCATGACACTCCCCGCGCCAGGCTCTCTCTCTCCCTCTATGTTGCAATTGCATGTTTCAATTGTTTTAGTCGTTTCAGAGGTATGTCGCATTTGTTTCATATGGATGTTGCAAAGGTAGATCAGGGGATGTTGCATATGTTGCAATTGTTTCAGTAGCATGTTTTAAGAGTATGTTTTCGAGTGTTTCCGATGTTTCAGAGGTATGTTTCATCTGTGTTTTCCGGACGCATGTTGCAATTGTGTTTATCTGGATGTTATATATGTTTCACACATATGTTGCATATTTTTTATTTGGATGTTGCGTATAGTTGCAATGGTTTCAAGTGTGTTTCAGGTGTGTTCTCCAAGTGTTTTATAAGCATGTTTCACGTGTTTCAATTGCCTTTCAGACGTATGTTGCAACCGTTGTATTTGGATGTTTTAAAAGTAGATCGGGTGTTGCATCTCTTCTCCTCCCACCTTCTGCTGCATCGTCTCTCTCAGAGCCGGCAGGGCATCCATACGAACGACGGGCAATGGGCGCGTTGGGCGACGCTACCTCCATTACGGGATGGGTGCTGGGCGGAGGGGGCTACGTACGTCATGGTTGGGAGAAGGGGCACAAACACGTGGTGACGTGGGCGTGGCGGGCACGCTCCTGTTGCGCAGGCATAGCAGACGCAATTATATTTCTATTCGATTTTTTACATGAGGGGGGCATGGCGGATGCGTCGAACGGGAGCCACGTTCGGACGCAAACCTAGGGCCGGACATCCGGGTGCTAGGCTTGCCGAGATGCAAATTCTTTTGCGAACACACAGGCACGTTTGCTACTTAACTTTAATAATAATATATAGAAAAGAGTAATCTATATAATAATAAAGAGGCAAAATTTCAGGCTCTTTTTTTTGTCCATCCATTTGTTTGGTTCGTCTCCTTTAGCTACCGGATGATGGAGAGTTTTTTCTATCTAGACTCATATATATATATATATATATATATATATATATATATATATATATATATATATATATATATATATATATATATAACTGTGCTCATATAGGAATCCTAATCTAAATAGAAAACCTTCCTTCCCAGAATATGTTTAAACTTTCCATGTGGCTCCAGTCCCTGTCCCATCATTCCTTAATAAAGAACATGATAATATTAGAGAAGAAGTCCTAACAGAACAACGATTCCTTTGCATATTTTCCATGTGGCTCCTGTCCCTGTCCCATCGTTCCTTCATAAAGAACATGATAATACTAGAAAAGGAGTCCTAATAGAACAACGAGTCCTTTAAAATCTCGAAATAAAAAAATACAGAAGGGAAGCGTTGGTGCCCGGTAAAAGACTGAGTCCTCCTCTATGTGCATTAGCTTAGAATCAATCACGCAATGGATTGGTTCCGATTCCGATCCATAATTCCATATTTCCTATCCATAACACTGAGAAACGTACGTAGCCCATGACCTTATATAAATCCCCGCAAATAGATCTGATCGGCCAACCCTTCAACCCTAACCTTTTCGTTCGCCGGCCACACTCTCGGTCGCTCCTCGACCAATGGAGACGTTTGGCACGGCGATGGACGGCGAGGACGATGGGGACAGTGATTTCCACGACCAGCGGCAACCAGAAAGCTGACGACTTCATATCCGACGATGACGATTTCCCTCACCAGCAGCTGGGACAAGGGGATGAGGACTACTTCATGTCCAGGGATGACGATGACCATTAACGGTCGGTGCAAGGTGGCCACAACGACCATGACTTCATGTTCGTGTTCGATGACGATGAGGAGTACCCCTTCCCTGCACGATCCGCCAGCAGCGGTGATCGCGGCACTGGAGGCGGCCATGGCGCCGGCCGACGACTGCTGCCATGCCTACCTGCAGGACAGCGAGGAGACGCCAAACGCGTGGCCGTGGAGGCAGGTCACGCCGTGCAGGCACCATTTCCACGCCGTGTGCATGGACAGGTGGCTGAGGGTGAAGCTGAGCTGCCCCGTGTGCCGGTGCTCGGCTGCACCCGCCGCCGTGTGCTGCCGTGACGCTGCTCCGGAGCCCCCGCCCCTGCGCCCAGATCCCAGACATCGTCGAGGAGTTGTTGGCGATGGGTTACGAGGAGTCTCTCGTGTTCGAGTTCGAGTTCGAGAATAGTCCACGGTGGATGAAGTACATCGCCGGCCCCTACCACCAAGTACCATTGGTTGTCTCAGCATGAGACTGGATTTGGGATCTTTCTTGCTTGAACAAAGTGCTGCAATTCTGCAAAGCCATCAGCCAATCATGGCGAATCTCGGACGGCCACCCCTCCCTCCCTTTTCTCTTGAAATTGTTGGAGCGTAGCACGTTAGATTGTGGCCTGGTTTTGACTGTTTTGTTGGGCTCCCCCGGGTGTGCAGCCCATGTACATAATTTTGCTAATTGATCCAGTTAGAATTGTAGACAATGTTTTCATTGGCTATTTTGTTTATCTGCAGCCTAATAATCTTTTATTTGCCACATGCAGGGCCCACAAGTGCTTTTTTAACCAGGCAAGTTTAATTTCGGCCCAGGCTATATGTTTGCTTGGCTATAATATTCTACTCTCGCACCTTTTTTTGAGCAATTTGCTATCAATGTAATCTTAACCTAAAATAGTAAATATTTCTACAAGTTATACGTATATACTAGTGCAATCCATGATAAGGGCTAGAACTCGATATTTTAACTCTACCAATAAATGAATACTATGAAAACTAAAGTTATGATATATCTATGAGTATGACATTGCCATATATTACTGCAAATGCAAACTTATTATGGATGTCATGGACATCAGAAGTTATAGTTTTTAAATTTTATGAAAATAGTAAAATAAAAATATATATGTAATATTCATGTTGCTGTTTTTATTAATATATGAAAGTTTTTCCGTTGCAACGCACGGGCATATTTACTAGTAATAGTAAAAAAAGAAAAGTAAGTCCAACTGGTCGACAAATTTGCCTTTGTAAATTTTGCGATATACATGCTGGAACACGGATCCACCGTTCCTTACAAAGACATATGTGGAGCCCACTCTGCCAACCGTAAAGATGACGCAGGATCCTCAATACGGGATTAGTAGATCAGAAACCAACATTGAGCGGCGGCGGCAGCCATGGAAGCCCAACCTCGAAACGGCTCGTCTTCGTCCTCCGTCGCCTAGCCACGGTGGGTCATGCTCGACGAGGACGACTCCCCTTGCTGCCCGTACGACGACGTCAAGACACTGGCGACCGCCCGCACCAGCACCGGCCACCTGATCCAAGTCTCCCTCCGCCTCGCGGAGCCCCCGGCACTTTCGCGTGTATGCCTCCGGATTCCTGACGGTGTCAAGGAGGAGAAATCTAGGGTGCTCGCGGCTCACGGCGACTCTGTGCTCATCCAGCTTCGTATAAAAGAGAAGAGACATATATAGACATTTGTGACTACATGACTGACCACTTCGTCTACAACGCCGGCGCCGCCGCTGCGGACCCCGCACGGCCGCCGTCGTTGTCGCTGCTCCCGCCTTATTTCTCTCGTGAGCTGTGTCATTATGGCACCGGTCTCCTGCGCCGTAGGGAGGACGAGCTCGTGGTTGCGTTGCTCACGGCGCCGTGGCTCCTCGATTTCACGCAGGGGCTGATCCAGCTCTACCTGTTCCGTTCTTTGCTGGTGAGTGGAACTGCTACAACATCGAAATCACAGAGGATTGGGATCCTCTTTCGGCCTACTGGGACACCGTCGTCTCCGTCAACGACCGCCTGCTGTGCTGGGTACACTTGTACAGCGGCGTCCTGCTCTGTGACGTGTTCGAGGAGACATCAAGGGTGCGGTACGTATGGTTCCCCATTGATCCCCGTGACAGTGAAGGCCGGACATTAAACCGGAACCTGTGCGTCACCGCAGGCGGCGGCGCGCTCAAGTTCGTCAACTGTCTTCCCCCGCTGCTGCTGTGGTGACGTTGGTGCCTCCGGCTGCGAACGCTCTCGCCACGCCTACACCATCCAAACCTGGATGCTGAGAACACTGAGAATGGACGGTGACATGGAGTGGGTAATGGACGGCATGGTCGACGCCACACAGTCACAAGAGTTCCCGGTACAGGGGTACGAGGAACGTGGTACGTGGGACGTGGATCAACGATTTTAAGTTCCCTGTTCGTAAGGGGGTATACCTCTTCAGGATGTACGGATCGAAACATGGGACGTGATCTAGTTATTTCCAATACGATCACATGGGACGATCCTCATTCATACGTCAACCGTAGTTCTAATAGCCAATCGTAGTTATAATAATTACGTAGTTCTTTGCATACACATGCTTACTTAAATATAAAATGAACTAAAGAAATCAATTGATGTGGCCAGACTTCTGAAGTGGCCCATACGGCCCTAAACTTAACTTTGAGACACATTTGCCTTGCCCTAGCAAACGCCTACGCACACCGCCGCCGCCTGCAGTCCGCACGCTTAGCCTTGCAGGAATCGCGTCGTCGCCCGCTGGCCTAGCTAGCGGTCCGCCCGTGATGCACCTGAGGTGTCCCAGGGACATCGGGACGATGTCCCGAGCACCGTTCCAGCCGTCGTCCTGTCTTGCGTACCACACCGACCCCGAACCTGTTCCAGAACGTATGATCCCGGGTCGCGGATCACGGTTACGTACCGCGTTCCCTGTGAATGTGCGACGCCACTGAGCTCTGGGCGCTCGATGCCTAAGGACCTCCCATGCGCCGCACTTGACCCCCCCATCGTGAGCGCAGACGAACCGGAGGTCATTTGCTTCAGCTTGCGTGAGCCCATATTGCCCATATGGCAGATAATGGTCAACATGAGAAGCAAAACAATACATTCAGTCTCGCACCACAAACACGAAGTTCGGTTTAGTCATCCCCGGGACAAACTGATCCCAAGCAAGGGGTCATATTTCTTCAATACTTACCCAAGTAGTGGTGGTGGTGATGCTACGACATTGACCGGCCAAAGCCAGGTTGACATCCAGAGGCTACCAGCAGTTGTCATGGATTCCAGCAATCCAACGCTCCAACAACCTTCTACGTTTGCTGATCCTGCTTCTGTCCAAGCAGCGTTGTTAGAAATGTCTGAGGCACTTCAAGAGATACCTAGCTATGGCTTCTTGGGTCCTGACGAGGTTAAAGCATATAGAATTCTTATACAATGGCCGCCGGTTGAGATCTTTTTTAAGGTTACCGAAGGATCTGAGGAAGGATTGGTTGTTGATGGAGATTAAGACTAGCGATGCTAATTTTTTTGACGGCATTAGCTAGCGATGCTAATTGATCCAACAACTCTTTCTGCTGTGCATCAGGCCCATCGCAAGATTGCTTCCTATGGTCTGACAACTTGTGCGTGAACTGTGAAACACAGGTTAGCATCTAGGTACCGTGTGGCTTGTCTTAAAATCTACTAGGAGTACGCTCTGTAGTTTGAGTGTGACGTGACTGAATTTGATGCTAGTATAATGCTTTTTGAGGGCTAAGAATGCTTTGTGCTTTCTGGGTTTCATTTTTGGACTGTGCTGATTTAACTTAAGTGTCTAGCTTGCTTGATTATTACTTCTGTTGCAGCTGATTTAAGACACTACTTATTAACTCGCTAGCTAGCTAGGTGTTAAGCCAATCACTAGTCCACTTGTTTGTATCCTCAAGGACTAAACTTTAGTCAACTAGTTAGTCCGTGGGATAAACAGGCCTTTAGTATATCCATTCGTTTCTTTTTGGCACATAACTTGTCATCGCAAGATTGCTTCCTATAAATGGTCTAGCAAGTTCTGTCATGTGTCATTGAGCAAGAGTCGAGAACAAGTATACGTCCCATTTGGCAAAGCTCCGCTTTACTAGTAGGATAGTCCCACGAGTAGCTCTATTGATGGTGTTGGCTCCTTGTGGTAGTAAAAAGCATAAAGTAACATTAATACCCGTCTCTTTTTTTTTATTTTTCTTCTATCTTGTTTCTTCATTTCCTTACAGCTCAGCCCTTCACGTATCCTCTGGCGCTGGCCACCTGATGGCCATGCATGCGGCGGCCAACACCTCCGCCTCCACCGCCCCAACGGTTGCGCACCAGCCAGCAACCCTGCTCAAGCCCGAATGTGATCACAACTTGAAGCATGGCGGTGGCAGCGCGGCGTGCGCGCGCACACACACACACATGGATCCACGTCGAGGCTTCTAATCAACTCCCTCGACCATCGCGCTCCATCTCCGTCCCAACCGCTATCGTCCATCCGCATGAACCGGGAGGGCCATTTTGAAACAGGCCTGAAAGCACCAAGGTTGGAACCAGGTGAAGCTTTTTTAGTTCCACCTCCCCCATGCGATTCTAGCCATTGTGATTTAAGGAGTTCCAAAACAACTCCAAATAGCTCTTCGAGTTGCTAGTGGATCAGAGCTATGCCAAACATGACCTTAATGCTTAATGCTTTTGTGAGTACCAAACTATTATATATGTGTTTCATTTTTTTATAGGTCGAACTCGAGACCTCAACATTCACGTTCCCTCAAGCGCATATACCAGAGCTACACGACACACATGACTATATAGCTGTCGCTATTCTTTTAACTATACATTTTCAAATCTTATATTGTATATTTGACACTCAAACAATTCAAACTAAATTTTTTTTGACGAAACTGGAGGGGCCAAAGCCCCTACTCACACTAAAATTGTTAACTGCAAAGTTGTAGATCTCGTTGAGTACGGCAACTTTGATGTCGACTTTGTCTCCATTCGACATTGTTAATCATGTCAAGTCTGATAAGAGAACTTATATTGAATATTTGGACGTGCAAACCATCTCAAAGTAAAAAAACTACCAACAACAAAGTTTTAGATCTCTTTCACTCTACAATTTTGATATAAAGCTTATCTTAGTCTGGTCTCAAATAAAAAAGTTATGAAATTTTCTTGTGCAAAACAGCTATAGCTGCCGGTTGAAGCCACGAACCGACAGTGATAAGTGGACTATCACTGCTGGTTCGTGGCTTGAACGGGCAGTGATAGTACCATGCCTATCACTGCCGGTTCAAGCAACAAATCGGCAACGATTGTCCAGCAGTGAAGGTCTTTACTGGTATAGTGGTGGAAAGGTGATTTGGGGCTTGATTTTATGTGTCCTAAGAATTGTACTGCTTGCATTCCAAATTATAAGTTATTTTAGCTTTTATAGAATTTAATAATGTATTTAGACATAGGCTACATCAAAGTGCATAACTAAAACAATGTGAAAAATCAGAATGACTCTTATGATTCAAGAAAATTCAGAATGACTCTTATAACTTGGAATGGAAGGAATACATGCAACATGGAGACTGGATGATACATGAGTTCGTTTCTAACAAGATACGAGAGCCTATTGACATACAAATTTACAATGGAGGCTAACAACATACTGAGCGTTTAGACTAATAATGTTTGCTACTATACAAGGACTTCGAATGGATGATAGGAGGCATGTACTTAGGCAACGTGGAGACCAGCGTAGTTAGACACCTTGAGCAACACATTATAAGACATACAAAAAAGTCTAAGACATGGTATGAAATTAAGCCGGACATGAAGATGTGAAAAACAGAGCCGTGTGCATGCTCTCTGCATGCACCGGATAAGTTCGGTTCCTGCCCAATCAAGCCATCGAAGAAAGCGGGCGAAGGGTGCTCTAGCTAGAGTTTGCAGACCCACAAGATTTGTCTGGTGGGTGCGCTGTAGGTGCATCGCATATGCGCCAGCACTGTTCACTAGGGGAGTTTACACTTACCAAATCTATCCGATGTGAACAGGAGGAAAGCACCGGAAGAAGAGGTTGCCACCAGAGAGGTTCCAGAAGAGAAAAGTGGGCACCGGATTAGTCCGGTCATGAGCATCGAAAAATATGGTATGAGTAGTGCGGAACAACTAGTCCAACACCTAGCTGCAGAAGAGGCACTCGAATTGTCTAGTGACCCCCACCAGACTTTCATTGAATGCATAGAAACTGCAGCAATTTCACAACGGCTAGTTTCACGTACTGATGCTATATATAACCCCAACCAACCATTTGGAGAGTGTTGGAGCTCAAGGAAGGTATAGGAGGGCTGGAGCTCATCTCTTTAGTTGCTCTAGCCACCAAAGTTCCTAAAGATCATATTGGTGATTAGCGCTGATGCTTTGCGTAGTTCTTAAATTAGTTAGACCACTAATTATGCGCTGCTCTAGATTTAGGCCTAGAGTTTAGTGACGTTTGCACACTTCTTATCACCCGGTGCTTGCGCACACCATTGTTGTACTGGAGGGGCTTATAGTCTTGCGAGATCACATCGACTGCATTTGTGGTGTGGCAGCCTCGAGTGTACTGGAGGGAACAAGGCTTACGGCGGTTTGGCTGGAAGCTCGATAGCGAAGACAGCGGGGACCGGTCCTGGAGATGCCATCTTGGAGACCCACTTGCGCGTGGGGAAAGCTCGGAGGTAATCAACAGTGTTACCCGACTGGGACCTTAGCCCTTGCGAAGGCATCCTGGCGAGCGGTTCCAACAAGGAGAGGAGGGAAGTGTGAGCTTCTTGATACCTTGGTATAAAATATCAAAGTCACCAATAAGAGTTTGCATCTCTACCTCAATTAAGCTTACACATTTATATTCTCTTTTAGTTTGTTTGATTTATATTCCTAGTTTAGCTTGCTAGGATAGTGTAGGACTAAAACAGGTTTCATAACTCTTTTGTGATAGAGATACCAACACACTTAGCAAAAACCTTAATAGACATCTATATAGATTACATTATTGCATATGTTTTGATAAGTGGGAATTATATGCCATGTTAGGTTTAGTCCCACAGGTAATTGATGATGGGAGAGCATAACATATAAGGTGGGGGCAATTCTCACTTATCAAACTAGTCTTTTGGGTTAAGCCAAGCCTAAGGCCATGGTATGTTGTGGACTTTGGTGGACCTGGGCCCGAGCGACGTCGGCTCGTGGGTATAGCGGATCGGACCATATTCCACTGCGCACTCTATCAAGTGGTATCAGAGCCCGTGGTTGGAAAAACCTAAAAAATTTCAAGGGTCACATGGCGACGGGGGAGCCTGTTAACATCTCGGAGGTCACACAGGTTGTGTGTGACATGGAGCGTTAAACTCAGGGCCTGGAAAACATCTTTCGGAGATCACACTTTGTAGAGCGATGTGAAGAGTTGGGTCCAATTTATGACAGGAGAGATTGTTGGGTCTAGTTCCACATCAGTAATTGATGATGGGGAGCACGATATATAAGGCGGGGATAATCCTCACCTATGAGACTAGTCTTTTGGGTTGAGTTAGGACTATGACCTAGGTATGTTGTGGACTCGGGTGGACCTAGGTCCAAGGGGCGTCGGCTCTTGAGTATAGCGGGCCGGACCGGATTTCGTTACGCACTCTAACATGCCATAGTTTAAAATGGAGTTTTAAGAAAGCATAATTCCCTTTCCCTTAGGCGTCACGGCCTCTTCAACCATGAGAGGTTTGCCGTCCCTTGGTAGCTACATGAGCAAAGCAAAAAGAAAAAAAAAATCAAATGAGACGATTCTGCATAAATTATTTGACAAACTTCGTGGATGATGCCAGTTGGTACGTGATGGTACTAGATCAGTGCGCATTTACAGAACTGGATAGTTGAAATACATGTGTGCCATCTCTTTTCTCCTCATTTGCCTGCTCATTTTCTATCTGCATATTCCTGCTGTTTGCTGCTTCTTTTCATTCTCACAGATTTTCATTGGGTCATTGCTGATCTATATTGCAATGCCGATTCCTCCAAAAACTCTCTTCACTTGACATTTTGTAATGAATGTCTATGCGTTGATAATAGATAATTTTAGGGTCATTATGTACTGATTAGCAACATATATATTTTCCCTCTATATGAATGATTCGTGTTTCGACTGTTAGTTGCTAAAAGTATTTATAGCCTCAAACCATTTTTCGGTATTTGCTATCTTAAGGCATCGGACTGTCAGTTGCTAAAAACGTGTTGGTCGGTATAGATTTATACCGACACCACTTTTAGCGACTTATAGGAGGAGTTGGCATAGATTTATAACAGCTGATGGTACGTCGTTATATCGACCTTTATCGACATGTATGTAGTCGCTATTCTAGGCTGTGGTGTAGTGTCTGCATATTTCTTTGAAGATATTGAACTTGACATCCTTGATGGCGGAGGTGCCTTTATATGCATTATAATTGTAAAATGATGCTCATGGCGTACGGAGATTCTCTCCTCATCCTGGTTTGTATCCATGAAGAGAACCATCATTAGTACTACATGACTGAATACTTTGTCTAAAATGCTGGTGCTACCGCTACGGACCCCCCATGGTCATCGTCACTCTCACTTTGGGTCAAATGGGAGGTGAGTGTGGTGGCTTGTTGGCCCAGTCTAGGGTTGTTTGCCCCATGGAGTGTGCACACAGACCATCTCCTAGGCCATTCTTTTCAAACATTTCTTTTTTGTTTTTTCTTTCTATCTTTTTTTTATTTTGTATTCTTCTTGATTTCATATCAGTCCTCTCCATGGGCCCTATATCAATGGCAATGTCCCTACATTTGCTAAAAGCCCCATATTTGATTTTGGTAATTAAGACAACTAGTGGACTAACATTTTGGTTGATTAAGCTAGCAAATAAAGTCCGCACCAAGATGATGAGCAGGGCATGGAAATGGATGAAGGGTGATTAGTCGAAATGGAGCAAGCTCACACTTGGATAAGTGAAGAGGTGAAAACAGGCCCGAAAGCAAAGATATATATTAGGTGTTTTGTCTTCACTGGTCAAGACATAATAGAGTGCATGGTCAGGTCTAGTATAGACAACCGTACTACTAAGAGGGAAACTCTAAAAGCAAATACGGTTATCTAGTGCCACTAGGTGTTAATTTACATGCATATGCATTAAACCTAGTGACATGGTGAATTGCAAGCGAAAATGTCTTTTAAAACATGTTGAAAAATGTTAACTCAGTGCTTAGATCCACACTAGGTGTTGAAAATGCTAGGTGTTGATTTACATGCATATGCATCCAGACACAGAGTGTACACATAGAGAGTGCAATTTAGTTTAGCCCTTTGCCGGTAACAGCCTCCAAGAGAGAGAGAGAGAGAGAGAGATAGAAGAGAGGAAGAAGAGAGAGATTTGAGAGGAGATCTTGCCATAGAACAGAAAGGATCCATCCTCAAGGTTTTGAAGTTGCAGATCTGTATCCTTGGTACCTCTAATTCGAGTTTGACCATCATTTGGTAAGGTCTTTCTTAACTCTAAATAGCAGCCCCAAACCTTACTGTTGTTGTCTAAAATCTGTAAATCTTGTTGTATGGTTGCCTCTAGTGCAATCTAGAGAAACTCTTATCTCACAAACAAATAGTGGAAGAAGATTTGGTTGGCTTGGTCCCATGGTTTTTACCTAAATTTGAGAATTTTTCACGTTAAATATGTTATCTTCTTGTTGAGGTGAAGAGTGGATGCATCTAGTTGCAACTGTTGTTGGAAGGGACCAACTACAACTAGTTGCGACTACATTTTGATGTTGTTGTGACCAGTTGCAACTGCAGTTGAAGACTTGATGTCCAGTTGTGGCTGTTGGCATATCCTCCATTTATTGGTGACGATAGTGGGATGATTTCATATTGTGGTCAAACTAGTGCTTTCGTTGTCTCTAGCAAATTGTGTTAGTGTTTCCAATACCGCTCTACATCTATCTCTCCTAGGATGGTGAGCATGCTTTGCAACGGTGAGGGCATGGCATTGGTGGCGGCAGCAGAGTGCTCATGCCTGGCTGAAGAGAGGCACATGAGCGGGGGCAGCTGCAATGTGCAGCGGTGGCACCACAACTGGCCGGAGCTCGGATCCAATTGGTGAATAAGATCGGAGACAAACTTGTCCTTTGAGTATGCATCGGAAAAGAAAAGGAAATGAATTAAGGCAATCAAATAAAATGGGAGAGAAACACTTGAACTAAGGAATTCGCAGGCCTAGTGTTAAATTTTGAAAAGCGTGTAAATCGAGTGTAAAAAAGAGTGAAGTGTACGAATTTGGTGTAGAAAATACTGAAATTTGACAGAAAGAAAAGAGAACTGACGGCATTCATTCGAATACAAAAGGATTATCTCGCGCCCAGTGAGAGATGCATGAATGAGGTCGCGGCGCAGCACGTGTTCTCGCCAGGCTTGCAAACGCGGACCAGGAGGGCGTCCGCGCGGTGGCGGCACTCGAGCACGTCGTCCGGCAGTAGCAATCCACCCACAAGAGTCGGAATCAAAGTCCAAGTCATCCTCAAAGTGTCCGTCTGCAACACGTGGAAACCGGATCGACTGTTCCTTACTATATAGAGACAAATCTACGGAGGCCAGCGGATGAATGAGAGCCATCGACCCTCCCTAGCCCCTACGGAATAGGGCAAACTAATGTTGAGCGGCGGTGGCGGCCATGGAAGCCCAAACGGCGCAACCTCCTCCATCCGTCTCGTCCACAGCCAACCCACAGCGGGTGATGCTGAAGCAGTGTTGCAGCACCGATGACTCCTCTAGCTCCACGACCGACTACGCCAAGACTCTAGCGGCCGCCCATACCAGCATCGGCCACTTGATCCAAGTCTTTGTGCGCCTCGCAGATGACCCACTGGCAGCTTCTTACGTATGCATCAAGGTTCCTGACGGCGCCGAAGTGGAGGAATATGATTAACATGACTGATCACTTCATCTACAACGTGGGTGATGCCACCCCACGGCCGCCGTCGTTGTCGCTGCTCCACATGGATCCCTGTTTGGGCAAGACATCAAACCCGAACGTCTGCACCACCACCGGCAGCGGCGCGCTCAAGTCCGTCAACGTCTTCCCCTACTGCTGTTGTGGTGGCGCCGGTGCCTCCTGTTGCGAACGTTCTTGCCACGCCTACACCATCCACACCTGGATGCTTGGGATGGATGATGACGCCATGGAGTAGGTGAAGGATGGCATCATCGACGCCACTGAGATCTGGGCGCTCGACGCATACAAGGGCCTCCCGCGCGTCCCACTTGAGCGTCCTGTCATGAGCATGGATGAACCCCATGTCATCCACTTCCAGTTGTGCAAGAGGCACCATGTCAAACATGGTGGCGATGACACGCTATGGCTGCTAAAGGTTGTTACGAGAAGCAAGATGATACAATCAGTCTCACGACACATAGATGGGTTTTCATGCATGTTACGTTGCATATGCTAATCCCCAGCAATGTTTCATATTTCTTGAATTCTTATTATCCAAGTAACCCTAGGGATGGATGGATGGCGCATTGACAGCGGGGCAAAGACAGATGAGCATTGACAGACCACCGGTAGTTGTTGATGATGAGCAGCCAGTAATAATAGACGACGATGCCAACAATCCAGTGCTTCAACCTTCTTCATTCACTGAGCCTTCTGAGCAAGCATCAGAAATCTTTGAGGTGCTTCTAAAGATTTCTAGGTATGGTTTGGATGGTGACGAGCTAAAAGCATATAGAATTCTTAGTCAGCACAATGGCCACCGGTTCAGGTCTCTTTTAAGGTTACCAAAGAATCTGAGGAAGGATTGGTTGCTAATAGAGATTACGGCTAACCAACAAGCTTACTGACCCAGCCGGCCATAATCAGCTTCACATGCCATGTTGAGGTTGCTTAGAAGTTGATTCGTCAGCAGATAGATCGATTTGATCGGTTGTCTTACTCTCTAGTTCATCAAACCACGACATAATCATATTAACATTGGTCATGAGATTGTTATCATTAACCATCTTATGATCTTGCAACATATTAGCATAATCATTATGAGTAGGGTAAAAATCATCTACCTCTTCATTACCTTTACCTCCGATGCAGCGGATGTAGAAGTGTTGGAATCATCGAAGATAGACTCATGGTATTGAGTAACCTTGTCCCACGGATCCTTGGTCCATCTCTTAGGGAAATCTTTTAGATCCATAATGAATTTTTCCTCAATCATTTGACAAAGATCATCAATCGGGGAGTTCTTCAATTGACATTAGATGCTTGATGTTCTTTAGGTTGAAAGAATCGATGTAATCCCGTTCATCTTAAGACTTATCATCATCTAACATCTTGTTAGTAGATTGGATCTTTTTCTTCCTAAGTGAAGTCGCCAAAAAGTGTGTTGACACTGAATTAAGTCGCACACCAGCAAGGGCTAGCACACCCAAGGTTGAAAACAACAACATTGATCGCAACAAGAATGCAGCGGATCGATAAAACCAACCGAGAGGTCGGTGAAGCCGATGTTGAGCCTGTCCTTTGCGTGGTTGACTCTTGAACACCTCCTAGGAGGACCCCCTCGGGGAGTAGCACGTGGTGGTTGTCCTAGGGCTAGCAAGGCCACCTAGAACACTATCAAATCTCGTCAAGAGACATGATGAACAACAAGGTTGAGAGTTAAGGCAAAAAGGGTTTGTGTTGTGTTTTTGATGATTAGAAGTTGGAATACTCAATCGGCCGTGATCCTCTCGTTTATATAGAGGGGTGATCTTATCCTAGTAGTAAACTAGTCCAAAACGCGTTCTCCTAGTTTCTCACGTTAAAAATAGATCCAAAACCAACTTGGAAACCAAGTCTATTCGAACAGGCAAGGAAAACCGGCTATGCTGGGCGCTGTGGCCGGCTAGAGAACAAGGCAACCAGCTTAGTTGGTTCTGGAGCCGACTTAGCCAGTTTAGGCAGGGCAGGTGTTGTTCCTCCTCTTTCTTCGCTTGTACTTCGATGTTTTTGGTGCCAAATATTTTCTAATACCACATTGACACCAAGAACATATTAGCAAAGTCCAATCTCTAAATTGGTACACCTTTGGGTGTCACTACCTTCCTAGTAGAGTAGGGGTCAGTGCAACAGGGTTTGTACAAATGTATAAGCTTTTGTGCGACTGTGGGGCATGTTGTATTATGTAAAATTCTATACCATTCTAATTTCACCATTTGATCATTCCAAGATAGGGTACATAAGAGCACTACCAATGCAAAAAAAACCATTGTAGTTTTATAGGTATTAATTGCACTGTCAGTTAAGCGATTTGTTGATGTGGCAGACGGGAAAAGGGAGAAATGTATCGTTTCTTGCTGAGGAAATGATGTCTTCGCATGTATTGAGACCAAAGGAACTACTCGCAACGACTTTGGAAGGGCCAGCCAGCGTCGTTTGTACGAACTTTCTCCAATCTTGTGAGGCTGAGACCCCTATCCTCCTCTATGTTTGTCCCATGATGTTAGGGTGGCAGGAGAAGCATGACCGAGGCATTGTTAAAGAGGAGGGCACGGATGCAAAGCTAGAGGAGGATGAGCGAGCACAGGGGCAGAGATGGGGGGCTGGTGGGGTAGAGGAAGGTGTCCCACGTTGAGGGATGTGAGGTGTTGTGTGAGCGTGGTGTGTGTGGAATCATCGCCTAGCCACTCGCGCCATGTGCCGCATGCCTCCAGCTGACACGCAAGCTCGTAGACACACCCGTCCTCGCTCAGCAGCTGCATGGGTTGGGTGACTATTCGACCGGAGAAGGAAGCAGCAGAGTCTATCTAGAAAATAAAGAAACTATACATTAGGATGATTTTTTTTCTAGAATCTGTCTATAGAAACTATAAATTGAAAGTGTGACGTAAGCCATTGACGGGCAAAAACAAAACTGATGGCATTTAAGGGAAATAGAAGGATTATCTCGCCCCCGCGAGAGATGCATGCAGGGGCGGCACGTGTCCTCACCAGGCTTGCAAAAGTCGCGACCAGGACGGTGTGCATGGGCGTGACTCGACCACGTCCAGGTTCGACACCGACAATCCGGCACTAGATTTTGTGGGGAAAAAATTAGATGCATACCATATCCATTGTGGCTACATGTATATATGGCATGGATAGTTGCCATATGTCCAGTCAATACTATCCAACCGTGTACCCAGTAGATTTTCCTCGTAAGCTCCGCATGCGTCTTTGGTGGCTCCCACGCCTGCTGCTTTTTCGTCCGTCATGTCCTATTGGATCGTGTTGACCAGACACATGACAATTATCCATGGCATGTATGCACGGAGGGACGCTGGATACCGTTTGCACCAATTTTTTTCCTCGATGAATGACGCGTGGTGCGGGAGAAAATGATATGCTTGAGGAGAGACCGTTCCCTCCTCCGCACCACCAGGCACCAGCTGACCCGTGCATGCATGGCTCCCTCGCCACTCCTGCTCCTAGTCTGCGGCCGCGTGATGTTTGTCAGTTGTGTGCCACGCGTCCTGCATCGAGGCCATGGGCGCATGCGGGCAAGTTTGGACCCAGGTGCACAGAATTTTCTTCCGGCAATCCACCCACAAGAGTCCATGTCAAGTCCTAGGTCGTCCCAAAGTTTCCGTCTGCAATACATGGGAAACGGATCGACCGTTCTCGTATGGAAACAAATATGTGGAGGCCACTGCATGCATGATCCATTAATTCATCCACCCTAGGCCCCTTCGGAATTTTATTCCGGCAAACCAACGTTGAGTGGCGGCCGCGGCGGCCATGGAAGCTCAAACGACGCAACCTCCTACCACTGGTTCGTCCTCCTCCGCCTACCCACGGTGGGTGATGCTCGAGCAGTATTGCAGCCTCGACGACTCGGCGACCGACGACGACGCTAAGACTATGGCGGCCGGCCGCACCAGCACCGGCCACTTGATCCAAGTCTCCCTCCGCGTCGAAGAGCCGCTGGCAACTGCAACCGTACGCATCGACGGCGGCGTCGATGTAGTAGAGGAACATGATTATGCAATTGTCGTGGCGCACGGCGATTCTTAGCTCATCCGTGTCGGCTTCAAAGAAAAACAGTATCAGCAGGGCTATACGACTGACTGCTTCGTCTACAACGCGGGTGATGCCGCCGCTACGGACCCCCCACGGCCGCCGTCGTTGTCGCTTCTCCCGCCTTGCTACGTGGCTGAGGAGGACGAGCCGGAGAAGCGTGTGCGTCGACGTCTGGGTGGTGATGCCCTCGGCCTCCTGCGCCGTGGCGAGGAGTTCGTGGTGGCGGAGCTCAGAACTCCGCGGCCGGTCCCCGTGCTCTGCCTGTTCCGTTCCGGCAAGTGGAGCGTCAAAAGTGTTCCCATCAGCTACAGCGACGTCGACCCCGATGCCGGTGACGCCTTGTGGGAGCAGATTCCTTCGGTATGGAACACCGTCGTCGTCCCGGTCGGCGACCGGCTACTCTGCTGGGTGCACTTGTCGCGCGGCGTCATGGTGATCTGCGGCGACATGTTCGAGGACAGTCCCAGGCTGCAGTATGCCAGTATCTACGGCTCCCCATGGATCCCTGTTTGAGCCTGAGCCGGCCATCAAGCCAGAACCGGAACGTGTGCACCACCGCCGGCGGCGATGCGCTCAAGTTCGTCAACATCATCCCCCCGCTGCTGTTGCGGTGGCGCCGCTGCCTCCGGCTGTGAACGTTCTCGCCACACCTACGACGACATGGAGTGGGTGAAGGATGGCATGATCGATTGCACCGAGCTCTGGGCGCTCGACGCCTACAATGGCCTCCCGTGCGTCCCACTTGACCATCCCGTCGTGAGCATGGACGAACCCCATGTCATCTACTTCCAGCTGTCCGAGAGGCACCA
Organism: Saccharum spontaneum; assembly: GCA_022457205.1. Lineage (NCBI taxonomy): Eukaryota > Viridiplantae > Streptophyta > Magnoliopsida > Poales > Poaceae > Saccharum > Saccharum spontaneum. The sequence continues at coordinate 15,300,272 of CM039597.1, read as the reverse complement.
TGTCAAAGTCAAACATGGTGGCGAAGAAGATGCACTATGGCTACTAAAAGTCGATACGAGAAGCAAGACAATACAATCAGTCTCACGCTACGAAGATGGGTTTCCATACATGGGAGACACTCTAATCCCCAGCAATGTATCGTATTTCTTAAATCCTTATCATCCAAGTGATGGCACATTGACACGGCAAAGACAGATGGGCGTCGAGAGGCCACCGGTAGCCGTCGTCAGGAGTGAACGATGCTAGGAATCCAACGCTAGAACCATCTTCGTCGTTTGCTGAGACGTCTGAGCAAGCGTCGGAATTCTTGGAGGCGTTTCTAGAGATATCTTGGTATGGCTTGGATGGTGATGAGCTGAAAGCATATAGAATTCTTAGCCACGACAATGGCCAGATCTCTTTTAAGGTTACCGAAGAATCTGAGGAAGGATTGGTTGCTGATGGAGATTAAGGCAATCCCTGATTACTAAGCTATCAGCTCCTTGCGCAACGCAGGCTCATCGAGAGATTTCTTCCTATAAATGGTCAGGCAAGTTGTATCGTGTGTCATCGAACGAGCTAGTATAACGCTTAATACTTTTGTGATTTGTGAGTACAATGCTCTATTGGAATCGTTCGGCTGCACTTATCTGCAGCGTAGCCTGTAGGTTGTAGCGGCCGCTGCTGCACTGAATCTCTATCTTTACAACTAAAAATTAGGGAGAGGACCCGTCTACCCATCGTGGTGAAGCCTCTCCTGCGAAATATCCTGCCCGGTCACAGTGAATGGCTCGTGCAAAAAATTCCCACCTGGCCTCCCGAAATCACGGCACCTCCTGCTCCACTTTCCTATCACGGCACCTCCTGCTCCTCCCGAAATATCCCCTCGCACAAAAGCTCGTCAAAGGAAAACTGCCTGCCCCCACCGCCGAACGCGACCCTGCGACCGCGAAGCCACCGAGCCCTACGCGCTGCCGGACGACCTTGCCAACCTGTCACCGCCGCGATGCACCGACGGTGTTTCCACCACGTCGCATCACCTCCGTTCCAAAGCCTCCACGCCACTGCCGAACGCGACGCCTGCGACCTCGCTGAGCCGCCGGCGCGACACTCTGGTGCTGCAAGGGCTCCTGCACTCCAGTCCGTCGCCTCGACGCCGCAAGGGCCCCTGTGCCACCCACCGGTCCCAGGCAGTCCCCGTGCCGCCGCCATCAACTGCGTGTCTTGGCCCACGGCTCCCCACAGGCCCTGGCTTCGATTCACCCTCCAAGGTAGCAGAGTCAACCTTGCGTCCACGCTACTGACCAGGGACCACCGGACTAGGATTTGCGAGTTACGACACCGCTGATGTCTCCCGTGCCGGTGCTGAGCAACACACTCCAGGCCCAAGGTGAGTTTCCGTCGTTTTCCCCTCTCTCCCTCATATCTGAATACGAAGGGTCCCTTGAAAAGCTAATTGCTGATCCTTTTTAGAGATAATGTTGTAATTTAGTACTTGATATAACCTGTAAATTTATAATGGCCGTGCATACTACTGGTATTTTAGACCAAGGACATTCAGTTTCAAATATTGTGCATTTGGTTTTCATTGACCATGCAACATGAAGTCGATCACCTACAGTGGATCAGAAAGAATGAATATATCACGCACATGATAGGCACCAAGTCACAGTTTAACATTTTAACAATTTTGTTCTATGATAACGAAATTATTGTGTGTGTGATATATGTCATTATGCAGTCTGATTGGAAAAATGACAACCAATTGTCAAAAACAATGGCAGCCCGATGTAGTCGATATTTTAGATTTTTGTATGGTGCAGTTGAAAATATTTGCTTAGTAGAACAGTTGTTTTGAACTGAATGGTTTGTGGTCAGGGGTTCTCAGTAACCTGAATAACTTGAGAACATGGCTTTGCTGAAATCGTACTTCACACTGACTAAATGATGTGGTTAGAATTTTCATTCAAAATTACTGTACCATGAATTATGAGAGATGGGTTATGTATGCTGAAGCAAACAAAAATTGTCCTAACGCCCTCTTTATTCTTGATCCTAGACTAAGTTTGTTGCAGAGGCATGTATTACAACACAATTTTTTTGGGTTATGCATGTTAATTATTTTTCTTATCTCAAGGATAGTTTTTACACCTCATCCCTTTTGATGTTTTGAAGAAAGAAAAGGCATTAATTATTTTTCTTTGAGACATCTTTAATTAGTGTTCATTGTTTGGAACTAGATATTATTTTCTCTTTAAGTAGTACTCATAGGTTCGAACTTGGTGTGATTACAAGCAAGGAATGACTCTGATCCTGAATCTCTTCTCTTTAACATGTCTTTCAGTCTTCTTGTTTAGGAAGGAAGAACGTGGCAAGGAATTTCCAATGGAAGAGCCATCTCCAGATTGGTTCTAAGGTGTGTTATGTCACTTTGTTCTTTTGCCTCTTTGTTGCTTCTGGAGTTGAGCACAAGTACTAGATCAATCCAAGCTGTGCATTTTGAGAAGATGCAGTGCACATGGTTTTTTCCCTTACTCTGAATATCCAGCTGCTCTATCCAGCAATTAGCAGTTAGCAGGGTTGGGGCTTGCTCTAACACCAAAATTTGTAGCATTCGAAAATTTGGGATCAGGATTGCAGGGTCAATCACAGGTTCGATTTTTGGACATAGTTGATCTGTGCACCTCTAAGGAAGCTCTGATCTATTACATGCTTAATGATTCCTGAAGGTCATATCCTAAGGATTCTGGAACCACCAAAAGATGCATAGATTATTATTTACAAATTTTTTTCGCACAGTAGGCACTCATGTGCAAGCTGAATAGAATGCATATCTGCTCATCCCAGTAAAGAAATTGACGGTTGATGTATACCCTATTGCCATCTCTACTAATATGCAGGGACGAAATAATCGAGGACTTGCCCTTGCTTGTGTTGCTACTGAATTGGCCATGTCTTCACTGAATAAGTTAACAAGTTATCACATTACACCTTTACTAACATATAGTACTTATTTTGTGATGTAGCATGTAGAAAACCTTATATCTTTACTGTTGTTATGCAAGACATCCAATACGAACAGCTTTCCATTAACAATATGTCCTACTATTTATGGGAGTTAGTAAAGTTAATTAATATCTACATGCTTTGATTATTGACTGCAGATTATAAGAGCTAGAAATACTATTGGAGCACTCCAGTACTCAACAAAACAATAAAGGTGAGCAATTCTTCACACATTAATTTCTGTGCATTTTAAAAATTCTGAGTTAAGATCTATTTCAAACTTCAGAGCCAACATCACATATTCATGTTTGCAAACGAAATGGTTTAATCTAATTTTTTTGTTTATTCTTAAACTCAAATGGCATGAACCATACATTTATAGCTCACTATTATTCAGCAATACTACTTAAAATTCCTCCGTGGATGATTTGTTTGCTAGAGTTGAGCCATGGTGACCCACCATTAGGAAAGTTATTTTTTGGATAGACAATGGTTGAAGTCAATATTTTCTAAACTTTTCTTTCCCTTCAACTTATAATATTAGTCCAGATTTGTCATCTGATGCTGCATTTTGTTTTAAAGTAGAAAGTAAAATCAAGGGCAAAATCGCATTTGATGGAATAACATTAATAAAGCAAGAAAGGAGATCAATATCTTTATCATTCCACACAATATGTTACACATCCTGAAGATGTCATTGTGCTGCTACTTGTAACAGTCTTTACATACCCTTGCTCGAGCACTTTTAAGGTGCTATCTGTACTGTACATATATGAGAAAGCAGTAGAAGCATCCCCAGCACATGTTTTGCCAAAATGAAGCTTAATGAACAAAGTCGTATTCTTTGGTTGCCTAACAAAATGCATGACTCCATTATTCGGCTTTGCTTATACAAAAATCAAGTATGTTCTGTGACGTAGTTTATTAGAAAACGTGAAAATATTTGAGCTATTATTGCAGATCAGCACCCAAAGATAGCAGCTGCACACTTGTAGCGACTTACTGTTTTTTTAGTGATCTAATAGAGTTTTTAGCTGGCAGTAAGTCACCATTCTTCCAATTGCTTCTTGGAGATGTTTAGATTTTTTCTTTGGAGATGAAAATGTTTACGTGTACAGATCAGCAACCTCCTTTTCCCATTCCCACCTTTTCAACTTGTACATTGTAGCTTTTAAGTCCGAGCAGGTTATCTAAACAAATTTAGACTATGTGATGAGCTGATGAGACTGCTTTAGCCTTTGGGAAATCTTTTTTCAATGATTTACAAATTCTTGATGAAGAGCTAACAATTAAAGCAACAAATCCTTGTGCAAAGCTAAGCGTGGAAGCAAAGAGCAAGCAGAGATAACAATTAAAGCAAGGAATTCCTGTGCAAAGCTAACTATTAAATCAAGCAGGAAGGTGAGGCTTCAACAAGTTCTTGTGTAGAGCTAACAGTTAGCAAGGAGCAAGGCTTCTTTAGTGTATCGTGTCTCCCCACCAAGGTCTCCCCACCAAGCCGTTGACCTGCATACTGAATCATGGTGTGTTTTACAATTAATTTTCTTTCAATTCTATTTTACTTCACAAATTTCTTGTGCATGTAATATTGAATGGATGTTCTGATAATTAAAGTTAAATCAAATTTCTGATTGTATTTAAATTATATCCATGAGAGTATTATATTAACTTGGGTACCATGAAGATCTACTTAGATAATTGCTCCTTTTTTGTTCCCATAGAATTTTTAAGTTCCTTTTTTTCTATAAAATGTAGAAATATAAGGTCTTAGTGTTGTTTCATCAAAATTAATACCATTTTATTATTGGTTGATGTGCAGTTGCTTCACTAAAGTCATATTAATAGTTTGGACATAGATGGATCCAACTAAAAACAATAATCCTAGCACTCCATTCAGAGAATTGTCCAACGCTACTAATCCAGGGGAAAATGCTAAAACACGTAAAGCGGAGTTGCAAAAAGCCAGACGTGCAGCAATGTCAGAGAAGAGGAATGAAACAAACAGGAAATGTAGAGAGGCAAGACAACGAAAGAAAGCGCAATCTACACAACCTGAGTCATCAATAGGTGACATTGCAACAAAAAGTCTTTATTGCCTATACTGCACCACATTTCTTATATGGTGATGGAACAATTTTTAGGTGGTCAAGGTACATCAAACAAGGAAAACAAGGATCCTGATGGAAATGGTGATTGGCTCCATAGGAACAATTCATATCAACCCCATTATGTTGATGTTGAGAACATATCTACTCAAATACCAGGTGTTGTGTTATTTAACTTGTTATTGGCTGAACTAAATATTGGATCATGTATATTGTGCATTATGCTTTCAAAACATCAACTATTTCAACAAGAAAAAGGTTGCTCTTTATTGATGTTTGGGTTGTAACTTTAGGTCAAAGTACTACTTCCTCTCTTGATGACCCACATAGTCAAAGAGGAAAAAAAACACACGTACAGCCGGAACTAGTACAAAAATCTGACACCCGAACAAAGAATATCCAGGCTTGAACGCCAAAGGTTGCATGATGTGACGCCGGAGCGACTTGAAACAAAAAGAGACTATAAAAGATGACGTAGGGAGTTGCATGCCAACACTCTTCACCATGAGTCTATCGCCATAGAGAACCCATTATTTATTCCTGAGCTTGTGTGGCCCAATGCGAGTGCATTTGGATCTCATGGATCCACGGTGAAATCCAGTGATTGGGTTATCCCAGAGTCCAGTGCAACACATCTTTATATTCCTCCACCTCATGAGGAGGTCGATGAAGAAGGATGTGATGAGTTACTACTTGGCCACATGACACATAGATCACATGTTCCATCGGGGCAAAGACATGCTCTTTGACCTGTCGTAACACGATGTTTAAGCGTCGTATTGGTTCGAACACAAGGGCATCTAATAAAGATGGGGACTGCATGACTAAAGACCAAGTGGATGCTAACACGCCCTTGCCTCAATCAGCGGTGACCAACAACGGTAAATACTAATGCCTCATTATCCCATTTAGGTGAAAGATACACCATATTATATCTCACTGGTCCATGGTCATTCTGTGATCAACAGAAAATGCAAGACCATATGTTCAGGCTACATCAGCCACACCGATGGTACCACTGGATGATGATTATGAATACATGGCTGAAGAACACCTAAATGATAACACACGCTTGCCTCAATCAGTACTGACCAACAACGGTAAATACTGATGTCTTGCGATCCCATTTAGGTGACCTATATTATATATATATATATCATATTATACATAACTCAACCATGGTCGTTACATGATTTTTAGAAAGGACAGGACCTAGCCTTCAGCCTAGGTCAGACGCACCGATGACGCCACTATTTGATGACAGTGGTAATTTACACTATTTTCTAACATTCTATAAACTATTTGAACTCCTTTATTTATTTTTACCCGTAGTTCTACTAACTCACATATCTTTAGCGGTCATAGATGATGATGAGGGAGATATATTTGAAGAGGATGAGGAAGAGGATGAGGGATACCTATTTGCTGGGCAAGGTATTTGTGCGAAATACCGAATATATAACAAATTTTCAACTGCTTTATCTAAACTACTATCACGGCTAAAATGTCATTTCAGATGAGGAAGATGATGATGATGTCCAAGACAATGACCTTGAGGAAGACACGACTTCTATCCCTGAAGTACCTGACCAATACGAAAAGGTGTATAGTAACATGCCTACAGATACCCATATGCTAAAACTTGTCCCAATTTGCGAGCACTGTGATGCGAAAAAGTTTGAGCATGAACCACCTAGGTTCTGTTGTCGTGGCGGAAAGGTCGAGCTCAATGAACTGAACATACCTGATGAGCTCATGAGGCTTTGGTCAAGTAACGATGCAGATGCTAAGCACTTTCGTAACAACATTAGGTTTTTCAATGGTCATTTCTCTTTCACTTCTCTATATTATCGTCTCGATAGCGCTACTGCAAGCATAAAAAATAGTGGCATATACACCTTCCGTGCATACGGCCAGATCTATCACAATATAAGGTCATTTGACATAGAAGATGGTAAGAAGCCAAGACATCTTGAGCTTTACTTCTATGACGACGATCCAAGCCTTGAGCACCACTATCGACGATGTCGTGAAGAAAAGTACCAAAAATACAAGGAAGTCATTGAGAGGCTTGTGGCTATCCTTCGTGACAACCCATACTCACAACAACTTAGGAGTGTGGGCCAGGATGAACACCTCGAGGACTATCGTGTCACACTAAACCTTGACCAGAGGTTGGACTAGAGAACATACAATGCGCCATTAGCTTTAGAGGTGGCTGCCGTTTGGATTGAGGGAAGCGAACTCCTTGGTCAGTTCCAGAATAGTGTTGTTCTGCATGGGAAAGATAGAAGCAGACATGGCATCCGCTCGTATCATAGATGTTATGATGCTCTTTCATACCCTATATTCTTCCCTAGGGGTGAGCTTGGGTGGCACATAGATATTCCAAAGAAAGAAGTTAGTATGGAAGAAGTCATCGAGTATCGTGCCCTACAGAAGGCTCGTAGTGGGTTAGAAGAAGAAGAAACAGGTTTGTTATTCTTCTTATTTTAATTATTTAAATACTTTGCATACATGTACCTCAGTGGTTATTCTACAAACAACTCTAATTCATGGATATTTTTTATAGACTCCCCTGGTAGACTATGTGTGTCTGTGCATGACTACTACTACTACAAGTTTTAGATGCATCCAAGAATATTTAACCCCATACTATATGGCAAGCGTCTGTTCCAGCAGTTTGCAATTGACACGTACATCAAGATTGAGAGTTCTCGATTAGATTATATACGCAACCATCAAGATGATATTAGGGCTGACCTTTACCAAGATTGGTTGATA